>JAUTXW010003216.1:27500-544452 GCA_030620095.1 Kuschelorhynchus macadamiae
TGCAATAATCCAATCTGGGATTTTTGGAAAATTTCCTTCATCACTGAAGAGTGCCACAATAATTCTTTATAAAGGTGGTGAATTAAATGAGCCATGTAATATAATTTTGACTAATCTTATTATTAACAACTAACATCTACATCCTATTACATCTGATTTGACGCCAACTAATAAAAATGAATGGTCAAGATTGCGTTCAGGGAGTTCAATGGTACTAATGACAAAATTTCGTTTGATACACTTTTTACATAAAAAAAATTAAACAAAAATACCACATGAAGATCGAACCGCAAACCTTGGGGCTGAAAGTCTTACACTAACCACTACGCCGTGCGGTTGTACGCCTCAAAGTTAATAAATTCTGTTTACATTCTGACATGAGGAGTTACATCTGCAGGTTGATTTTTATTTGTTATGTTTATATTTTAACTTGTAGATTTTAACCAGTTTGGTCAACAAATACGATGTATGTAAAAAATAATTAAACTTACATAAACACAGAACTTTTAAAAATTTGAATATTTTCTTGAAAGCTTGAGGCGAGAGACGTCATTACACTTAAAATAAAGGCTCACATTTTTAAGAAAATAGTTTAAAGTTCTGTGTTTATGTAAGTTTTAATCATTATTTATTAGTTTAATAATGTATAAAAAAAGAGCTTTTTTTAAATGTTTTTTTACATTTATTTCATTTCTCAACTTGGTTAAGACTAACGGGGTTTCAGATGTATTGTTAATGGTTTGAATGACAGTTTTCATTTGGAAAACAAACAAAAAAAAGGTTTTTTTTTTTGGGAGTCCTTATTATTGCATATTCTGAGGCTTTGTATTGTACATCAATGGTTTTCTCAAGTTGAGGTTTATATGCAAAAATATAAAAATCTAATATAAAAGTTTTTAATAAGTATTTAATACAATATTGTTTAATCCTGTAATACGTTGATGGGACTTTGTCAACAATCCTGTGAATTTTAAAATTTGTTCTGTATTTAATACAAGTAAATGAAATTATCCCATTATGCCCATTCTCGATCAAGAGTTTATCGATTTCATGTCTTGAATCATGGTTTATAAAGCTTAATTAAACTGTACAGTTCAAATTTCCTCATTTAATTTCTTCTTTCCTTGAGCTCATCTTAGGAGACTTATTGGAGTGGGCATTCTGATATTGGGCATTGTCTATTAAGACAACACTGGAGAAAAATTTGTTTTCAAAGTTCATTTCATCATGGTTATCTTCTGATTTTAACTTGGGCTTAAACCTGAAATAAGCATTTGCAACAAAGGCTTGGCTCCCTGCATTCACAGTTATTATCCCTTCGATACAGGTTTACATAAGCCTTCATTTGAATCATCGCACCAACTCCGCATGGGTATGGTACTTGAAACCTTTGTATTTCGGGTTTTTCCAATAAATGCCCATTCTTCTTATTATTTTTCTAGGGTCTCAACACTACCAGTATAATTGTAGTCATCTTTAAACTTTTGATGAATGCGCCATAGAGTAGGAGCCTTTTTCTCATATATGTGATATTGTAAAATAAATCATTTGACATCCATATTATAATTATCAAGAGCACTTTTTGGACCGCTCTTCTTCCGTTTTTTATTTGGTGTAGAAAATGAAGCTCTCCTTCCATCTAACACGTCACTCATTTCACTGCAATTTTTTTATGCTCCAGAGACTGCTGCAGTGTGTTCTTGAACCTAGGTCTTTAAAAGGTTGTTTACCTTCCGATTGTAGCATCATGTTGTACTGAAAAGCATTAGCAATTACTTCACAGGTTTGCCCGTACAACACTGTTTTTGATTTGAAACTCCATAATAAATTTAAATTAAACTTTACTTAAAACGCTAGTAGTTTCTTTTCTGACGGTACACACAGAAGCAAACTTTGTCCACTAAAGATCAATTGACTCTGCAACACTTTGTTTTTGATGTTCATTTAAAACTCCACAATAAATTTAAATTAAACTGTACTAAAAACAAAAAGGCTAGTAGGTTCTTTCTATTTCGACTATACACAGAGAAGCAAACTTTGTCAACGCCCACAAATCCAATACGATAACTGACCCGCAATTCTATGTTAGGTGAGCTGTATGTTAAAACTCCAAATCCTGTCTTCTAGGGCATTTATGAGTATTACAAAATTTGGTAAAAAACGTTTATTTTGAAGGATAATACGTAATTATGTATGGCTAAAATAAAAACGACTCTTCCTCCAACAGGCATCGCGATGCCAAGAAAAAATAAAACAATTTCAAATGCCAAAAATATGCCTATTTCTAAGACATTTTTGTCATATGCATCAACTTGATTACAGGATGTTGCACTTAAATTATAAAAGTCCTCGATTTTTTTCAAATTATCGAAGATATCAACATTTTTTAAAAAGTAACTTTTTTATTCGAGTTGAAATTATGAAAAGCTAAAACGAAGTTGATGCTGTTTACAGTATAGGCGTTAATGGGTATAAGAAGAAAACAAAACAATTGGAGTATCTACAATTGTTTTGTTTTAAATTTTAAATATAAATCTATTTCTAAGACTTTTTCTAGCTTATATCGTGTTTTTTTAGTAGAACAAATGATTTCTTTTTCTTATTTTATTAATTATTTTGGTACATTTTTTTTAATAATAACTTTAAAAAATATATGTATGTTTGAAAACAAGCAGTTGAAAAGCATCATTATAGCTCAGAAACCAATATTGCAATCAATTTTGTGGAAATAACAAGAGTCTTAGAAATAGACTTGATTTCATTCATTTGGTGGAGGGATGAAGTAGTAATGAAGGCAAAAACTCACTAAAAAAAGACCTTCCTTTTCTTTGGTATACTAACCAGTAACCACTAACTCGTCCCAAGTATTTGTTAATCTTACTGAAGAATCAGAGATCTTTTGAAACTAAGATAAGAAAACGAAAACTACCATATTGATATAAGTTAAACAGAGTATATCCTACATGGGCTTAAATTTTCAAAAAATCAGGATTTTAAACATTTAAATCGAGATGTGGGACAAATCGGAATATGTAGCTGGAAAATTGGGACAGTCCCGCCTAGGTCAGGGCGTCTGGCAACCCCCTAGATCAGATCTAGTTGGCATGTAAATTAAAACACTTAGTTCATCAGTTATGTTTTGCTTATGTCACATTTATATCTTGTAATATTTACAAAAATTATTTGTTATAGTATTGCATATAACATTTTAAACTTATAACTGTTAAGTCAGTCTAAATCTCAACCCCTTTAGTGAATACGGCTGTTAGTTTTTAGAGTTGTCTTGTTTCTTCTTGGCATCTCGATACCTATACTGATGACACCATCGATTTTGCATTAGCAACTAATAATTACTCTTAATTTACTTTAAATTAAAAAGACACATTTACAAATTTTGATATCTTTGTTAATTTTGTGAGAAATTGATGTGAAATTTTAAGTAAACCAGCTTGTATATCTCAGTAAACACTATATAATAAAGTTGATGCATATAACAAAAATGTCTTAGACATTTTTTTTAAAGCTGGGACTTTTGAAGTTCTCATAATTGTTTTGTTCTTTCTTCACACGATAACACCTATAGGATGACAAAGTCGTTTTTATTTTAACCTTCAATTAATTTAATTTTATTTTTTAGAATTCATATTGTTTGTCGGAGGCAAGCAAAAGTATAGAACAATCAGGTCCAGTGCCAGCAAATACTTCTGAACAGTTGGAAGATCAAAACGAATCGACTAAGGAGTCTCAAAAAAATTCTATTGGAGGCTCGACGGATGATTCTTCTAGTGAAGAGGATAGAAGAACAATTTCAGAAAAAACCAGAAAGAAAAAGAAAAGCAAGATGAAAAAGGAAAAGAGAGGGAAAAAAGTTATCAAGGATAAATTAACAGAGGCTCTAAAAGCTGAAGCTCAAAACCACGCAAATGCTGACTCTTACTCTGATGACAGAAAGCGGCCTTATAATAGCATGTTTGAAGTTAAAAAACCTACTGATGAAGAAATAGAGGCATATTATCTAAAGAGAAGAAGGGAAGAAGACCCAATGAATCAATTTATATAAAATCTATTACAATGTATGGGTAAAAAATTATATATATATTTAACATATTAGATTTCTACTTGTAAATAAATGTTAATAAATTATAACAATACACTAGAGAATTGAAATGTTTTATTTTAGCTAGATATGTCTTTTGTCATTTTTAAAACTACTCCATCAGAAATCATTTTTCCAATTAACTTTGCTGTATTTTTTGCATCATGCAAACCACAATGTTGTCTGCCTTCAAACTTTAAACCAACTTCCTGAAGAGCCCCTTCTAAACCCTTCGGTTTAATTCCATAATGACCCTTAAAATAAAGAAATAAAAGATAATATGAAATGTTTAAAATAATAAATAAAATAGTTAAAACTTACTATATAGAGTGATCTCACATCAATCCACTTATCAAAAATTGAATTCTTATTTATTCTTTTTCTCTTACATTCCTTTTTTAAACACATACCAAGATCCCAGTCAGACCAAGTAGCAAATATGCATTTCGTACTTTTACTTCCATAAGTAGTTTCAAAGGAAATATTATATTTTTCTATTAGTTTTGAGAGCCACTTCTGGAAAAGATATAGACATGTGTTAAGAGGCACTCCATTATCTACTTGATTTTGCTGAATTCCTAAAAATACTCTGTAAGTTTACTAAAATATATATGTTTTTTTACTGGTTACCTGTCAGTTCAGTGCAAAAGGCAGTCAATTTTGGTCTTTCAGTTGGCATAACATATTGCTGAAATTCATCCAAGATTTTATCACATTTGACATCATATAGAACACAAGGAAATTCAATAATTTCAGATTGCCCTTTATCATAAGCCGTTTTTTCCCAACACGTTGCCTCGAAATCCAAAACTAATATAAAACCAAATGGCTGTTTATTGCATTTATGTCCTTTATTTTCTGTGAGTATTGTCTGGACACAGTTATATTTCCTAAAAGTGAATTAAAATTTCATACCTACATATTATAATTTACGTTTTATGCTACCTGGCTAGTTCTAGAGTATTCATGGTAATTATCAAATCCTATTATTATTTGATTTAACATTACATACAAATTTAACAACAGCAATTATTTGGATTATCATAAACAGCTGATGAAACCAAAACAGAAGGGAAGCTGAAAAATCCGGTTGGATTAATTCCAAAAGCAATTCCGCGATTGTGACGTCACTTTAAGCCTTGAAAAAATCATAAAGGCAGTTATGTTTTATTGTTGGCATAACGAGTTCACTTTGAGAACGCCACCTTTTCGAAAATCAGGAGTACGTTGCCTTATCCCAAGAATCGTAAATCATACAGCATAGTTACTTCTCGCAAGCGTAACGTACTCCAGTTCAGTTTCTCGCCGACCGCAAAGGTCAATGACCGAATGCGTGACGCATTCCAGCCCTCTAAAACTAAAGATTTAGTATTATTGCAGTTACATTGCTCTGTAATAATAGAAATCCGCCTTCTAAGCAATGTTTTTTCAATATTCTTTTCTTTAGTTTTTACAAGTGGTAATAGGTTACGCAAGTTTGAAAAAGTGTTGCCCGTGCATAGTGAAACGTAATTATCCAACGGGGAATTAAAACTTCTTAAACTGATATATTTATTTCTACAGAAGTGTACATAAAAAAAACAATGTTTGGGAATATGTGTGCTGTTTATGATTGCAAAAATAGTTACAAAAATCACTTGCCAGGTGTAACTTTTCATAGGTTTCCAAAATCAATTATTATGAAGAAACAGTGACTACACCAGTGCAATAGAAAAATGTTAGCAATTGATAGGGTTTCCATCTCCCCGGATTTGCCCGGACATGTTTGGGTTTCTAAGGCGTCCGGGGACGTCCGGGCGGATTTCCAAAAAATGTCCGGGTTAATGTTGAAAATCATAGTTTTAATAATAGGTATAACATTACATCAGCAAAGTTCATAAATTTATATAATCTCAACTAACTCGACCTTCGACAACTCGTGATGGCGCGCAACCAACATTACAGATTGGCCAAATCCGCTATATCAACGAAGTTCTACAAAGCGCGTTTTCGTTTCGTTTCGCCCATCTCTATGCGAGTGTTTTTGGTTTGTATTTTTCGGGGATTCCCCTTTATAACCGAACGGCTCGAACGGTTTTGTTTTGACCAATCAGTGCATTCTGTGCATTTGGTTTTTTGTGGTTTGTGTTTTGTGCTTTTACATAGTACATCAATATATTATTTTGAGAGTTAATTATGCCAAAACGAAAGTGCGTTGTTTCGGATGAAATGCTTAATACATTTCCTTCTTTTAAAAAGGGAAAGTCGAGTTTTGAAGTAATGTGTAAGATATGCAGTGTAAATCTTAGCATTGCACACAAAGGCAAAAAAGACATCGAGGACCATATAGCTACTGAAAAACATAAAAAGAACTTGAAAAGTCAGGCAGGTCAGTAAAAAAAAACTAGTTAACGGTGTTAGAAAATCTAAATTATATTTATTATAATTTTAGGCACATCCAAACTAGACGTTTTTGTTAAGGCAACAAGTAAAGATAATGAAAAACTTGTTAAGGCAGCTGAAGCAACACTAGCATATCATACAGTCAAACATCACCAGTCATTTAATTCAATGGATTGTACAACTAAGATCCACAAGAAGATGTATCAGGACTCATCAATTTTAAAAATCAGTGACTTGCGGCCATACGAAAGTTGAAGCCATAGTAAATGGAGTACTCGGACCGCCAACAGTAAAAGCTATCACAAATCAGATTAGTGGTATTTCGTTTATTGGAATTTCTACAAATGCCAGTAACCATAATGCAATTAAGATGTTTCCTATATTAATTCAATATTTTGATTTTAAAAAAGGGGGAATACAGATTAAACTAGATGATATATGTAGCTCAGACAACGAAACATCGGAGACTGTTACAGACCTTTTATATTCCGTACTGGAAAAACTTAAACTTACTACAAAGTGCATTTCATTTTCTGGTGATAATTGTAACACCAACTTTGGTGGAATTAACAGGGCTGGTCAAAATAATATTTTTAGCAGATTAAAATCTAAAATAAATAATAATCTAATCGGCATTGGATGTCCGGCTCATATCATAAATAATGCGGTTCAGACCAGTTGTGACATCTTGCCAATTGACATAGAAAGTATAGTTTTAAAGCTGTTTAATTATTTTCACATTTTTACAGTTAGAGTGGCCTCTTTAAAACAATTTTGTGATTTTATTGACACAAATTACATGCAATTGTTATACCATTCCAAAACTAGGTCGCTCTCATTATTTCCGGCTATTGAAAGAGTGCTCAAGATGTTTGACGCTTTGAAGCCGTATTTTTTGTCTGAAAAAACTCCACCCTTTATTATTAAATCATTTTTCGAAAATTTATTTTCTGAAGCTTATTTATATTTTGTTCATTCTTTGATGTCAGTGTTTCACCAAAATATTGAACGTATTGAACGCGCTGATAATTCCGTTGTCGAGGTACTAGTCATTCTTGAAAACGTTATTGAGAACCTACCTAACAGATTAAAAACTAGGTTTATCCCACTAAAAGTCCGTGACATTTTAAAAAAAGCTTCAGAAGAAGGTTTTGAAACAGAGTGCGATATATTTAGAAAAAATATATTTTGTATGTATGAAAAAGCTATCGATTATGTCAAAATTTAGATGAAACCTCTTGAACAGTTTAAATGTTTTAAGTGGATGAACTTAAATAATTTGGAGGCAAAAGACTGGGAGGTGGACATTTTACCATCCATAAACTATCTTTTAGAAAAAGGCGTCAATATTGACGATCCAAAGTTTTTTGACCAATACTTTTCCTTAAAACAATTTATAACTAACAGTTTTTCTGAAGAGCAGCATGATTTGTCAGTTCATAAAAAGTGGGTTATTTACTTTCAAAGTTGTGTATCAATTGAAGTATTTTCGGAACTATTAAATCTATGCGAATTTTTTTTCTCCATCACGGCACACAATGCAAATGTTGAGCGTATATTTTCATTAATTGCTGCCCAGTGGACAAAGGAACGCAATAGGCTAACCCTTGATTCAATAAAAGGGATTATATTGACAATTTTTAATTATGATATGACCTGCAGTGAATTTTATGATTTTATTTTGTCACCTGAAAATATGTCTGTCCTAAATCAAATTCAGAAATCTGAAAAGTATCAAATAAAATAAGGAAATTTGGCACTTTTTTTTATGAAATAATTTTTTTTTTGTTCCTATGTTTTGCACTGTTCTATCTTTTGTTCCTATTTTTGTTCCGTCTTTTTTTTAATAATAAATGTTTATTTAAGTTTTACTTTTGCTCAAAATAAATAAGTAAGTACGTTAATTTATAGTTTTATTGTTTTAGTTAAAAATTTATAATACTATATCAGTTTTATAAAAGAGTCCGGGTTTCGTCCGGGTTTTAGGTCTTAAATGTCCTGGGTTTTAAAAAACTGATATGGAAACCCTAGCAATTGATATACTTGGATTGTTTATTATTAATTTTTCAGATAGTTGTGTTTTCTTTTAACATATAGCAAGTACTTTGAATTTTAATTTTTGTTCTGGATTGTTGCTTTTTTAGTATTAATGCAAATCTTAACTTTGTTCATTAATCTAAAGGTTATTTATACTTAGGTATCAGAAGCTTCTGTGTGTTTTTGTTTCCGTTTTCGTTGTAAAAAGTGGTTATAAATTTATACGTTTAGATACGTAAATAACGGAAAAGTGCTTATTTTTATTTAATGATTTGTAATATTACAAAAATTTTTGGGACCAAATTTAAAATTTCTAAAACATTTTGATGATTAATTGACCATTGCTTATTGACCGAAATTCATAGGGTAATGTTGCTTTATTAGTTTAATATAAAATGTGTCGAAATTTATTGCATTAAAAACCAAAATAAGAGCATTAAAAGGCTAAACCATATTATCCTTTTATATAAATAACGTATGAAACTTGTTTCCAGGGGGCCAAGCGACGCACAGTGGTAAAAAGGATCAATCTAGGTAGACATTGCCCATAGCTCCCAAAGGAATGGTTTTTGTGTAAGCTGCGATGCTGATTCGATGAGACGTACGCAGGGATAAAAGTCGTAACTCCCATTATACTGAAAGCAATGTAAAAACAGAAAAATTATTAATTACAGCCCACCGCTACTTAACAAGAAATTTTAAAAGTTTTGGTGCCACTATTAGAATACATTTAAGCATTTTCAAAAACCTAAAATGGCTTATTTTACAAAACTTTTACTCAAAACGTAATTAAGGTTTTTACATTCTTGTTGATTTTAGTTATACAATATTATAAACAGAAAGTACTTTAGAAATAAAAATATTACATATTAAATGTTTTAATACTTATAGTTAATGTAAGTTTTTTTCTGCATAAAAAATAAAGTCAGATGTTCAGTATTTGACTAACTAACAGTGATAGCCACGGTAAATTGGAGGAAAAAGAAAAACACATTTTTTCAATACTCAATAAATCTGGGTTTTTATTATTTAAAATAAACATACGTGTTTTGTTTCTATATATAAACATCTTTTAAAAAACTTTTAAAGATGGACATCTTCCTAAAAAAAAAACAATATCTAAGTCCTATGGGTTCGGATGGGTATGACTCCTTTTTTACATACTATGTAGATGTTATATTTTAAATTGGAGAAATTTGGAGAAAAAACTTACATCATTTCAAGGGTTATTAGGCTTTATGGTAATGTAAAGCGTAACTTGTAGTTAATATACTGGATAATGTGACACCTTTCAGAATCTGTTAACTTGCTAAATATGCTGTACTTACCCCTATACTAAGTACATAAAAAAAAAAAGAAAACCGCTACATTAAAAGACAGTATAGAACACTGTTTATTTCACACAGACTAAATTTGTACAGAACTAAGAACCGGCTGCTGCTTTGGAAACATTGATATTTTTAACAAATGTTTATATATCAAATCGCACTCCTAACGCAGTTTTTTATCTGATAAACCATTTTTGATAACAATACAGAGTTTATTCGCCGATCTGTTTACATGAATTTTGTTCCTAATGTCCACCTAGATTGGGCATTTTTACCAATGTTCGACGTCACTACAGCAACGCTCACACGCGCTAAACTGACGGAAATAAATCGCCGATGTAACTTTCCTGTGTAGTTTACGATCCTTGACCCTATCCCACCACGTCTTTAGTAGTAAAAATTTATGAATGAGCACACTTTGTGAACTCGCTGTCTAGTAGTGGTGCCCATTACTAACTCATCGTTAAACAACTATCTATATATAAACACAGCTTTAGGCGGTTTGCTGAAATAATGCTTTAATTATAAATACAGTTCTTTTTACATCAACCCGAAACAAAAGGGAAAGCCAGAACTAACCAAATACAAAATCCGATAATTAAAACACGATTTCTTACAAAATTGTTGTTTAAATATATTTTTACTGTTTTATTATTGCTACATTTTTTACACCTGTCCAAAAAAGGCCTAACAACAGCTAATAAAAGAACAACGATATTTAAAACTAGTGTTGGCAAATGACCGGCCATTTATAAGTTGGTGAGTTTACGGGGTCCTTTTCCAAAACGTTCGAAAATATGCCTAAAAGGTTGCTTTTATCTCGAGCTTTCAATTGAAACCAAAGTTGATCTGTTAGCGTTTTAAACACAGGCAAGTAAAAACCTGATTAATGAATTTTTAAAACTGATGAAATATTTTTATTACTTATTTACTCTCAGTTTAATATAATAATAGTAATTATAATATCAATTTTCTTTATATTCTTGTAACTTTTTTGTCATCTCCAACTTTTAGATATACCTTTAGGTAGCTGCGGTATCAGTGTTGACAGAATTTATTTTGGGTTGGTAGTTAATTTCAATAAATAGTGTCCTAGAATAAAGAACATATACTGGATTAAAGAATATCATGTTCATTCGGGGGGAGTCCGGGATCGTAATTTTTGATTGCTGCTGACCAAATCCAATAATTCACAAATGTACTTGTCTACTACAAGAAAACTTGACTGGCAACACTGTGCCTTTTGCAGTGCCAGAAATTTCTTTTGTATTTTTAGCTTTAAAAAAAGTCTCACTGATATCGGTTATGATCTTCGGAATTTTCATTTGGGGTGTGTTTATTGTTTATGGCTTTAATGATGGCTTTCACCGGCGGACTTAGATTAACCTAACGCTAACGGGGCAGATTCAACTTACAGTTTAAGTTTTGTAAAAAAATCCTTGTTCTAATATAGATTCCGAATTTTGTTGGCGCGGTAACGCGTTCATTTTTAACACAAACCTAACCTAATCTAATCCGCTTAAAAAAAGTTATCCGCCTGAATAGGGATTTGAACACATAGGAGCGGCAACCAAAGCCAAGTATCCTACCACCGAGCCCGTAAGCCAATGCAGAACATTCAACAAAACTTGTTTATCAGTTTTCGTTGCACAAGCATACGTGAAGCTTTGCGAAATCGGTATCATAGTAGTCCGGCTAGCTATACACTTGTCACAAGCAATGGGTTATGATCAGAGATGTTCCAAAGCACACATTTGTGCATTTTGTAACTAATTTGATGGCGATTTGCACGTGGACGGTCATACTGGGGGGTGGGGGAGTGTCTCCCACAATATTTTACTCTATGGTCATAATCTTATTTTATATTGGAATTATTTCAATTTCCAATAATTTTTTAAAATAATTAAATTCAGATTTAAAAAACAAAATAAATTTGATCGGTCCTACCAACGGACATTTTTTTTTAGTTCCCACTGTTTTCAGTTAGTTTTTTCGTACTTACGTCCACCCTCACCCAATATTTTCTCATCGGGGCGTTTCTAGCACAATGTGCCAGGACTCGCAAAATGTGCACAATCAGCATTTCTTGTCTAATATCTTGCAAAGTATGCTTATGCAGAAAACTAAAATACAAAACAATAAGTTAATTTTCTAAAAACCGGCAGCGATGCCCTTTTTTTATATCATTTATATTTTAGCATGTACGTTTAAAAAAATAACTATTATTCTGTTTCTTTTTGTACAATTTCTACTGGCAATTTATAATAAAAATTAGTTTGCTGTTTTGACTTACGTTTGTGTTTACGCAGATTACCCAAATCCAAAAATAAATCATATCGTCGCATCAGCCCCCACGACTACTTGACAACACGGCTTAACCTAATTTAGAAAAAGGTGCTTAAATTCACGCTCCGTCAAATACACAACAAAAAATTACCTAGGAAGTATAACTTAGAACAAGAAAGGACATGACGGACAAAAAAACATGATTTACAGTCAGACCAAATCCTGGACGCTGAGAGAATAGGCTGGCAAATTATTTCATTAGAAATAGAGCCAAAATCACTTAAGTCAAGTCAAGTCAACAACCCTGCTGGTGATTTGTCGATGTCGATTCGATTGATTATTATTCGATGTCATACGAGAAACTGTCAAAATTGGACAGTTCATGTGTTTTTGAATTCTTTATTTTTTTTTAAATGACCTATTCATTAATATAAATTATAACATTTGTTATATCGTGAGTACATTGGCCTGCTTCGTTAGTTGTTGTGTAAAAAAGCATGGCTCGATCTTTAAAGGGTGAACATGTCCTAAGGTTATATTCTTTAACTAGGTCTTTGCGTTTTTTTTCTAGTGATAACAGGGTGAGTTACATAGTTTATCTAAAATATCTACATATTAATTTAATGTTGTTTTTAGAGAGGACTAATATTAGGGGTGTATAGTGGTGTTAAAGATAAAGATATTCAACTTTCGCCAGTTGCCGAAAAATTTAATCAAAAAGTTGAAGGAAGACTTTTGGAACATATAAAATTGTAAGTGCTTTTTAATAGACTTAATAGAATTACAATATTTTTCAAAGTCTGTAGATAAAATTCCCATAATCAGGAGTCAAGAAAATTTGGAGATCCCAGTAGGCGTGTTTTTTTTTTCTAGCACTGCTCACTTATTATGGTAGAAATTCCAAATCACCCAATCATCGGTAGCTGAGAGAAAATTGAAAAATCCAAATATTTATTTCTAGCAAAATATATGCACCATTACATAATTATTGTGGTAAAATGAAGAAAGTTTGACAGTCATTAGGTGTTCGGGTTTCAGTTTGACTTTTGGACTGTTTTGTTCCATAGTCCTAGAAACCATTTGAGATTAGTTTAAATTGGTAACTCGAACAAGTCCACTATATTTTTAATATGAATATTGTGATAAACCCTATAAGTGTGTATTTTTAGTCAACTAAAATAAGAATGCAACGTTATGCAGGAAAAAATTCCCAACCTAACCTAACTTACCCAAATGAATATACTTGATTTTGATTATTTTTTCAGAATGCATCTTTGTTATAAATACACACCATTTTCAAATAATAATACTTGAATTAATTTAGTACCACATTTTCAATAGCTGCTGCATGTCATCAGAAAAACATATCTCATTGACAAAGCAACCTTAAAAATAGAAATGTTCTATAATACCTTATGGAATAACTTATACTATGTTAATAAAAGTAAACTAAAAATTAGAAGGCTCAAAAAATTTACAGATAAAACATATATAATAACAAAACAATAGACAACAATCAATAATTAAAATAAAAACTATACATTAGTATAATAACAAATGAGGCAATAATATAAAGATTAAAAAAAGAAAACAAATGTTGAGTCAGAAATATTTACAATATTATACCTACTATCATAAAGGGTTATCATAAAATTCCTGCAGGTTATAGTATAGCTTTAACTGAAAAGAATGTTTTTGAGAGTCCATCTAAAGGACTTTTCATCAGTAATTAATTTTAGGTTTATAGGTAAGTGATTGTAGATATTAATACTTTCATAAATCAATGAGTTTTTAGTTACAGCAAATTTGGGTATTGGGAGAGGAACACTGCTACTGTTAGTAGTATAAGCACTATGTCTAGAAAAATTCCTATATTTTTTGTGCATCAAGCAACAAGTCTCCCAAGATAAAAAGAGAAATTAGAGTCAAAATTTCTTCCTGTATAAAAAGAGGTTTACAGTGTTCCCTAAACTTAATTTTACATATGTAGCGTAGTGACCTTTTTTGGCGAACAAAGATGGAATTTAGTAATTGTTGGTTACAAAATCCCCAAAAAGTGGTCCCATATCTTATCTGACATTCGATTAAAGAATAATATGCCATCTTAGCCGAAGATAAACCTAATTCATCAGAAATTACTCTCACAGCAAAGAACCCAGAAGCAACTTTTTTACTAAGTAGGGTTATATGAGTAGACAATTTTAATTCATTATCAATATGAATACCCAAAAATGTTGTGACAGATTGGTTTTTTATTTGAATACTATTTAGGTCTATGTTATTCAATGTAAACTTAAAAGTAAGAATGAATGATTTATCACAGTTAAAACTTAAGTAATTAATTCACCCTCCACAAATCCTCACAAATGGTATTCATTAGAGCGCTATGATCAGTTCCCCTCCAGAGAAGAGTTGCATCATCTGCCAAAATAGTACAAGTCTCCCAAATATCCAAAAAAGGAAGATTCTTAAGGTACAACATCCATTTCCATCTCCAATACAAGTACAACATCCATTTCCATCCATTCCTTGGAATGTAGTCGTTTTAAAGTTGATCTCGCACTTATAATGTCTGATATAATAATAAAATACATTGTTTTTTTTTGTTACACATTCTTAATACTAAAGTCTTAACATAGGTATGGTGATAAGTCAATACTGCTGGCAACAAGATTGCAAAGGGTTCATATAAAACTTATGTTTAAATAGTGTAGATTCACTAAACAGCTATACAAACATATTATAAGTAAAAAATAACATACATTAAATCTAGAAATAGGGCTGATATAATTAATTACAGACATGAATGCACCCTTAGTACTATCCCAAAGCTTTTTGGACATATTGTCACTGAATTTTTCACCACAAACATATAAGTAAAAAATAACATAAATTAAATCTAGAAATAGGGCTGATATAATTAATTACAGACATGAATGCACCCTTAGTACTATCCCAAAGCTTTTTGGACATATTGTCACTGAATTTTTCACCTTGGTTAGTCGTGCCATCATTGATGAGCAGCTTAGCTTTTCAAGAGAAAAATCCACAGGGTTAAATCTCCTTTTTGATGAAAGACATTTGTCCGTCTTTGATGGTGGTGGTGAGGTTCACACAATTTACATATATTTTTGTGTTCGATAAGCTTGAAACTTTGGGTTTCTATGGACCTTCTCTACAATGAGATCAATAGTTTTATGTCATGAGATACTAGTTCCATTTGGAGCACCCAAAGAATTGCACCTAAAGCCTTGGTTGAAGAATATTTTTATTAAAATTTCATACTTCAAACTTATATATTTAAGTTTATACAGTGTAAGAAAATATAAAAATGAGCTTAAAACAAGTTTGACTGACTAATAAATAGTACACCTAATTATTTTTGTAGGTTACATTACTTAATAAACAATAATAAAACAAATCAAAAATAAAATATAACATAAATTTAATTAAACAAGACAAATTAAAATGAAGTATTACAGACAAATAATTAAAATAGTCTGTAGGAATTATAAAGTTATTATAGAAATGTTCAGACATTTTTGAACACAGTAAAATACCTCTCTGCTGAGTGGTTTTCTGACTTTTAGTTTTAGTTCCTCATTAAGGGGTAAATTTCTTTGATATTTTGTATCTTATTGTAAGTCACTTAAGTAATGATAGCAGAGAGCCACGCACTCCATACTCTGACCGTTTATCTACTAACAATGAGTGATCAACCCTATCAAAAGCCTTAGAGAAGTCAGCATAAATAGAGTCAACAATTATGCCCCTCTCCAAGGCTTGTGATATAGTCCTCTCATACATCAATAGGTTAGTAGTAACAGAACGACCACTTATAAAGCCATGTTGCTGAGAGATGATAACATTCTTACACTTAAATGTCAGGAAGTTGGTTACACGAGATTCAAAAACTTTAGGAATTTGGGAAATCAGAGAAATAGGAAGATAGTTTTCAATATCCCCCTTGCCACCTTGATTTTTAAAAATAGGGGAAACATATGAGGTATTCCAAAGCTTAGGAAACACTCCAGTCGACAAAGATGAGCCAAAGCGGTCTGGACAATGCAAAGGAGAATTCTTTTAGAAATGATGGTGGAATATTGTCAGGACCTGGTCCTTTAGAAGTGTCAGGGTGATACAACTTATCAAAAATATCTGATATGCTCAAGTCCAGACCCCCAAGATCACACAAACTTCCAAAAATAGAGCTACAAAAACTTTGAGAATCATCACAAATATTATTTTCAGTCTTTTCAATAAATTCCAAATAACATCTATCAGCCATGCACATACAAATCGCTCTCAAGTCACTAAACTTAGAGTAATCAGATTGAGAATGAGTTCTTTTAAAGTGAGCATGAGCTATTTTTTTTCAATTATATAGCACTTAAGTTCAGAGCTAAACCAGACAGGAAATTTAAAGTTATTCTTAATAAACATCACAGGAGTAAACATATGAATTACATAATATACAATGCTATAAAATTTACAAACATCACTATCAACAGTAGACGTTAAAATGGAGTCCCAATAGTTATTGAGTAAAACCTCATTTATGGCCATATAATCACAGTTAGAGAAATCTAGAATTTCATCATTATATTTTAAAACATTACACTTAATATCACATTTTAAATTTAAAACAAGAGCAGGGTGATGCTTATCACAGGTTAGCAATATATCAGTTGCACATACTACAGTATCAAAATCAATATCAGTAAAAACTAGATCTAATATCAAATTGTTAGAATTAGGAACATAATTAATTTGGCATAGATTAAGAAAAGGAAAGGTTTCGACAACAGTTTCTTCAGCCGAACAGTAACCAGTTGTTGACAATCCCAGTGAATCTTTAGACCACTTAATGTTTGGTAGATTGTAGTCTCCAGCAACACACAGGTTGTAGGAGGAATAATTTTCCACAGCTTTTTCTACAGCTTCACAATGGATGTTATAAGATTCGGGAGGTGATTTTGGTAGTATATATATGCAGCAGAATAATTTCTTAAAACTGGATGTTTCTATAGCAATCCATACCTCTTCAGATTTCTCAGCTGCGACATCAGTATCTCTGCTTGGCAGATGACTGCGAACTGCTATCAACACCCCTCCATTTCTTGTCTTTCCTGAGGTACTAGCACTTCTATCTTTTCTATATATCTTAAAGTCTGCTAAACAAAGCTCTGAACTGGAAATGTTATCATTCAATGACATTTCCGTGAACATAATTACATCATAATAACTAAATACTATTTGTGAATAAAAAATAAGGGCTAATGAAAGAATTATTAGCTCATCGAATAATGCCCCAAAATGTATGTAGAAAATAATTAATAGGCACAGACAACTAAAAAATGAAAATACCATCAATATCAGTTCTGACGAATTTAACGAATATTTTTCAAGCATTGCTTTAAATCTTGTAAAAAATGTTCCAGTAAGTGATATGTCGCCGTTGGAAAATCTTAGTAGAATTGTACCCTCCCAAAATGTTTTTGAATTTGGGGAAGTAAGTTTTAACCAAGCGCGTGATATTATAAATAACCTAACAAATAAAAATTGCTCTGATATATACCACTTAAATGTTATAGTAATTAAAACAATGAAAAATTTAATTATCACTCCATTAACAAAATTAATTAACTTATTCATTAGTGAGAGTATTTTTCCTGTGGTGCTCAAACAGGCCGTTATTGTTCCTATTCATAAAAAGGGCAACCCTGATATGCCGGAAAACTATAGACCGATCTCACTTCTCCCAGTAATATCAAAAATTGTTGAGAAGTGCATGGTTATGCAACTGACTTCTTTTTTTGAAAAAGAAGGATACTTCAATGAGGGTCAATTTGGATTTCGGAGGGACAGGAGTACGGCCTTGGAAATTTTGGACCTAGTTGCCACAATTCAGAACAGTTTCCATGACCCGGAATTCAATACAGTTCTGTCATGCGACCTATCTAAAGCATTTGATTGTATGGACCATAACATTCTTGTACAAAATCTACATTTTTATAATATCAATCACAATAGTATTAATCTTATTAAATCTTACCTGAGTGACAGGGAGCAGGCTGTGAGAGTGGGTGGCGTGTCTTCAGCAAAGAGTGTTGTTAATATTGGTGTTCCACAGGGTTCAGTAATGGGCCCCATATTATTTCTAATATATATAAATGATCTTCCCCTACAGGATCCACCGACTAAATACACGCTCTTTGCTGATGACACTACAATGTCTCGTAGTGCAGGCTCGCTGGACTTGTCAGAATAGCAGAATCGCGCCTTGCCCGTGAAAGGGCTGAGGAGTGGTTCAAGGTCAACAGGTTGGTGCTGAACGAAACAAAAACAAGAAGTATGGTATTTTCCCTCAGAGACTTGGGAACAATTAACTCTGCACCCAGTCTGAAGTTTTTGGGAGTACATCTTGACCCAGGACTTATATGGGATCAACATATTGATTTTATGGCTAGGAAACTAGCAAAGAGTCTGTATCTTCTCCGCAATTTGACATCATGCTTTCCTATGGGAACCCTGCGAACAGCATACTTTGCCATCTTGCATATACCATTTTGGCTTGGGGTCATGCCCCACAGGTTAAAAGACTCTTTAGAATATAGCGCAGGGCAGTAAGAATATTGTCTGATCTAGGTTATAGGGATGACTGTAGGAATGCTTTCCAGACTCTTGGTATTCTGATGCTCCCATCTCTACATTCTTGAGGACCTAATATATATGAAGAAATATTTGACAGTTCATCACTCATGAGGATATTCATAATCATAATACCAGAAATAAAATGGATCTAGTACCATAATTTCAGAGATTAAAGAGGTGTCAGAGTGGGCTGGCTTACTGGGGTGTAAAATTTTTTAATCACCTGCCAGTTCATATTTGAGCCCTTCCATTATTAAAATTTAAAATGACAATTAAGAATATTTTATTAAGTAATGTGTTTTATACATTCGATGCGTTTTTTATTTATAGGTTATAAAATTGTATGTAAGTCCTTTATTTGTTCCAGTCCTAATATTTTAACTTGTGCAGTGTTCTTTACAATTAATCTAATATTACTATCTAAATAATAGGCTAGTTGTTTTATATATTTATTTTTTATTGACATGTGATTGTTTGCAACATTAACATTAATAAACCATTTGAATTTGAATTTGAATATACATTCAGGCGTGATGTAGTCAATATATTATTCGATTCCTTGGCCGGCCTCTGTAAAAATTCTGCTGTCTGTTTTCATCTCTAGTATATTCTTTAGATTTGTGGCTATTGGTCAGATGTCTTCCATTAAAGACAAAGTCTCGAACAAAGACAAGCTCAGGCCAGAATGCGTCGCTGATTAGAAGATCACAATACAAAGGATTCATCCCGATCCTAAATTCTTTGCCCGAACGAAGATCAAGGATAGTAAGGTCTTTGTTAGATATGTTAGGCAATTTATTTTTGATGAAGTTGTTAACTGAAGAACATGTTGCAGTATTTATAACCATTTCTTTGCAGCCACTCCAGAAACAGTAAGGTCAATGACAGTTTATGTGTCTTTTCAATTTGCCGGGGGCAAACTCTTGCAATAGTACAGGAGAAGACCCTGAAACGTCACTATTGCCTGAAGGTAGGCATTGTTTACTACTATGGCTTTCACTGAGCCGAATCAACTGCGTTCTTTAATTGGTTTAAGGTAATTTCATTTTATCATTTTTTTGTGGGGACTTCTTGTTTTTGTTTTTTTGTGTGGCTGGGGTATCCAAAGTACAATCTAACACAGATAAACCCCCAGAGTCATCCCGGGCACTGGAGTCGTCCCGGGCACTGCGGCAGCTTGGAGAAGCAAGTAATTTCTTAGTTAAATTGGCCAAGTCCTTTTTAAGGCAAATTATTTCAGCCTGCTGTGACTCGTACTTGGCAATTAAGGTAGCTAAAGCTTTCTGTAGTTCTTTTATGACTTGACTTTTTTCTCACAAATCACTCAAAACTTTTTAAAACAATTTAGTGAAACATTACGATTGAGATTGTATATCATGTGGCTGCTGAAAAGAATGTAATTGTTAATAACAACATAATGACAGTTCCTTTAGTGGATGAAAGTAATCTGTCTTTAAGCAAGTTGAGCAATCCTAATATATCGCAATATGAACACACTCTTAACAGCATCAAAGTAAAAAACTATTTTCCTTTACTTTGATGCTGTTAAATGTCAAGTCATTGCGAAATAAGGTTAATGAGTTTATCATTCTGCTAAATAGTTTAGAGAGTTTAGATTCTCCTGATATAGTTTTGGTAACAGAGCATTGGCTAAAAGCAGACGAGCCGCTGTTTATCGATAAATATGTCTCCATAGCTAAATTTTGTCATTCTCACTATAGTCGTGGTGGAACCTTAATATTGGATAATGAACGTTGCAAGGATTTGTTTTCTTTTAATGTAGTAGATAAGTTTGACACCTTGATTGAAGAAAAGTTCATTGTGCCAAGCTGAATGTTTATATTATTTGTATATATAGAGCTCCATCGGGTAATATTAATGACTTTTTTCTCAAATTGGCAAGTATTCTTGCACAACTGCGTATACTGTCCTTCATTATGTTAACAGGGAACTTTAATATAGATTTTTTGGGTACTTTTGTGAATGTTTACGTATTGAAGAATGTTTTATTTTCCTTTAATTTGCATATGCATGTGTGAGAATCAACAAGAAGTACTTCTCACACTGCTACTCTCTTGGATTATATCTGTTCCAATAATGATGATGAACGTGTAGGGTGTGATGTTTTTAGGGCAGGACTGTCACATCATGACGCTGCACTTTGTAGAGTTGGAATAAGTTGTCATTCAGAGAAGATCCTTTAAAAATGTGGTAAGTTGTTCTCAGAAAAAACGTTTTCATGGCTGTGTACTGAAAGATGTTGGAATTCTGTCCTAAATTCTAATGACTAATATGGTAAATTTCATTGCATCCTATTCACTATCTCCAATAAGGCAGTTCCTTTGATTGCAGTTAAACAGAAAACAAAGAGAAATCAATGGATCACGAAGGGGCTTAAGATATCTGCAAAAAACATGCATTGTCTTCACTATGTTCACAAGTTTAACTTAAATAATGTTTACTTTATTTCTTACTTTAATAGATATCTCAAGATTTATAGACAAACTGTAAAAGGCGCAAAATCAAGTTACTATAAAAGAAAAATCGAAGACTACAAATTAGAAGTTTGGAACATTGTGAATAATATTAGGACCGATGTAGCTGAGAGTGATCTAAGGGCGGATGATATAAATAACTTTTATTACTCAGTCGCTGCTGAGTTATCTGGGAGGATAACTCCTAAGTCAGAACCCTTAAGTTATTTGGAGCATCTATCAGTATCCCACTCATTTTTCTTTACTCCTGTTTTGAAACAAGATCTGATGGAGGCTTTTTGCGACATTAATAAGAAGAACGCTTCTGGTAGGGATGAAATATCCTGAAATGTATTTTTGAGATTGCCGGAGAATGCCCTTCAACTTTTAGAGGAGGCCATAAGCCACTTATTTTACGCTAGAATGTCCCCAGCATGCCTAAAGGTTGCTGTTATTTTGTCAGTTTTTGCGACCGTGATAGCCCGTCCAGCTTCCGACCTATTGCTTTGTTACCCACTGTGGCAAAGGTTATTGAAAAAATAATCAAAAAATGCATGATGTCTTTTCTATCAGCGCATAACTATTGGATTCTCAGCAGTTTGGCTTTCAGTCATCAAAAAAGAGCACTAATGACACCATATTTTCCTTACTGGAAAATTTTTACTTCAGACTAAATCATGGAGAGGTGGCCGCGGCAGTGTTTTGTGATTTGTCAAAAGCATTTGATTGTGTAAAAAAAATGTAAAAAAATATTTGTATTCACGTCTTCAACGCGTGGGTCTTAAGAAAGAGAAATCTGCCCATTTAAGTATACTAGATGTATTCCCACAAGGCTCTGTATTGGGACCAATCTTGTTCCTTTTGTATATCAATGATAGAGTTTTTTTAGATATGCGGGGTAAATTTACATTGTTCGCTGATAACTCAACTATACTGTGGCATAGTAGTGATAGGGAAACCTTGCTTCAACAATTAACAGGAATTTACCTAAAGTTAAAGAATGATGCAATGGCAACATACTTACCTTTAATACCAAGAAGAATATAATTAACTTAAAGTGTAATCTGGATAGTATTGTGTTGGACACGGAAAGTATTATGGAAGTAAATAAGTTTTTTTTTAATTTAAAGTAAATTTGAGAATCACATAGTAAATTTTAGTAGAAGACTGTTCGCAAACTGTTACGCAATTAGGGTAATTTCTATTGAATTGGGCATGAGCTTTGTAGAAAATGCATACTTCACTCTTATTGAATCCCATTTACGATATGGCCTCTGCTTTTGGGGGAGTTGCACTGGTAATCTGTTTAATATGATTTTCATTCTACAAAAACGAGCAGTAAAATACGTGTGTATGGCTCATTTTAGAGATACCTGTAGACCATTATTTTTGTCATATAAAATCTTAACCTTAACGTCGATATTTATACTAGAATCAGTATCTTTAATGTATAAAAAAACATAATAATAACATTAATGACGCTAGCTTGCCGAGAACTTGATAGAAAAGACATCATGCATTGTTTGATTATTTTTTCAATAACCTTTGCCACAGTGGGTAACACAATGTAATAATAAGCAATAGGTCGGAAGCTGGACGGGCTATCACGGTCGCAAAAACTGACATAATAACAGCAACCTTTAGGCATGCTGGGAACATTCTAGCGTAAAATAAGTGGCTTATGGCCTCCTCTAAAAGTTGAAGGGCATTCTCCGGCAATCTCAAAAATACATTTCAGGATATTTCATCCCTACCAGACGCGTTCTTCTTATTAATGTCGCAAAAAGCCTCCATCAGATCTTGTTTCAAAACAGGAGTAAAGAAAAATGAGTGGGATACTGATAGATGCTCCAAATAACTTAAGGGTTCTGACTTAGGAGTTATCCTCCCAGATAACTCAGCAGCGACTGAGTAATAAAAAAGATAATGAAACAACATTTTTCACATTTGACATTCCATCATCCTTGTAAACATTTTCCTCAATATTATTTTCTGTCTCTGTATATAAGAGTGCCAATAGACATATCATCACTCGTAAACAAAATAAAGTTGACACTAAATTATCGATCTTACATTTGTAATTTCGTTTTTAATGTACCCCTCTACTTATTTTATACATTGGTAATATATCTGCATTATAACAGCATTGATAACTTTTATTTCAAATGTTTGTTGTATTGTTTATCTATTTCATAATTTATATTAATATTTGATCATCAAGTTTTGCGATATAACTTTTGGATCAGTCGCGGTCTACAAATATATTCCACTAGAGAGAACGTTCAAAAATCCCGGAGTAATGGTGCGGCTTGGCCAAGATTTACAACCGAGTGCAAGTGGAAAAATATATTTTCCAAAATTTTATTGAAAATATATTTCATTATTTAGAACTGTTTATTACTTACTAAAAGGAAAATTTTACACTATGTTCCCAATAGCGCTTTGACCGAACTAAATCGCGTCAAACTCCGCTCTTATTGCCTCTAAACCCCTACAATTTTTTACCGTCGCGTCGTATCTGCCGCTCGCTTTTGATGCCAAGAAAGTGCCACCCGAGAGTGAAGTAATTTATATGATTATTCTGTAAACTTTGCTTTCATGAGATGAAGTTTATCAGATTTTAATAACTTATATTACCTTAAGTTTATATCCTGCTCGCTAGTGAGATCACTTTTAGAATACTGATATCCATATTATAAATGAAATAAAGAGTAGTTAGAGTTTTAAGGTTTATTGCCTATACATTACAAATTCCTAGTGTTGATATAGAATATGATATTTTAGTTCTGTTAGACTTGCCTACCTTGAAAAGCAGTTGTGTTTTCCTTGGCTTAGCATTCATTTTTAAACTGATAGATAGATCCATTGACTGCTTGGAATTGTTAGCAATGGTTCATTTTCATGCTTCTGAGACACCAGATCTCTGGATCTTTTCTACTGTAAAGACCTTTTCTACTTGGGATTTCACCAGAGTAAATATGATACAAAGGATTTGTAGGAATGCCAACAAGTTTAAGGACTTGAAAGATTTTAGTGTGTCTTTAAAAACATGTAAGACTAGCCTAAAAAGTTACTTGCATTCAAGTGTATTTTAATGAAGACTTTGATAATTGTTAATAGCTACCTAGCATAAGGCACAGAGAGAGAATTTATAAAATGGCATGTCCTTCAATAAAAATCTATTTATTTATTTATTTTAAAGCACATATTGATCCACCGGTAGACTATGTTTATAATCTTAAAGTGCTCCAAAACACATTTTCCATTGATACTTTGAAATTTAGACAGAGACAAAAGGCTATGAAGCTCCTTAACACGATAGTCAACTCTTCTGTTGACTGTCCCACATTACTTACTAGTCAAAGATGTTAAAGGCACATAACAATTCAGATTTTAATTGCTTTATTTTTTAATCACATCTTATTTTCATATATGAACACTGGCCAAAGGAATTATTTTATATTATTTATTTCATTGTGATATATTTAAGCATTGTACACCTATGAATGTTGTTATGTTAATAAATAAATAAATAAATTAGTGTAAGTTTTTTATTTTATATTAGTTTAAGTTTTGAAATGGATATGAATGAGTTACTTATGATGGATATAAATTAGTTAATTATCATTTTTAGTTACCTATGCAAATCACGTGTTAACCCATCAACTCAAATTGTTTATATGTGCTACCCTTTTATAGGTATTAGTATTCTTTATAGCTGCCTCCCTAAAACTTCCTTGAACCGACCTGAAATTGAACTTCTTAATTTTGGTATGATTTTCTTTTATGTATTTGTTATTGTATTGGGTTTGCTAACTATCCTGGATGTAAATCCAAATACTTTGTCACTTTAGTGTACAATGGGTTTAGACCTTGCCAAATTGAAATTTCCTTCCATAGTTTCGACTTCAATTGTGTGAGAATCTTTGTGGATCTTCATTACGTGATCAAAACACTGAATTAAATGTTTATTATTGTGCAGTGAATTCCTGAAGATTTATTATGCTGTCAAAGGCAGAGCAAAGAATCACATTTTATTTGCATAAAGCATGGTGTCAAAAAGTTAATATTTTTAAGTCTTTACAGTATTACAGAATATTGTATAATAATAGAAAAAGTAAGCCACTTAGTTACTGGTCAAAAACCATTTACAAGGGTTATGGGAATGTAATGACAAGATTTGTAATAAATATTTTTTTGTTTTGGTGGATTTTCTAAGTTTATTAATTTTTTTTTCCTGAGGACACCAAAAAGCTACAGTGTTCTAATTATGACATTAGATATGAAATGTACTGATTCATCTCTTGTTGAAATTATTTAAGGGTTTTTAGCAAACTACATAGACACAATTTGTTTCCCCTAGTTTATCATTAAACATTTTGCAACTTGCCTTAAATCGTTTATTGTTCAATAAATAGTATGGCGTAATTGTACTTTTTCTTTGCTCATGGACTTTAATAAAAAGATACTTTTAGATATATAGTATATTATTCTCGTATATGGTAATTATAACGTAATTGTTTCAGGTCGGTTCTTTCCTTCTAATTTTCCACAATGGCATCAAGCCGCGATGGTCGAAGCAGCTCCGCATCATCACACAGCGGTAGTAACATTCCGTCTCATCGCGGATCAGTTCGAACTCCAAAACGTCTCCGTCCACAGACGGGCATCTATGAGGATAAAAATGCGGACTTTTCTTGCCCTGTTTGCTTTAATTTAATTGAGGAGGCACATATTACTAAGTGTGGACATACATATTGTTTCGAGTGCATAATCAAATCTTTGGAAACGGCGAAACGATGTCCTAAATGCAATGCAAGTATAACATGTGACGATGTGTTTCCCAATTTTCTTTTGAATGATCTTATAAAAAAACATAAACTTAGAACAAATGGCTATGAAGCTTTAGGCATGACCAGAGACAGTTCGGGAGAATTTAGTGCAGGAGCTGATGGGTTGCGTGATTTTGTCGCCTCTGAATCTCAGAATTTAACTCTACCTGATGTTAATGTCATGTTGGAGGTCCTAACACAAAGGAAACAGCTCTTGGAAGCGGAATCTTGTGCTGCTCAGAACCGATTACTATTAGAATTTTTAAAGCACTTGCTCAAACAGAAAAAAAGAGAAGCAATCTCAAATTGCTAAGGAAATTACTGTCATCGAGCGCGATATAGAAGAGGTAAGTAATAGAAAAAGCATTATAGAAGATACTTATAATGTAATTAAGATGATCCAAAAAAATTGTTATTTGTTATTGTATCACTGTTATTATAATATAGACAAAATCTTAGATATAATCTATTTTTAACAAGACAATTGAATATTAATCAAAAAAGAATGAAACTAAACATTTTTCTTATTTTAAATTTAATGACCCATATTTTACTAAATTAATTTTTTAGAATCTACAGAAAAAACTAAACAACTTTTATATAACATGTTTTATGTCAAAATATAACGGTTTTCAAGATATTTAAGGTATAATATCCAAACTTCAAATAACGCGATTTGTAAAATTGATACCTAATAGAAGCAAATGAAGCCCTTGATCCTTTCTTAATATTTTGTAGTTTCTCCAAATATTACAAATAAATATATGCTAATGGTTTAATGAATAATTTAATTAATAAAATATAATGGATATTAACATTTGAATAAATATTTCAAGGCTACTTGAAATATTTATCCAAATGTTAATATGATGTATGTTATTATTATTATTATTTAATAACATTTTTTTTTCTTTCATTTGAAGAAATTATAAAAAGGAAGATAGGAACATGAGCTTCATTTGTTTCTATTGGGTAGTATAGAGTTTTCAAACCCGCGTTTGAAGTTATAAAAAAGTGTACCATAAATATCTTTTTTATATATTTTTACATAGAACATGTTATATAAAAATTGCCTAGTTTTTTTTTCACAGATTCTAATAATTTAATAAAATATAGGATGTTATATATAAACTAAAAAACTTTTTGATAGTAGTTTTTTTTAGATTCAGGTGTTTTTCATAAAACTCCCAGTTTTTTATATTTAACATTTTTTCTAAGTTATAAAGCAATTTTACTCTTGCTTGGATCACACGTACAGGATTATATTTTAAATAAAGATTGCAAACTTTAGTTTAAAAGACAGAAAAATATGTTAAAAAAAGTTTTAAGGCTTTATATGAAACGCCAGGATTCGCTAATAAAAACAATTAACAAAAATAATTGGACGGTAAAAGATTAGCATTAACTTTGTTATTTTAAATATTGTTTCGTTAAATTGGTTTTATTAATAGACAAGTTTTGATATTTTAATCTTTAAAGACAACAAAAAAAAAATGTCAAAAATAAGAAACATTGCGTTCCTGTAATTAGATATTCTTTCTTTCTAACGCATTGCTTCTTATTGGAGATCTTTTGTCAATTTTATCGTTTATTTTTAAAGACGAGGGTACCAAACTTGGTATATACCCATTTAATGAAACAATGTTTTGTTATTTTCAAATTGTGATTTGTATGTTTTTTAGCAAATCCTGGCAGTTCAGGTAAAAACCTTAAAACTTTTGTATATTACATGCTTTTCTATCTTGTAAAATAAAGCTTGTAGATCCTGTAAAGTATATACCAATGCTAACAGTTAGGTTTTTCTGTTCCTATTCTGTCCCTAAGGTGTTTTATACTGTTTCTCAAAAGATCGAGGTGTCTTTATTAAAAAGCTAGAAAATAAACTCATTAAAAAACAATGGTCAGCAGAGAAAGAGACTACACATATGTTGCAACTCAAATGTGACATTGTAACTGGTAAACTTTACAAGGCAATCTTGATTTATATCTGTTTTGTTTGTATTGCATTTTATTTTTGTCACCTCATTAACAGGAAACAATTTATTAACTCAGGAAATGGTCAAATATCCGCGTTTCCAGTCCAACAAAAATCCTATGATATACAGGGTATTTCAGAAATATATATACCTTAAAAAATTACTATAGTTAGGGCTTAATATAAAGCAAATTGAATACGTTATTAGAAAAATCTACAGGGTGGTATTTATTCCAGGCTGCGACACCTTTAACCTTCTAAACTTTTCCACTGTCCATTTTTATAACAAAGTGAAATTACTCATTAGGTTTTTTTCTCTGACAACTGTATTAAAGAGAGCTAAAAAGATTTTGTGATTGGAATTATTTGGTTGTTGGAGTATTGAGGGTAAAAAACTTATATTAAATATAAGTAGGAAAATTAAAAACAAAAATGCTGAAAGCTTCATTACTCAGGCGATTTGCCTAGAAATTCAAAGAGAAAATGCTGATCCTGTCTTGGGTACTATTTCTTCTGATTAAGAAATAAATCATATATTTTTTTAAGTTAAATAAGAAAATCCAAAGCAATTACTGTTAATATTATAATTATCTCAGTAATAAACATCAATATTGTTCAGATCCCTTCCTCCCCACTTTCCGTAAGTATTTTATGAACCTGTCAATTTTCTAATATTTTTTTGAGCTAATCTAACAACTTCTTTTTTTAGAAAATTTAGTTAAGATAACGATGCATCAGGCCTTTTTACAGAAAAAAAAACTAGTACTTTTGTTACATTATAGAATACAGCTATATCTAAACCTATAATTTGGTGTGACTGGATACAGGCCATGCTTCCAATTTTATTACTGAGATAATTTTTTATTTTTATATTTATTTTTAATCACGCCTCAATCTTATTAGGCTTACACACTTATATTCACCAATTGTGTTGTGAAATTTTTTAAATGAATTTAAGGGATGTTTTATTTTACTAACTTAATGTACCTATTAATACTTTAATATCATATATGCTTTAATGAATGATCAGGTTTATGCAACTTTAGTTAAAGCCAACTTTGTCACATATTTAGTACAATCACCAGCAATTGTCATCTTGTGGTGTGAATTGCATGGTAATTTTCCCCAATTTTGAACTTTAATCTTTGTTGGTTCCTTACATTTAAATCGAATTTTCTATAAATTGACCATTTTGCCGGAATGTCATTCATTATTCATTCCTTTGCACTTTAATTCTCCATTTATTAGAAGTTATATCCATTTTTAATATTTCGAGAAATGTTTAACGTTTTTGTTATACATTGGGTATGACCAGAATTAAATTCTTAATTTTGTATTTAATGTAAATGGTTTTTTTTTGTTAAATAATAAAATATGTATTGAAATAATTTTCAGATACCCTGTTTAATATATTCTTGTAGGTTATAAATAAACTCCGAGAGGTTCATAATAAATGTCCTACGCTTGAAGATGTAGAAAGAACTGCTGCTGGTGCTTCTGAAAATGATGCTTCTACTGTTAGTGCTATAAAAAAAGAAATGATTGAGATGATTGATAGTATTGGAACATCAACAGGTTATATTTTCAGTTATTTAATTTATTACGTTGCATATGTCATAACAATTATAAATAAAATTACTTAATTACATATTCCGAAATTGTTTTGCAAATGGTATCTCCAAAATTCTTTTAGATTTTAAATTTTTGTCAGTGATTTCCCATAAGTGGCAAAACAGTAAAGTAGCTAGGGGTAGGCTATTTTCATTGTGGATTAGGTTCTAGTCTACAACGTAATTAGCACGTCTAGAATAGTGCAGGTGAAAAAACTACATTTTGTCGACGGATATAAGTTCTAGAGACGTTAAATTTTAATCATTTTGATGTTGCCCAAACCATTTTGCAATTTTTTTTCCACTAGTAGTAATAAAATAACAAAAATTCCATAAAAACAAAATATTGTTCAAAGAAATATGGAGGAAATGAAGAAAATGTTAAAACATATAGTGTGCAGGTGACAGGAGTATATAAAACCGCATTCTGTTTAACGATCTTTATACGTGAGATGAACTTGAGAGCCAGCGTCACTTTTTCATGTTTTATTTGTGCAAAGCTGTTTTAGCTTTTATTGCCTTTTTTTGGGGATGCATATCGTCAAAACCGTCACAAAATAATGCAAAAGATGCCACTTGGTTTTATTTTATTGTCTTCTGTTAGTTTTTAAGTTTTTAATTTTGTGACTATTCCAATACAATGTAAATTGTCTTTTGTTTGGAAAATAAATGAACTGAACTTTTTATTTTTTAATTGTTGACACCAAAAAAAGTATAAAAAATTGTTTGCTGCCACCTAGCAGGCATCACTAATATTGCTGTCACTTACATGAATGGGTAAAAATATTTTAAATGCGCAAGACTAAATAATAATGACAATTTACGTCAGACAATAAAATTGTATCAAATAAAATCTCTGATAGAACAATTGTTTTAATTTACTCTTAAATAGATTTTGATTTGTTATTAATTTAAGATGTTCAGGAATAGTATTATGTAATTTTAAACCATTGTGATAAATTGATATGTGCCCTATATTTGAGGTAATCTATATGTAAGTAGATTTTATTTTTTTATCTAGTAAAGTGATTGTGGACCTCATTAAATTTTTTAAAATAAACAAATTTAGTTTTTTACAATGTGATGCACATAAAGAATAATTTTAAACTTACAAATATTTGATGTGGCAAGGATTTGGTGACTATGATATCTTAGTAGTAGTCTAAATATATTTTTAGTGTACCCCACACTGAAATAAGATAATTCAGGTGACTGTAGATGTGCGCTTAGTAAAGTTGTTTATGAAGATTTTTCTTTTAGAGATAGCGAACCTTATAGAGAATGCCTACTATTGGTGCTGTTTTTTTTTTCTGATATCAATGTTTGTAACCATGAAGATGTAGTGTCTATTAATAAACGTAGATATTTCATTACATTGGAATTTTGAAGTAATTGATTTTCAAATAATATATAAATATTTTCATTCAAATTTGTTTTAGTAATAAACATATATGAAGATTTTTCAATATTAACTGTTCAACTCATGAGATTTTAAACACAAACTTATTTTATCTAAGTCACCCGCAATATTCAGTTTCACTGAATCTGTTTAGAGCTCTTGCAAAAAAAATACGAACCTTGAACATTTATAGCATGAAAAAATGGATTCACCTTGTGTATCTTTGAATATCGGATTTTGGTGGGGTTCTGTTCACACAGCAAACATTTTTTGCTTTAATTACGCTGGTAAATATATTTGTGAATTACTTTATTTTATTATGTAAAAAAATTATTCTAGATGGGCTAGGTGATTTATTTGATGGTAGTAGAAAAAACCAAATTATAAAACACGCATCTCAATCTTAATATTCTGCAATGAAAGAATAACTATTTTAATTACTTTAATTAAAAAATTATCTTAACAAACTGTCCTCATTACACAGCAAAATTACACAGAATTTTAAAAACTTATTTTTGTCTAGGTAGATTAGCGATTTTTCTGTGAGTGGCATGGGAGCAATCTGGCATTGTTGGTAATTTCGTGTCTTATCTCAGCTGTACAGAACGTTAAACGGAATGCAGTGCTCATATATACCCCTGGCATCTGTCTAATATGTTTTTTAAGTCAGTCTCTTTGTATTTATTTAAACAAATAATTTTTAGGCAAGTTTTTTGATCTTCATCACTAGGAGTAAGAATGTGGAAAAAACATTGCACACTTTTCATTCCTGATAACGTCAAAATGTTTAAACTTTAACGCCTCTAGAACTTATATCTGCTAACAGATTAAGGTGCATATATTTTGCATACTCACTATCTTTCAACACCCGCTTATATATATTATATCTTTTTTCTGCTAACCGAAATAATTTAGCACTAGAAAACAATTTTTTAAATAAATTACCTCCCAAGTTTTACCGACTCAAAGTAATACAGTTTGTGTTTTCGATTTATAAAAATTAAAATCGGTTTTGATGTACTATAGATACAAACCGCAGGTTTTCTAGAAATCAGTGATTTATTTATTAATAATAGACCTTTGTGCCAAAAAGATTTTTTATATTTGAAATTTATTAAATTTCGTACAAATTTTTTATGATTCAAAATATTTTCAACAATTTTCAGTTGCAATATCTAAATGAAATTGGGCACACGTAACTTGGATGACAATACACTTTAATGATGTAAATTCAATATGGTGGTTTGAGGTTTTCATGTAAATTGATATGTGGTAGTTTTCAGTGTTAAGAACCACACAAGGAATTTTGACATTATTATTATTATCTGATTTTGATGTAAATTGGCGCCTGGGGAGTTTCGGGGTCATGTTTACTTAAGATTATAATAACGGCAACGAAAGTTATGTAATTTATGGCGATATTTTGATTAAAATTTGCATCTGGTGAGCAACTATACATTTTAGCCACTATCTATTTCTCCCTGGAGTAGTGCATACATGTATATGCAAAGTTCTGTAATTTATGGGAAAATTTTAATTAAAAACATCAGTGAGTAATTATACACTATTACTTAGTTTTAATAAAAAATAATTGTCCTTAAACTTTAGATTTTCCAAATCATACTTCCTTATTCAGAATTACAAACATATGTATAGGTTCTTTGCTACATGAATTATTTCTTGCAGTAAAAACTATCCAAAAACAAAAAATGCACACCTTTCCGCTGTACTTCATTTGATTTCCAAAATAGCCATTGCTCAAATGTATTTTCCTATCGATCATATTAAAACCGCATATGGAGCTATAGCTTAAAATCATCGTTTCTTTCGCTGACAGGGACAGCAATATATTCATGAATTTAGAAAAGCGTGAAAATTGCTTATCCGCCTTGGATTAACTGTTAACTGGAACGTGTTAAGATAAGTTTTAGTTATATTGTGGGTAAAAAAAAATTATGATGATTTGTTTGTACGTAAAATCTAAAAATTAAAAAAAAAAAAGGTCTAGTATGTAGAACTTTACTATTAACAAAATTATTTAAAGAGACATTTTGTATATAAATCAACTTTTTTATAAAATCTAGCAGGTTTGCCACATAACCTCGAAGCAATAATTATAAGCATGTTTATAGATCCCTAATTTAACATTTTGATGTTTAAGATTATCAAACATACACATCTACTTGTTTACACCTATAGTTATATATATTTTAGACTGTTGCATTTTCCTAACATTTTAATATTTTTAGGACGAAAGAAGAAAATCAATCATCTGGTACTCTGTCTCTACCATATGCCTCATTAGCGATGCGACGTAGGAGAATGCATGCCTATTTTGAAGATTTCGTAGACTGCTATTTTACCTCTAGATCCAAAGATCTTATTTTTGGTAAAGATGCTGCCCATGATAAAAGCAAGTCTGCAACAGAGCCCAATCCTGGTTTAGACCAGTTTAGAGAAAGTTTAATTAAGTTTTCAGCGTACAATTCACTGCGAGTTTTAACATCGTTAAACTACTCTAGTGATCTTTTCAATAACTCCACCATAGTTTCTAGTATTGAATTTGATAAGGATAATGAATTTTTTGCTATCGCAGGCGTTACAAAACGTATAAAAGTGTTCGATTATGGAGCGGTGATGAAAGATGTGGTTAGCATTCATTTTCCTTGTCTGGAAATGACTTCTCGATCGAAAATTTCTTGCATTAGTTGGCATAATTATCATAAAAGTACATTAGCATCTAGTGATTATGAAGGGACAGTGACAATTTGGGATGCCTCGAGTGGTCAAAGAACAAAGACTTACCAAGAACATGAAAAGAGATGTTGGAGTGTAGACTTTAATTGTGTTGACACGCGATTAGTTGCATCAGGTAAGGTTTATGTATAATTTTTTTTATATTTCATAAAATCTGGTATGTTGTAGATTTCAACCACCTCTATCTTATGTCTTCAGTTACGGAGTAATGAAAAATGTTCAGGCATATTTAGTAAAATAATATCTTTAATAATTGTTATGTATTAATTTTTGAATATATTACTTTTCAAATAAACACAGGCACACAGTGACATTCTTCAAAACTTTTCTAGCACCTTGTATACATGTTTTACAACAACAAAGTAAGCATAAATAATTTATCTTTATTTGAAGTGTAGGTTGGCGAAAGTCGAAGTGATTTTTTTTTCAATTTAATCATTTAAGTTTGCAAATTTCATTAAAAAAATCATAACTTCTACAGTCACGGGAATAACTAAAAAATGATAAAATTATCCTGAGAGAGACAATTAGCAAATATTTATATGGAATCAAACAAAAAAAATAGGTTTTCCACTGTATAATAAACGGTGAAAGTTTTTATGTAAAGCCTTTTAAACTCTGGCCTAAGTACTAAAATAATCTATTTAACTCAAAACCCGCATTTGGCTTGCTTGATCTGATGCGGAGATATCGTCTTTTCTAAGATATTAACAATTGATTAGTAGCTGCTATTTCTAACTGACTTCAAAAAAGGGGGATTTGAAGGGGGTTTTCACCATGTTGTTGTAGAAAGTGGTTTTAGTAAGAAAAACAGCTTGTTAAGGTATACGGAGCATGTGCAATTTTAGAAAATGTGCAATACTTTTGATAATATCTGACATTGTCTTAATTACATGTATGAAAAGTGCTCTTAACATGTGTTGGTTAAAACATAATGTAGAAGAATGCAATATAGTATATAGTTGAAGAATTTTCTCAGTTCCCCTTATAAAATTCAATTAAACAAGTAATCCATTATAAAAATCTTAAAATTTGAAAAATTTTAAGCTCCTAATTGAAAAATAGTACAGAATGAACAAAACATTGTAAGTACCTATATATTTATAAAAATAGAAATCTGAAAGTAGATAAAACTTAAAAATATAAAAAATCCTTACATTTTTTGTAGCTTCATTCCATGTTTTACCAGAAAACAGAAGGACTGTATCCTCATATAATAAATATAATTTTTCCCTATGATCATGTTAAGTAAAGAATCTAAATATGTTATAAATAGTATGGATTCCAACATTGTACCCCGAGGCACTTCCACATTTATTTTTAAGGAATTACTTATTATTCTGTAATTTTCTGTATGTTATAATAAATTCCAAAATGTCTAGAAATATATAAATAATAATTTATCCCTTGGGTTAGATTTCGCTCAATTTGAAAATCGTTTATGGCATTAAATCTTTTTGTTTATTTAGATTTGCCTTTTCAACCACTATGACCAGTAAATCTGTAATAGGATGAGAGCACCAGTAGCTAGGTCCCATTGGGTCATTTAAATTTAATTAATAAATCAAAATTTACTTTCTGGAAATATCAGCCATAAAAATTTGATTCACGATTAATTGTGCTGAGATTAAACCCTATATGAAGTGTTAGCGTCGGGACCCATTTTAGATGAAAATATAGTCACAGCTGAATCTTTCGCGTGGCAGAAGGCTAATAAAAAGGTCACTCCTGGTTACTTTTTTTAAGGTTCAAACTATTATAATCCCTAAGCGTCCTAACTGGGCTTAAGTGAAGACTTGATGAGTATTAGACGAATAGAATTAAATTGCCGAAAATGTCCGGGTCTGGCAGAAGGTTAGACTGTGTTATTTAAAGTTTTGAATTTTCGGGTACAAACTAAACTGGTGCACAGAGCGAACCGAACACACAAATTTGTATGTGAAATTTAAAGTAGAATATTTGTAAAACGAGAAGAGATATTAATATGCAAATTTCATTTCATGTAAAAAATTTTGAGGGTAACTTAACCTAACCAATGCTAAGCATTTATTTATACAGCTCAGTAGCGTTTTTACAAGACAATATTTAATTTGTTTCGAAAATTGACAAAAACGGTTCTTATTTTATAAATACTAGGTTAAATTATTCGTTGGTATAATTTTTAAAAATTTGAAACGCGTTTTAAAATTTTAACGTTTTTTGAGATATGATTTTTTTTTGAAAAAATATATTTTTTTTTATATATTAATCTGTAACTTTTTATTAATTACCTGAGGTAAATTTTTGGTGCTAGAAAGCCCTTAAGTTTTATTTTTTATAACTGTAACATTTCTAGTTTGCAGAAAATATACAGGGTGGGCAAAAATGATTTTCAGATTAGTTAAAAACGTAGCGTTTCTAAAGATTATTTTTGTATTTTTTACACTACATAGCCAATTTAAATTTAAAAATTTTTATTTGAATTTTCAGGACTTCTGAAAAATTATCTGTAACTTTATTTTTACTCAAAATGTAGGTTTTGCTTTTAGAGATAAAATATGCCACTATATAGGTCCTTTTCCTTGGCCAAATTCGATTATATTTCGTATAATAACGCCTTTAAATTTTTTCTAAATGAAATTATAAACTTAATATTCACAAAAGACTGTTTTTGAGAAATATTTTTGTTTATACCGAATGCTTCAGAAGTTATTTCTTTATTTTATAATTGAAGTAATTAAGAACTACTTGTTAAGTAAAAAACCTAAAAAGTATATTTCTTACAAACCTATAATATTTCCTAAGTGGCTTTTGTGTATTGGGTGAAGGTGTATCAGAACTCATTTGCATACAATGATTTTTAACGCATTCCCCCTGTATATTATATAATTGTTGAATGAGTATTAATGTTCCTTTTCAGTGATATACCATACAAATTATACTTATTATACATATATATTATACATGAAACTTTAAATGTACAAGTTTTTTAAATAAATGCAGCAGTGCACTTTTAAAATATATTCCTTATATCCCAATAAAAAAATCCGATTTAGAGGGATAGAAAATTTGAAGGATACATACATTTATTATATTCGATTATTTGATTGTCAACAACTAACAATAAAATCTAGAATAATCCACTAGAACGATAAATCAAAATATTAAAAAATTCACTTTTGTGTGAATAAGGTGATAAAGGTAAATAATATATTAAACATCAGCATGCTAAAAACCACACTAATAATATGTACACAAGTTTTACTTCTCTAAAGAATACCCGATTATTGAAAAAAACAGATTTTTTTATCTAACTAACCTAACCTAACCTACCCCTTAGCCCGACTATCATTCCATTAAGGGTTAACATCTTATCTATCATCCTTCAGCTATCTCAGTTACTGAATATTTGGTTTTATTGTAGTGTTTATATTTAGTTTTTAACGACCAATTAAATATTCGAATAGAATGAATATTTGTGTACCGTACAAATTTTCTTTCCCACTTTCTAATATATATTATCTTAAGATTTAAAAACTTAAAAATTATTTCTTGGTTCTTTCAATTATAAATTTACAGAAATTGTTAAAGTAATGGACTTTTGTTTTTAAAAATTGGGCCATAACTTTGGAAGCATTCGGTATAAACCAACATAATCCTATATGTTTAAAATCGGCAAAGGAAGTTTTAGCCAAATATAGAAAAAATAAAAACTTTAAAAATGTAAATGTCTGTCTGTTTTGGGACATAAATAACGCTTTGTGTATATAAACTTGATGCATTTTGAGTAATAATAAAGATACCGGAATATATAGAACAACGCAGGCGCAAGAACATGAATGACATTTACATACTTGATAAATTATTTTGGAGTTGACAATGATCGAAGTAATGTAAAGAAAACATTTTTTTTTCTATTTCGTATTGCCTGAAAAACGAAACCTCTTTTTTCTTCTGAGGTTTCCATACTAAACTTCGGTAGAGGTGTTTAGTGAATCTGTCTGATACATGAACTATCAAAGTATTATGGACTCAGTTTTACGCAGAAATTCCCGAAGAGAAACTCGAAATAAAATTAGAGATATTTATAAAACACCCATTTCATTTTTTTTTATATATATATGTAAATAAAAGGAACATATATATATATATATATATATATATATATATATATTATTTTTACTCAAAATGTAGGTTTTGCTTTTAGAGATAAAATATGCCACTATATAGGTCCTTTTCCTTGGCCAAATTCGATTATATTTCGTATAATAACGCCTTTAAATTTTTTCTAAATGAAATTATAAACTTAATATTCACAAAAGACTGTTTTTGAGAAATATTTTTGTTTATACCGAATGCTTCAGAAGTTATTTCTTTATTTTATAATTGAAGTAATTAAGAACTACTTGTTAAGTAAAAAACCTAAAAAGTATATTTCTTACAAACCTATAATATTTCCTAAGTGGCTTTTGTGTATTGGGTGAAGGTGTATCAGAACTCATTTGCATACAATGATTTTTAACGCATTTGTATATTATATAATTGTAGAATGAGTATTAATGTTCCTTTTCAGTGATATACCATACAAATTATACTTATTATACATATATATTATACATGAAACTTTAAATGTACAAGTTTTTTAAATAAATGCAGCAGTGCACTTTTAAAATATATTCCTTATATCCCAATAAAAAAAATCTGATTTAGAGGGATAGAAAATTTGAAGGATACATACATTTATTATATTCGATTATTTGATTGTCAACAACTAACAATAAAATCTAGAATAATCCACTAGAACGATAAATCAAAATATTAAAAAATTCACTTTTGTGTGAATAAGGTGATAAAGGTAAATAATATATTAAACATCAGCATGCTAAAAACCACACTAATAATATGTACACAAGTTTTACTTCTCTAAAGAATACCCGATTATTGAAAAAAACAGATTTTTTTATCTAATAACCTAACCTAACCTATACTATCATTCCATTAAGGGTTAACATCTTATCTATCATCCTTCAGCTATCTCAGTTACTGAATATTTGGTTTTATTGTAGTGTTTATATTTAGTTTTTAACGACCAATTAAATATTCGAATAGAATGAATATTTGTGTACCGTACAAATTTTCTTTATATAATATATATTATAAGATTTAAAAACTTAAAAATTATTTCTTGGTTCTTTCAATTATAAATTTACATAAATTGTTAAATAATGGACTTTTGTTTTTAAAAATTGGGCCATAACTTTGGAAGCATTCGGTATAAACCAACATAATCCTATATGTTTAAAATCGGCAAAGGAAGTTTTAGCCAAATATAGAAAAAATAAAAACTTTAAAAATGTAAATGTCTGTCTGTTTTGGGACATAAATAACGCTTTGTGTATATAAACTTGATGCATTTTGAGTAATAATAAAGATACCGGAATATGTAGAACAACGCAGGCGCAAGAACATGAATGACATTTACATACTTGATAAATTATTTTGGAGTTGACAATGATCGAAGTAATGTAAAGAAAACATTTTTTTTTCTATTTCGTATTGCCTGAAAAACGAAACCTCTTTTTTCTTCTGAGGTTTCCATACTAAACTTCGGTAGAGGTGTTTAGTGAATCTGTCTGATACATGAACTATCAAAGTATTATGGACTCAGTTTTACACAGAAATTCCCGAAGAGAAACTCGAAATAAAATTAGAGATATTTATAAAACACCCATTTCATTTTTTTTTATATATATATGTAAATAAAAGGAATAATATATATATATATATATATATATATATATATATATATATATATATATATATATATATATATATATATATATATATATATATATATATATATATGTTACACTATTAATTAAAAAATTTTTAAAAATTTATTATTTAACTTTAAATTACTTTATACAATATCGGAACTTAAACTGGCATAAAAACGGTATATAATATGAACTAACTAATATTTACAATTCAGAGCGTTTTATATGTTTTAAAATGCTGATGAGGCACCTTCCAGCTGTGGGAATTGCAACTCGAAGGTACTGCTTACAATGCATTCCTTGAAATGTTGAAATTGCTACATATATGTGACATATATTATACGTGGCTATAAACGGATATAACATATATATATATATATATATATATATATATATATATATATATATATATATATATATATATATATATATATATATATATATATATATATATATATATATATATATATATATATATATATATATATATATATATATATATATATATATATATATATATATATATATATATATATATATATATATATATATATATATATATATATATATATATATGCATATATATATATATATATATATATATATATATATATATATATATATATATATATATATATATATATATATATATATATATATATATATATATATATATATATATATATATATATATATATATATATATATATATATATATATATATATGCATATATATATATATATATATATATATATATATATATATATATATATATATATATATATGTTATATCCGCTCTGAATGTCACATGGTATCGGATGTAGCAATTTATATATATATATATTATATATATATATATATATATATATATATATATATATATATATATATATATATATATATATATATATATATATATATATATATATATATATATATATATATATATATATATTATATAGTATATATATATATATATATATATATATATATATATATATATATATATATATATATATATATAGTATAAATAATAAATTTTTTAAATATATGATATATATATGATATATATATGTACATATATATATATATATATATATATATATATATATATATATATATATATATATATATATATATATATATATATATATATATATATATATATATATATATATATATATATATATATATATATATATATATATATATATATATATATATATATATATATATATATATATATATATATATATATATATATATATATATATATATATATATATATATATATATATATATATATATGCATATATATATATATATATGCATATATATATATATATATATATATATATGCATATATATGCATATATATATATATATATATATATATATATATATATATATGCATATATATGCATATATATATAGTTACTCTTTATAAAAATTTCTGCTTTCTGCCAAAATAATATTAAAATATTCAAACTTGAGATTGCATATAGAGGGTGGTCAAAAATTCCAAAAAATCGAACTTGGCTCAAGAGAAAAGTACCTTTAATTTTTATTTTATAGCAAAAGGTAATACAAAATCTTACTTAGAATAAAAAAACAAGCACTAGAATCGTTGCTTCCTATCTGAAATCACTTCTTAAGTAATGTAAAACTTTAGCTTCTTACTGGCAAGTCCAGTTTCTTACTTTTGTTACTACCTACATACCAGCAAAATTTCCTTATTTATCGATTGTTGATAATGGCATTGTCACTGCCATTGTCAACCACAATATTGTATTACTTTATTGAAACATCAGTTTGAATATTATAATATAAAGAAATGCCGCTGAAATTAAGGAAAGAAGATAAAATTGAAATAATTTTAATTGTCGGAGAAAATTATAAAACATTTCGAGAAGCTGCAGACATTTTTAACAACAGACACCCCGATAAAATTATACATCTCACAACATTGGGGAACATTCTAACTAAATTCAAGACTTTTGAAAATGTAGAAAATAACTTCACTAATTTTAATTCTAATAAACATTACATGTAAATAACTTAATTAACAATAAAAACTAACTGTTCCGTCACTGCGCATTTGCCTCAACATATCCACCATCTCTTTCCATACAGGTAACCGTTTTTACAGAAAATTCTCTTAAAACGTTTCTAATCATGGCAGGCGTTATGGCCTGTATCTCTTCCCTAATTACCCTCTCCAAATGATCCACATTCTGAAATGGCCTCTTTAGATACACTTTCTCTTTTAAGTAGCCTCAAAAGAAATAATCAAGAGGGTTCAAGTCCGGAGATCTAGCTGGCCAGAAAATATCAGAATACCTGTCGATTACTCATCCATTAAAAATAGAATTTAAGTATTGTCTTACATCCCTTGCTCCGTGGCATGGTGCGCCATCCTGCTGGTACCATATTTGGAACCTCTCACTTTTGGGTAGTTCATGAATAAAATCGTACAAGTAAGTATTTAGAAAATCCAAGTAGCGTTGACTATTTAAATTATGTCGAAAAAAAAACTGGTCCAATTACTCTCTTTATAAATTCCGCACCGCACATTTGTTTTGAATGAATACTGATCACGAGTTTATATAACAAAATTAGGATTAACGTCACTCCACCAACGACAGTTTTGCGAACTTACAGTCCTATTGGAAGTAAACGTTGCTTCATCGGTAAAAATAATGCGTCTTGCCATAAAAGGATCATCTTCTAGCTCCCTTTGTATCAGACAGCAAAACTCGAACCGTCGCTCAAAGTCTCCTGGTCTCAAGGTATGTATACATTTTGATTTGTAAGGTCGAAAACTGTTTTCTTTCAATATTTTTGAAATTGTATCTTTACCTACGTTATTTGGCAATGTTGCTGACCTTTTGCGTAGGGACTTTTTAGGGTCTTCTATCACAGAGAGCATTACTTGATTTGTAGTTTAGTCATTCGCAACCCTTGACCTCCGTTTCTTGTCAAAGTTATTTTCTACATTTCCAAAAGTCTTGAATTTAGTTAGAATATTCCCCACTGTTGTGAAATGTATAATTTTATCGGGGTGTCTGTTGTTAAAAATGTCTGCAGCTTCTCGAAATGTTTTGTAATTTTCTCCAACAATTAAAATTATTTCAATTTTATCTTCTTTGCTTAATTTCAGCGGCATTTCTTTTTACTATAATATTCAAACTGATGTTTCAATAAAGTAATACAATATTGTGGTTGACAATGGCAGTGACAATGCCATTATCAGAATCGATCAATAAGGAAATTTTGCTGGTATATAGGTAGGAACAAAAGTAAGAAACTGGACTTGCCAGTAAGAAGCCAAAGTTTTACATTCCTTAAGAAGTGATTTCAGATAGGAAGCAACGATTCTAGTGCTAGATATGTTTTTTTATTCTAAGTAAGATTTTGTATTACATTTTGCAATAAAATAAAAAGTAAAGGTACTTTTCTCTTGAGTCAATTTCGATTTTTTGGAATTTTTGACCACCCTGTATATGCAATCTCAAATTTGAATATTTTAATATTATTTTGGCAGAAAGCAGAACTTTTTATAAAGATAATAAAAAAGTTTCCCATAGTAGAGAACTTAAGTGGACACACTGTATATATATGTATATATATATATATATATATATATATATATATATATATATATATATATATGAAAATACCTTTTCTGTTATTTATTTTATGCATATTTATCGAGTTCTCAGTTGACAGGAAGTATCCATGAATTTTGAAAATCGTTTCTCTTTACTGACACTGCAGATTGTACCAGAAATTATATAGTTGACTATATTTGTGGCTAAAAACTAACATTAGACAAATACGACTTGCATCTGCGAAGATTCGACATTTCCGGTAACATAGTATTTTTACAAATACCTACCAAAGGGATTGAATATTTAGAACATCAAATACCTTGGAAAATAATTTACGAATTAGTACTTAAGAATGTTTTTAAATACGTTATAAAAATATTTCAATACATTTTATATATTTGAATACGTTTTATATATTTAAATACAAAAATAATTTTATTTAAATCGTTTTTATTGGCTGCTAACAAATTAGTTCAGGCTTTAGGTCCATTATTGCCTTGGCGCGCGTCGCTTTTGTGCCACTGACAGAGCAATAAGAGTATCTTTATTCTGCCACGAGGACAACCATGTAATACGCTGTTTTCTGTTTACTATTTGTGAGTAGTATTGATTTATGAAATAAAAATGCGTTTACATTTTTAATACATGCACTTAAATTATTGGTTGGTAGGTACACGTTGGCCTGACTATAATTTGTCACTGTTAAATATTAAAAAAGTCAATGCGATATTGTTTGTTGTGCGATTTGATTGAAAATCGGTATTTAGGTTGTTATGTTAAAAATTACGAATATTTGGACCATATGTGGAATTATCAAATGGCATGGCCAATATGGAGGATGTATTTTGATGTTTGTGCTGTTGTGCTACAACTTAACTGAAAATAAAAGTTTAAGGCGGTAAATTAGAATTTTCTGTGCAAAATATGAGACTTTCTACTCAAAATGGCATCTTTAAAATTTCGGACAAGTATTGGTTAATAATAATACTAAATAGTAATAGTAAGGTTAAGTTTAATTTTGCATAATGGTAAAAAAAGTGTAAGAGGTGAATTTTTAAATTTTCTTGTAGTAGCCAACATTATTATACTAAATATATATATTATATATATATATATATATATATATATATATATATATATATATATATATATATATATATATATATATATATATATATATATATATATATATATATATATATATATATATATATATATATATATTCATGGATATGTAATTACATATAGGGAAAAGATTTGATAACAAACGGATTATACAGAACAGACTAGATCAAAATCTCGCGAATATTATTATGCGTATTAAGAAGAAAATTAAAGGATAATATATAAAATTACACACTATATAAATAGCTATTAAAAAATAGAAACATATAAAATATTAAAGCCTCGTAATATATCATTCTCTATTTTATCATAGAATATGCACGTGTAATTGTGTTATCTTGACCTCTTATTAAAAAAGGAAATATTTACTATTAAGTAAAGTTTAAGGTAAAAAAATTATAATGTATAAAATGGTTTTACCCAGAACTTTTAGATAAACAGGTACACGTGCACATTCCATCATAAAAAACAGAATGATATATTTTATAGTCCAAGAACAGCAAAATGTGTTTAATTTATATATTTTTTTATATATCATAAAAATATATTCATAAAAATATATTTTTAAAATATAACACAACACTGCCAACATCAGCACAGATGTTTTTTCTTATTATTTGTAATACATTAAATACCTTAAAACTATCCAAATACTCAGGAAGTAGTTAAAAATATTCATCTTTCTGACACACAAAGGGTTGACAGTTAATTTTCTTTCTCTACCACTCGTCAAGAGCTTTCATTTAAGCTCTACTAGAAAGCTAACGCATTCTACATAGTTTTTACACTGAGGATTATTTAATTTTAAATGAAACAGTTTAACCTTCTGCTACACGCAGACATGGCAATCAATTTTAGTCGTTTAAGTCGTTTAATATATATATATATATATATATATATATATATATATATATATATATATATATATATACTGGGATTTTTTTAAATTTGAAATTTTATATTACCATTTAAAAACCTTCAAAGATAAGCTTCCTAAAATAGTTTTATTTTTTAGGATCAGACGATGCACGGGTAAAACTATATTCCTTAAATGAAGAGCATTCCGTGGCTACATTAGAAGCAAAAGCTAATGTTTGTTGTGTCAAATTCAATCCAAAAAGCTCGTCGCAGTTAGCATTTGGTAGTGCTGATCATTGTGTTCATTATTACGATCTTCGAAATATGAAGGAGGCTGTCCATATTTTTAAAGGCCATAAAAAAGCTGTGAGTTACGTTAAATTTCTAAATGGGGAGGACATAGTTTCTGCTTCAACTGATTCGCAGCTGAAAATGTGGAATGTTCAAACACCCCATTGCTTAAGATCTTTTGTAGGTCACACAAACGAAAAAAACTTTGTAGGACTTGCCACAGATGGCGATTTTATCGCATGCGGGTCTGAAAATAATTCATTATATATTTACTACAAAGGTTTAAGTAAAAAACTTTTCCAATATAAATTTGAGACTGTAGAGGGTGTTCTGGAACCTGAAAGACGCGAAGACGACTCGAATGAATTCGTTTCGGCTGTGTGTTGGAAACAGCATTCTAACGTTGTACTGGCAGCTAACAGCAGGGGTATTATCAATATTTTGGAGTTGGTTTAATGAGATTAGATCGATAGTTTATTGTAAAAGTGACAATCACTACTAATGAAATTATGTGATTATATCGAACGAAGAATATGTATTAGTGTGGGCTGCCGCATTATCTCCTGATAATAACCATTGTATGTCATGTAATTAATTCCGGTCAACTAAGTAAAAACCTCGCAAAACTCGTGATTCTTTTCGTAAACCCAGACATAAATAAACCAACTAAACCATTTCTACTCCAAATTTCCACTAAATCAACAAGTAAAAGGATTAGGGCAAATTTAGTTTAATTCCTTTCTTTTTCATAAATATATAAAACTTTGGAATTTTAGTTAGATTGGTTTCGTTTTGTCTGATGCATTGTGAGGCCAATTTCTAAATACGTGTTTTTATTTATACCGGTTTTTATCTTTGCTTGTTAAATGTTAAATTTGCGGAATCTTAAAAAATACGGTAAACTGAACAGAATTTAATAAAAAAGACAATTTACCAAATAAAACCTATAAAACAAAACAGATGTTCATAATAACAATAGACAGGTGGAAGATTTAACAAAAAGCTAAAAAAACTTTATAGTTAGTCACAGTCATCTAATCAACTGCAGACACCAGTGTAGTCAAAAACTAATATTGCGCTGTTTTGCTATAAAAATATCCTTTGACTTCTTAGTACAAAATAATATTGATACTCAACATAAAATATATCAAACAATTTTTAATGTAAATTCGTTGTGGCCAAAATCAGAGTTGCTATATGATACGTAAAAAATGATTATTCGCCTCTCACAAGCTTTATGGGAAATTGATTTCAGTAGATTTTTCTGAATATTTGGTGCGTTGAGTTATTTGACAACCTGACTAATATTCTTTATGGGTACAACTCAATCCTTTCGACCACTTAATATGAATTTTTATGTTTTTAAAAACCTAACATGTAATTATAGGAAGTACTTGATATGACTTGTATGTTAGACTTTCGGATATTTTTATTTCATATTTTAACTTTAGTTTTAAAGTTTTGACCCGGTTAAAGCATTATTACAACAAAATAAACAGTCAAATTCTTTTCAAGTTTTTTTATATTTAATAAAATCAAATGGATATTAAACAATATTATAGTAAAGTTCTTCGTAAATACCTTACATTACAATTGCCAGTATTAACATTTTTATGACAGCACAAACCTAAATAATGTATTCCATTTAAGTACGTAAAGAGAATATTTCATGTATATGACGAATACCAATAAAATAGTACGTAAAGTGCTGGGTTTTGGAAGATATGTAGCTATGATTTAATAATATTTATACATTTTAGGTCCTATGTAATTTATGAATATAAGATTAAGGGTGAAGTTTCTGTAAGGAAGCTTCAAATGTGTTTCAACATAGCTTCTATTGAAATGCAAGTGACTATAATAATTTGTGATTTCTGGTTTTTTCAGGAATGAACTTATTATATAACAGATGTGTCGAAACTCTCTTAACTTTCAAGGCTTTTTTTTTTAATATAGCATGTTTTTGGTGTTATTTGACAGTTAAAACTTCCCTAAGTATATGTAACTTATTGAGAAAGATTGTACGATTATTATGCAATGCCCATGCAAAGATTTACCGACGAAGAAAAATTATCCCTAGTAAAAGAATGTTGATTTTTTGTTTCATAAATGTTTATCTTTTTTTTTATTGAAAAACTGTAGACTTTCCGATAATCCGATATAAAATTTTGTTTTTTTTTAACTAATGTCAAGTGTCGTATTATGTGTTTGGTTGACTATTCCGTTAGAGTGTTTTACACCGGCAATAAAATCTGTATCCACCTGACAATATTTGTACTTTATTGGTACTTGATAAAACCAACATCATGATATTGCCGCGACAATTTTTTGACATACCTATCAACCTCGATCTGTTTCTTTTTATTATCCACTCGCTTGAAATATTCATGCCGAATACCACTTGAGAAAAAATTCTAAAGGCAAAATTACTCCCCTGGTTATATTGAAATTTGTTACCTTTTTGTCATTTCGTCCATGAAATTTTTGATATTTATCAAAAATGTCATTCGCGAAATTGCCAAGCTCTTGTGATGTTATATATGAATATGCGGCTCGACTGCTAGACTAATGGGGTTTCTGTCGGTGGCCTACATCTACATGTCACACTGCAGATATGCGATTTAGGTGCTGCAGCAGAATCGAAATTTCAAATTCACTCCAATAACGGTTTAAATTAATAAATATATCATAAAACCAGCAGAATTTTACTGTTCTTTTTACTATAATAGTGCTAGATGCACTTAAAGCTTCCGAAAACCAAAAAAAACATTAGCAGTAATTCAGGGATTTTATTGAAAATTAACAAATGGTAGTCTAAAAGTATTGAATTGTATGAAAATCATATATTGTTAGCAGTGGCAGATACCGATTACTTGTATTAAACTAAATAATAAAATTTAAATGATCATAACAGTAAGTGTTCATAAACAATTCAATTCCATTGTATAATTCAAAACATTAATATCATAAATATTTGTTGAAATGCTTAATGATTTTAAGGCTTTAATAGAATATAATAAACTAAGCGTATCAATATAAAAGCAGACATCGTTAAAACTAACCAAATTTTTTTTTAATAAAGCCTCAAATTGATGATTTAAAGAATGCATTATAATTTTATATAAAAATGTAATTATTGGTATGTTTTATTTATCAAAATATTATTATTACTAAGTAAGCAGTTACTATGAATAATAGAAGTTAACAATTGCGGCTTGAATGTCATTATATAATAAAAATATTAATACACTAAAAATTATCATTATACAATTGTTATAAATTGTATCATTTAAATGTTTTCTTTTAACAAAACTGTTATTGATTGTCATCAGAACATCGTCATTGATCAATATTTTGTTTTTGTGGCCCCATGGTAAATGAGTATCCTACTATAGTTACTGTTGGTCTAATTAATCTTATTTTTAGTTGTCTGAACATGTCTCATCGCTTGGTTAAGCAAAATATGTCTGGGCACTGTGTATTGCAAAAAATTATTAATAACATTGTTACCGGTATTATTTTCGGTTGATTATTTTGTACGAAGACCGGTAGTACGAAATCCGGTAATACCGGGTCGGAAGCCCTAGGTGCCCTCGAATATGAATTAAAAAATGCCCGTGATTTGAAAGTCTGATAGGTTTTATGCATTATTTTTACCAGTATATGTAGATGCCCCGAGCCGAACATTTTAAAATCAAAGTAAAGGTTTTATTTAAACGCAAGTTAGGTGTTTAAAAACTGCCCTACCTAATATACAAACATAGTGGAATCTTTACTGTATTAATGGTTTTCCAAAAAAAGGGATTTTACACATACAAAACTTTAGATTTGATAACACTAATACATTTTAAGGAATCTCTTAAACGTTTAAAATGAATGGGGATTTCGAGATGCCAATAGTTTCGAATTGAAGACAAACCAAAAAAAATTTGAAAATTTAATTTTTCCAGGGGAAGAAAGGATCTCTTCATCACTTCTAACTTGACAAATGAAAGAAAACTTATGGAACAATGGGACAAATAAATTTTCTAAATATCGTAATTACAAAATCTTATGTCGGCGATTTAACAGTTTTAATCTCTCACAACAGTTAAATCTGGTCTAACTCTTTGTTTTTAGTGAATCTATTTTTTTTTTCTAATTAAGAAATACAAGAATTCTTAACATAGTATGGAACCTTTCACTTAGGTTTTTGGGTCTAAACCGGAATTACTGCTCAAAGTTTCTCATACGGGTATACATACCTGAACCTGACTACCAGCGATTTTTCAGTGGTCTGATCTTAAGTAAAAACCATAATTTCTTGTTTTTTTCATATTTTTTTGAATACTGTATTGTATTGTAAAAGTAATTACTAATTAACATCTATTATAATATACAAATGAAATGAATAGTCGTTTAGAAGGCTGGAACATGAACAGTTTAAGCGCACAAAATAGAATAATACTTAAAGTACCTAGCAGTGTAATAATACTTAGTAGTAAAAGTAAACCCCTTATATAATATTACTATAACAGTGTTGTATTAATGATTCATATATGGTGTAAAATTATTATGGTTCAGAATTTGTATATTTATTTACGTATGTTTGTTCTAGTGGTCGAAGATCTAATAAGGAATGGATGTTTATCAGGTACCGCAAAATGATTGGGATATAAATCCTAACGTTTCTTTACCTTTTGTTTTACTTCCTTAAGTATATTTAGTTATGTTATTAATTATGTTTTGTTATTGATGTATCCTATATAATACATGCTTTAATACAAACATGTATGATACAGGATGACCCAAAACAGGTGGCCAACCTCTCCATGCAGAGACCAAGCAAAAAAAATGCCAGTTTATAATACAGAATTTTTTCATCAACTGCTTTGCAACTTACAGATTCAATCTTAATTCGTAGATTCTTTTGATGTAAAAGATGAGCAGTATCCATAAACACGAAGAACAAGTTACATCAGTTAAAATGATATGAATAAAGTGGGGAATTTTTCTAGTTCCCTATGTCTTCTTATACTCCGCGATCACTTTTATTGTGGATTCAAAGTTGTGTATAAACAATAGAATTATAATACGTTATCCATTCTTTTGTAGATCTTTGGTAGCAGCTAGTAGTCGTGTGGAACTTTTTCCTATTATAATGTTTCTGCACGTATCACATCCACTGTAAATTTGCTTCTGTATGTTTTTTGTTTCTCTTTTGTACTAAATTTTAACTATGAGCTTTTGAGAATTTTTTCAGTGGACGTCTTACGTAAACTGATTAACAACCGAAGTGATGTCATAAATCCTATTTGTACTCATTCCGTTATACTTTCAAAATGTCCCAAAACCACATTAAACTGGCCTTTGTATTTTGTGTATTTACTTTTTATTTTATTCTTTTTAATCTTTATTCTGGCGCTAAAAATTACTTGGAAAAGAATAATTTAGAGAGAAAAGCTAATACTTGCAATGTCACTACTATTTACACAGAAATTGTATTATATGGAATATTAGAATTTCTGCAGTTGTATGAGATTTTTACACAACTGGTTTTACATGAACAGTGAATATTAATAAGGCATCCTTCATTTGTTAATAAGTTTTGAATGAACGTAATATGAAGTTTGAATTAAAAAAATGTATATGGAGAAAAATATGAAACTTAGCCCCAAGCAGTTTGTAAATATATTTTGTGTATCAGTTTGTAGAAAATATTTGATAACATACTGGAATTTAAGAATCAAAACTTCCAAAAGATGTGCCAAGTTTCATTATTAAACTAATGCAAGGACGAAAAGTCCATTTCTTGTTTATAAGTGTATGTATTTTGTTCTGTGAAAGAATTGCAAAATTAAAATATTTTGTATGTTCTAGGAATGTTAATGCATTGTGTTCCTAGTGTAAAGTACCGAAGCAATAAAACAAGATGTACGCCATAATAAAACGTTTTTATTTCGGTACATTAATTACAAGAATAAATTTTTAAACTTGTGTTTGGTTTGCATGTATGCTTATTAAGTAGCATAAGTAGGCAAATCATCTTTGAGATTTTTACTTCCCCGTATATTTGCACACATTTTATGTCATTAATATGACAAAAAACTTGCCAAAAATATAAGTGGTTTTTTTCCTGCGTTCTAAAATAATTATTTACTTTTAAAGCAGTTTATGGTAATATTTTACTCCAATATTTGTTGTTTTCTTCCTGAAAGTTCTCTATTTATACAACGAACTGATTTAAAGTTATGTACATTGTCTGTTTTATTGCTTTTGATTACTTTCTTAGATATGAGTTTAGTATAAAAAATATATATATTTTCTAGAAATATTTGCAATTTATAAATATAAAAATATTAGTATTTTTTAATAAGTTTTGCATGTAAATATAATAAAAGAGTATTACTAGTTTAGCTATTTAACAAATAAAAAAAATATAGGGCTAAATTTCGCAATGTCCAAATATACTAGATGGGTCTCTTGATTAGTTTTTTTTAGCACAATTATCGGAAAACATTGTATAATTTTGGTGAAACCCGGTGTTCGCATAGCTTTAGTCTATCTGAAAACACGTTGCCACTGGCAAATAGATTTTTTTTATTCAAAAACAAATCTAGTATTAAACAGTGTGGCAAGATATAAACATTTTTTACTGCTCAGACTTTCTAATATCCAGATTATAATATAAAGAATATGTTTTATATATTTATATATAAAACGTGCCCTAAACATTAATATCATTGTTGCTCAATATACTTCAAAATTTATATATTTGAATTATAAAATATAATAAAGTATATCTATTGATACTCCTCTAAATCTATAATGTCTGTTTTAAATAAATATATAGACATATAAGTATTAGGAAATTTAATACATACATTGATTGAACTAACCCATGAAAGTGTTTCGATACTTTGTTATCACTAAACTAAAGAATACAAAATAGTTTTTTTTAACCTAAATCAGGATGTGTGCAGTTTGTTTACACAATCTTGATTTATCTGTTACAAGCAGATCCTTGTGTTTTCAGCGGAGGCATTGCAGTCCCTAATAAAAATGTGATTTAATTACTTATGGATGTTTGCTGTTAAATATTAGTTAAATTGTTTATCTGATTATAAAGATGCCTGCATGTCTTACTTTGTTAAGATTTTTATTTCTCGTTGATATAGAATAAGTAACTGTATTTTAATAGCAATAAATGAAATTCCCTTGTCTGCTGAGATGTTTTATTCTGGTTTATTTTATGTACCTTTTAGGGAAATGATATTGCCCGATGCAGTATTCAGGATCTCTTCATAACGTTTGCTTGAAGGTAATAGGCAAGAGATCGATTTGAAATGTTACATTTTCGTAGACTTGCAGCATTTTTTATATATTACATTATTATAGACATTATTATGTATGTCATATTGATGGACCATCAAAATGGCATGTTGTATTGTTGTTAGTTTTGAATTTGTTTGTTTAAAACTTATTAATTTGTCAGAGTTTGGCCGATTAAACTGGGTCCGACAGTAAAATATTTGAACAATCAATATTTGCATCTAATCGAACTATATAATATCCCAAAATTTTGAATTTTTAATATTTATGTCTCGCCCTAAAGATGAGCTGTTTGGAGCGAAATGTAAACAGGTCTTTGGCAAGATTTGTTCAGATACTAACACCACTCAGGGCACATGCCGTCTCGCCCAGTCAGAGAAATTTGTTGTTTTATTCTAAGGATTAAGAATACTCTATTACAGTTATCTCAAAGATTATTAGCAGTTTTAGAGGCAGAATAACATTATAATGATAAACTTTAACCGAGAAACGAAATTATTACTAATTTGGATAAATAAGTAATAAGCTGTCTTGAATGAATGAAATGAAATGGGGGATTACAAAGAAAATGAAATGAATTGGGGGATTACAAAGAAAAGCTAAGGAAGAACTCAGGGACATGATCAAGAAAAATAGTAGGAGTATGATTGAATCACTACGAACCTAGGAGATGGAAATTGGTTTAAATCGCGGTGTACTCTCTAAGCTAAGGGAACACATTAATGTTAGGGACAATGGCACTAAGTTCAGTTTTTTCTGTATTAGTACAACATCAAGGAACAAACTATTAAAACTGCAGTCGGAAAAGCACATAAGTTTATTACAGATAATAAAACAAGTGTTACTGGATGTGATTTTCTGTTTAAAAAAGTTCGACTGAAAATATGCGTTGTATGTTATGTATTGTATCGCTCTATAGTATTCATTTATGTAAGACTGATTATGTAATTTTTGTAGGAAACCAAAATACCCGGGTAGGAATATAATTTAAGAAAGTCTAAAGCTTCGCTTTTTTATTACATACACAGCATTGATCTTAGTATTCATAGATATCTTAACTTTCATCTTGAAGATGCATTATTTTTTTCAAATGGATAGCTTTATGCACTTTGAAAGAAGATTGTTTGGGGAGCCCATCATACAATAGTAAAAAGCTTCTATTCAGACATTTGTGCGATAAAATATTTCATATTTCATACTTCGCAAACTTAAACTGATAAAAAGTTACACGATTTGACGAAATATATGTGCTATCAATTTTGAGACACTAGACAGGTAATTAAAAGAAGAATGTTGAATTTTAATGTGTCAAAATCATGATGGGGTGATTTTTTTTATATTCAGTTTAATAATTCACCCAGTTCTCTCTTTATTCTTACCTTAATTACTGGGGTCATAAATATGGAAAGACGCGAGAAATTGCACCTTTTAACAAACGCTCTTGTCTATCTAGTATAGTACTAGCTGCTTTCGATGTTTCTTCACCTAAAATACCTACCAAATTGACCAAGCTGGTTTGTTTAATGCTGGTGCCATACGTGGAATTCGGAGAATAGCGAACTGATTTCCGTATGTGAACCTATAGCGATTATTCAGAAAGTCGCTGGCCAAATGCCGATTAATCGTTATTTCGCAAATATCGCATTTGTCGTCCCAATTTAAAGAAATTCGTTTTTTAAGGATCATCATTAAATATGCAATTAGTATACATATTGAATGGAAGGTCCAAAACTTAACATTATAGTTACTTACATTTCCGTGTCTATTTTCAGGTCAGGTAATGAAATTAAGCCAGGAAAGAGTTTTATATTCTGGGGCTTGGACCAAGAGTTTCCAGCAGTATCAGTTGTAGGAATAAAAAATCAATGCGATCCTGAAGACGAATATGAATTACGAAATGATGAGAAGGAGAATATAAGATTAGCCGTGGCAGGTAATATATCTCATAGTATTTAAGATAACGGAAGTTTAAGAAGTAGCTACATTATTTCAAAATAAAAATATTGAAGCTAAATCCTACTGTTGTTTAAAGTTAGATTTACAAACTTGACGTCCATCCCCGTAATGTTTGAATTTTTCTGTATGTGTCATGTCGTGCCATAAAACCATACAGAATCAGCCTTTTTCTTGACTATTGTTATGTTTAATGTTATTTGCGTTTGTATATTATTTCTACTCGTAGTCGTGCCAAACTTTGAATCACAAATACGAAACATTTGACAGCAAACCATCCTATTTATTTGTCATCATAAAATACGTCTTTTCAATACACAAAGTAGTGTCGTAATATTACTACTTTTTTTTTCTACAAGGTAAGCAATGCTAGCCGACAGGTGGTCATTCTGACATTGGTACTGGCTGGCCAGGCTCGAATTCTGGTGGATGCATATAGACTTTTCTAAGTCTGCAGCCGATATTATTGGTAATAAGATCCAACACGGACAAGTGTAAAATGTATCTACTTCATGCGCCACCCTATTCACGGTGATTGACGCCGAATGTAGGTGGATAGGGGTCGTTGATGCAGATACGCATTTGACAGTCGGTAGGTCACTTAATGAAGATCAAAGGCTACACCGTAAACCAAGAGTTGGCAGCTGGAGCGTGGGGTGTGGGCCGGGGATCAAAAGAGTGACCGACGCCGACGAGCGTGGCTCGGAATCCACGTTAAGCTATTTGGATAGTGTTCCAGGCTTAACAAAAAAACTTAAGTTCCAACGTCGCACAGCGTTTCCGATTGGTAATTTGAATGCGCAAAAACATTCTAAATTTCCAGGTCTGTATTTTGGGAACTGTTTGGTTTAACGTATAAAACACTATGAATATTTAAAATTTGAGTATAGCTAGTTTAGATAAAGCAAATCGGATGCGGTTTTTGATATTAAATAGATTATTTGTACTCCTTAACCCTGAGCCTAAGCGGATTTGTATTAAAAATGTTTTTGTTTATTATACAGGGTGTTAAATAATACCGTGTAATGTGTAAAATTTCAACAACTTTAACTCGCCCCCAATTTTAGAAATGTTATTCTCATTTGACTTCATTACGATGTTTGTTAATATCGGAACAGTTTTGCTACGCTAAGTATTTAAAGTAATCAAGTAAAGAGGCTTTGAAATAAAGCTATAATGCCTCAAAATACGTGCCATGAATTCAAATTTAGGTTCAGCTTCGCTTAAAGGAGTTAAACTTTTCTTCGCTTAGTCAATTAAATGCAATCTTTGAATAGTTCTGTCAGTTTTCTCAGTGGTAATGAAGTATTTGCAACTACTGCAAGGTCGAAAATAAGATATTTCCATCAAGCCAATTTTTATTAGAACATAAATATTCGATGAGTTCCTTGTCATTTCTTGTTTAGGCTATCTACAGAATTCTTTCATACTAAAGATTCACACTCTTCACTATTGTTTAAGATTTTTGTTTTTTTTTTAACAACTTATAAATACTTTGCCCTTTTGGTGAATCGTTATTTGCGTGTTTGTAAGGAAAATAGTTTGGAACACAAATACACAAACATTCTTACAATAACGTTTTCTTGAATACATTGTGGAAATAAATGGCAAAATACTGTCGAACAACAGGAAAAATGAAAAACAAATGTGGTATGAAATTAATATACTATGTACAATTACCAGTTCAGATACATATTTTTTAAAATACAAAAACATCTTCTAATTATTTATTTACTACATAGTGTTCGGTTACGGTTTAGTACGTTTTTAGCATCACTAAGTCATGTATGATTTTAAATGAAATCGATATGTACAAAAATAAATTTTCACAATCTGTCCTACATTTAGGTACTAGTCAGGATTTCCTGAATAATTGTATGTTTTGATTTTCTATAATATAATCAAAAATATATATATATATATATGTGTTTATTAATATTTTCTTTTGTTAAGTGGTTATAGAGCTAATGAAATTTCTCATAACAGTTTATTTTTTATTAAAGAGGTAAACAAGATAATAAACAAACTGCATCAATAAGCCATAAACGTGCGGTGCGCTGTTATAGACATAGTCTTGCTATGCTTTACATAAATCCATCTACTTGGGCCCCATTCATGAAACAAAGATATAACCTATTTATGAATGGCGTAAACAGTTTCGATATAAAAAATATCTAGTTTTATTATTTTTATTTGAACAAATAAATTGTTAATCGGTTCTATACACTTGTCCACAAGCTAAAAAGTGTACTTCGCGACATACCTTCCGTTAAACCTATAAAAAACATAGGGCGGCAGATAGTGGTTCTTAAATTTTAAACTAGTATGTCGGTCAGAGCTGTCGGAAAAAAGTTCCTTTACTTTTTGGCAAAAAGTAACTAGTATTCTAGATAATTTTTAAAAGGAACTGTGTCTTGTAACTTAACTAAATATAGATACCTAAAAGTATCTAAGGTACCAAAAAGTAACTAAGTTACCGCGAGAAAAGTTCCTTTAGACAAGTTACGACTTGTTCGAAACGGCGATCTAAATCATTGCTGGCGGCGTTTTACCTGGTAGTGCAAATTAATGTTTATTTTGGAAATTTTTTTTTGTTTTGAGCAGTGGCGGCTCGTGGATTTAAGAACGGGTGAAGCGCAGCTTAGCTAGGTGCACAGCGTCGCTGGCGAAAGTAGCGGCGCAGGCGAAAATTGTTCGAGGTGCCACGCCCGAAATGGCTGTTTTGAACCTTTTTATGATGATAATTATCCATAGTTTTGGAGCTTTTTTTAATACTTAGGGGAAATAATATGAATTTATAGGATTTTAAATCTATTTTTTTGTTCTTAAAAAACAGTTATGTACCTATATCTTAAAGCTAATTGCGATTCGATTCGATCGATGCAAAACTGCTTCCTCTTCAGATGATGCGAACGAACGCACTAATTTACATTAATTCTATAACAAGCGAATAAGCGCCTGTAGCCTGCTCTCTATTGGCTTACGGATATTCACTATTGCGTTGCCATAGCAACTGTTGTAAACAAATCTAAGCGCGAAAGCTTGCGTGCGGGGGGAGTCTCATGCGGAATTTGTTACTGCTGATTGTCATTCCTCAACGAGTCGCTCTTATGAAAATGTGTTCAGCGCGCTACGTTTTTAAGTCACTATGTTTTCAGTATATAATGCACTAGTTTTGATAGAAAATAATGGTATAATTAAGTAAATAATGTGAATTTATATAAAACATACTAAATTTTTATAATAAAAATGTAGATTATAAAATGTTTAATATTTTAAAAATATTTTTATATTTAAGTAAATTGATTGGAAAATATAGGTCATCCCGCGTCCCCTGGCGAGCCGCCACTGGTTTTGAAACATTTTTACAGTTTTAATTTTATTTTACCCAAATTAGCTCTATGCTGTAGGTATGTTGTAATTTGGATGTTTTTATATATTATTCTATTTTATTTAGAGTTATGTTTTGTTTTAAAGTCGAAAAATAACTGGATAAAGTACCAGTGTTCTATAAGATTCAATATATACCTCTTCTATTAATCATTTGTTGTTTTTTGAAGTATGTTGTGTTTACTGGGGGTGTTTCCTAAATTAATAAAGATAAGAAATACATTACCTAACCTAATACGTTACGAAACGTAATACATAATATACAAAGTAACTAAAAAAGTTTCTTAAAAAGTAACAAGATAAGTATTTAAGTTCGTTTTTTAAAGAGTAACTAGATAGTTTTCCAAAGGATCTTTGACAACTCTGATGTCGGTAAGGGTAAGAAGTTATTTTATAGTAAATTTTATAATAAATAACTGTTAATAGTTCTAGTATCAACTTTTCCAACCTTCAAAATAAAATACGAGATATAATGCAAAGTTACGGCGTGAGTTTTCTTTTCAACGCTGATAAAATACAGTATTTTGTGTGCTGCTAATATTTAAAATTTTAAAAAAGTTTGTGGTTTTTGTGTGATAAATATAGATATTTTTTAAAAAAAATATATTTAATAAATATTTCAAGTTTTGATCGATTAAATTAGCGATCGGAAACGTTGAACGTCGCCGAAACAGCAAACATCGTTTAGAAACGATCATCGTTAAACAGTAACCTGATTAACAAATCCATCTTGATTTTAGCTGGAATCAAATCTCTGGACGCTGCTGGGATTAAAAATATTTCGATAGAAACATGCGGAGACGCAGAGGCGGTAGCTGAGGCTGCAGTTTTATCGTCATGGAAATTTCAGGAATATAAAACAAAAAAAGATCAATTACCGAAAGTACAGTTGTTTGAGCCTAGTAACAACTTGGACTGTGAAAAATGGAATAAAGGAGCATTAATGGCGGAGGCGCAGAATATTGGTTAGTATATTAGGTGACGATCTTAGGGAAAACAATGAATATTTGGTCTGATTTCATTGATGTTTTTTGGTTTGCGTAAATAAAAAAAAATATAACTTGTACTAAATAAAATTTAGGGTAGTGACTGATATAAAACTTTTGACATAAATGCATTAAAACTTTTTTAAATTTGCCAATAACTTAATTATAATGAATGTGTATACATGATCACACATAAACAATGACTTAATTTTTTTTGTATACTTTTTCAAAGGTATTGAAAAACTGTAAACTTAATAGTGTACAGGGTACATTGACAAGTTATGTATATTTTTTAATGGAACACTCTGTACGGGTCCATCAAATAGATCTCGCCCTGCTGAATATCCTTGTCTTGGTTCATTGTTACTCCACACATTTGATGTCAGCGTATTTCTCAAATTTCTAGTGTGTCTTTAAAGATAAAAGTATTAAGCCTGTTTATTTATAATCAGCAAGGCGAGACGCATTTGATGAACATATAAAATACAGGATGTTGCATTTAAAAATAATATCTTTTCGATCTACCCTGCATACAAATAATTTTACATATTATATTTAAATTTTAGTTTTAATATAAGTTAAGGGGTGGAGATTATGTGTGAACACGTTATATACATAGCAGCAAATCGGGTAATAAATATATATTTATTTAATAGTAAACACAAACAATAATCAAACATTATTTGGCTCATACATTATATTATAAAAGAAAAACTCTTATGCTACATACAATGTATTTACAGGCAGAGCTGGTCAGTAGCTAGCTATTAAGTAGTTAAGCTACTAGCTAGCTACTGTATTGGTAACTAATAGCTTTAAGTAAGCTACTTTTGCAATACAGTAGCTTATAGCTCTAAAAGTACTCTCAAAGTAGCTACTTACTCAAATAAAGCTACTTTTGGCTGCTCAAGTTACTCTAGTAATAAATTATAATTATAATTGGCACCTCATAATGTCAACTTTGGGTTTTGGGGATAATAATTCTACCAACTGAAAGGTGAAAAATCTTACCTTTAGTTCTAGATTCAGGATTCTGAATTACATAATAATAATAATTATATCTCTGGACGTATTTGGTATTTGTCTATAACTCTTTGGGAACAAGACAGTTTTCTTTTTAAATCATTTTTTTTTTCGAGGTGTCTTGGGCAATTTGCGGAGAAAACGTAAATTTGCTTAAAATTATTGTAGTGTTTATTCAATATCACTATACATTGAGTTGAGGTAAACAATAATTATATTATCTCATTTAATTTTTCTAATTTCAGGAAATTATTGATAGCGTACTAAAAATGTTTTTTACTAAACATATATCTTGTGAGGTGTGGGATGGGACTAATATATCGGTATGTATTTGGCAATTTTGTGATTTATGTACGTTTTGTATGGTAAATTTCTAAAAAAAATCGAAAAATACAAGTTGGAAAAAAATACAATCTCTTGTTATTTTCCCAACAAATGCACAAACTGATACTTTCCCGCACGCAAAAGCAGTTAGCAGAGTTCGGAGAAGATTTAAGTGCGAGAAAAAACACTTTGCGCAAGTGTTAGGTTAGGTCAGGGACTCAATTTGGATAAAGTTTCTAAAAAGGCAACAAAAAACATTTATTTTTGAATATTATTTTGTCCTGAAGACATTAAAATATCTAAAAATCATATCTAAAGATAGTAATTTGTCAAACAAAAAAAAGCGGGCGCAATAATTTGACATAGAAAAAATTGACAATACTTACGACCAAAATCATCCCTTTTCAAATGAAAGTATAATGACCCGGAATACCGACCAGAAAATGAAAATAACCTTAAGAGGAAAGCGCTTCCACATTTTTTTAACGTTCGTTCCAGAAATAAGCAGCCAAAACTAGATAATATAGAGTCACAAACTAGTGGAAGGTAATAACCTTAAAAAATTATACAGATCAACGACCAATGAACTCTTTCTAACAAAATAATTTAAAACTTTTTCTATTTTCTTTTAGCAAAACCCCAGAAGCTCTTTCGAAAAGCACAGCTAATATCGAGGAGAATGAAAAGTTTAAGACCCATGCTGGAAGATTTTTTTTATTTATTAAAACAGTGGGGAAAAATATTGAAGCCCAATGTCAACTATGTAAACTTACTGACGTATATATAAAGGGTCCATCGAATAGCACCTCAAACTTTTTAATAGAAACTAAATAGAAAAACCAAAAGTAACTAAAAAAAAGCTTATAAATAAGTAGCTTTTAGATTAGCTACTTTTAAATTGAAGTAGTTAAGCTACCGAGTCGCTTAATTACTTGTCTTTAAAAATAGCTTGTAGCTAGATCCTTTTTAATAGTAGCTTGCCCAGCTCTGTGTACAAGGTATTTCAAAAAATCGTGGTCCGTCATAGGGAGTTATTTGTGCATTAAAGTGAATATGTATCAAATATTAAATGCGGAAACGCATTAGCTTTTATAATATTCACTAAGAAGTGTTGCACATAATTAGACTAGGGTTTTGCTCAACAAAATAACACCTAATATTTAGTTTGAAAATGGCATTTAATTGACTTTTTTGTGAAAATTGCATATTATATACATATGATAATAACAACTAATACACATCTTGGAGTATATATGTCGCATTGCATGTTTGAAAATTCTTAATAGTGATTTACAAAATTAATTTTTTTTTAGATCTAGAATGGTTATGTCAGTGTCATGTCAACACAGACTACTACTTTGCGTATATCTTGTATAGAGTATTCTTCTATTTTTCTTTTTAGCTCGAAAATTGGCCGATACACCAGCTAATCTACTTACTCCTTCCATTTTTGCTCAGCAAGCTCAGGAATTATTAACTCCTTTAGGAATTGATGTTGATGTGCATGATCAAAAATGGGCTGAGGAACAAAAAATGTTTTCATTTTTATCAGTTGCCAAAGGATCTGTCGAACCACCGAAGTTTTTAGAAATAACTTACAAAAAGAAAGGTAAATTGAATTTATGATTATCAGTAACAACTGTAACAATTTTTACTTACAAATCACGTACGCGATATTTTATTGATTTTACCAATAAAACATCTGTAATTTTTCTATCCTAAGCACTAACAAATATATTTTTTGAAAAGAATTATCTACATTTGCTTTACAATTTCGTTTATTTTTATATATTTTTTTTATATCAGATGGTGACCCATTTGTCCTAGTCGGAAAAGGAGTCACTTTTGACGCTGGAGGAATAAGTTTAAAACCATCGGCAAATATGGATCAGATGAGGGCTGACATGAGTGGAGCGGCCTGTGTAGTAGGGACAGTTCATGGATTAGCCAAGCTAAATATTGCCACAAATTTAAAAGTATTAATTCCTTTAGTGGAAAATTTGCCGTCAGGTAACTATGGTTATATCCTTATTATGTAATTATTTATGTTTTTTTTTCGTATATTAATATGTGTATTATGGGTTATAATTATAAAACAGTAGCGGGTATTTTCAAAATCAGTGCGTTCTATTAATGAATTTTTTATAGTTTTCCGTTATTTACACTAGATCGGGCAACGGCTAAACCCACACTTGGACCAATCGAGTTAAAGACAAATTTGATATATGTAGTAATAGTTTAGTATTAGTAGATGTCCGAAGCTTATCCCTGCAGCTTTGTCGTCGTGTGAAAGCGTACTTTTTACCATTCCGTCGCTATATCTCGGGAACAGATAAACTTTTGAAATTTGGTACATATTTAGAACATACTTGGGATGCTCGAACGGTATCAAACAGAATTTCGTCCATTATTAATAAAAATCGGATATTTCAGAAAACAAGCACAACATTTTTAATAACGTAATACATTTAATTGACGTTTAAAATGTTTAAAATCATTTTTGACATTGATATTCTTATGTGTTCTGCCACACTCTGAGCCGCCTGTTTGTTCAACCAGCCATTTGTCTTTAAAAAGTCTAAGCAAATTGCGTCTAAGGAGATTTAACAGAATCCACTTTAATTCTGTTGTCTTGACAAAAAGGGTTATACTTTTTCTCTATTAACCACTTTTGATCATATGATTTTTTCTGCCGTTTTTATATATTGACTTAACAGGGTCATTCTCTCTATTCTATTCGTAGTGTAAGAGTTATACAAAAATATAAATACCATAGTTGTAAGATTTCACCAAAATTTTCAAAATTTGTCATCAGAAGAAACAATTGCAGCTCAAAAATATAAAATTTATCTATATTTCAATTCATTGGTATAAAGCTCGATGGGTCTATTTGTAATTGTTCTTCCACAATTAAATATATAGTAGTTTCTACTTGTTAATGATCAAATATACATGGATGATTAAACGAATTTAACCTGGACTGCTACAATTTAGTTAAAAAGAAACAATTTGATTGTCTGTGACAGATGGAAAGCCACAGAAAAAAAAAACGTATGTCAATAATTCAACAGAGAATAACTTAAAGAAGAACTGCACGCAAAAAGTGAAAAACTAGCGACAAGGTCTAGTTAAGTTCAAAGTAAGATGAAAAGGTACCTACGTATTAGACAACACTTTCTGCACGCCCGACCTCAAAAAAATGTGTTATGTTTAGGCAATTTAAATTACATTTCGTTTAAAAATGGATTCAAAAGGGTTCCCGCGCTGCAAAAATACAAAGACATGAGTACGATTTACCATTTCAAATTTTGCCGTTACGTAGACAAAGGATCAATGCAAGGCGGTAACGAACCATTTTGTGGAAAAAAATTATATGCGACGGCATTTGCGTCAAAAAGTGGTCGAAAATGGACAAATCTACTTCTATTTTATAATTCTAGATTAGATTTTTTTATAAAAAATCGCATTTAGCGCCCAACTATACATATTTCCCTATTGAAATCACATTGAAGCTAATACATATCTCTTATAGTTTTAACATAATATTGCAGCGGCGGAAGGCTTGCAAATGATCCATAATACTTCGTGCAGTTCCCCTATAAGGGTTGTACTTAATTATCAGGGTCATGTCTTTGTAACTTTATCGATAAACCGGCATCAGGAAACTGTAACTTTTTTTCAACGTTTTCAGCATAGAAAACTATATAATATTGCCCCATGTTGATAACTGAGATTAATGTATGAAATAATTATTGTATAATAGCATGTTCTTATTTTTACATATTAATTGGCTGAATTTAATGACATCATATGTAATTTTTAGGTTCAGCTATAAAACCGGGTGATCTGATATATGCAAGAAATGGAAAAAGCATTTGCGTTGATAACACTGATGCTGAAGGCCGTTTGATATTAGCTGATGCCCTCTGTTACAGTGGGGAATTCCAACCACAGTGGGTATTGGACATAGCAACTTTAACTGGGGCTATGATGGTTGCTCTGGGTATGTAACACTGATTTCAATTTTAACCATTATGGGTATTTATTAAGTATTATGAGAATGCGAGTTTGCTAATGGATAACTAAATAATTGTTATTACACTAATTGTCGTATATTCTTTTTTCTTAGACCTTCCTATGTATAATTGTTAAAAAATTAACACATTTCTTTTGTAAGTCACATGTTACAAAATATTCACTTTTCGCTCAACCACGTGATCTTCATCAGAACACATAAAATGGAATTCTTCTATAAAGACTTTTTTAACAATCAAAAGTTGGTACATTTGGAAAAGAATAACTAAGTCTTGCCTCTTAAAACTAAAAACTCAAGAATATATCACAATAAGGAACCTATACTAAAATATATATTTTTCTATGGTTTCAACGAGATATGACATTTTTATTTATTATGGTCCAAATCAGTTTTTTAATTCTTGGTTTTTGTTTTAAATTTGCTTATTACTTAATAACATTATGATAAATTTTTACTGAGTTTTTTTTGTATTGGTTTTTGCATATTATATCTTCCTTGTAAGAGAGAAGTGTTATAATAGTGAAACAATCACTTTGCGGGAATTTTGCGGTTCAGGGTCCCTAGATCCCGAAAAAAAAAACTTGTCCTCTCATTTCCGTCGGTGTCGTTTCCGTCTGTGCAAGGCATAACTCAAAAACTAGATATTTATCCAGTTGACGTCAAATTTTGGTCAAAAATCAAAAATATATGGACATGGAATGGTAATTATTTAAGTAAAAATCCAATATGACAGCTCATTTCTATTCCGGAAGTTCCTTTCACATAATGTTTTAAACATTTTTTATTAAGAAATTACTTATATTGGAACAAACTGGCCGCCTAATGAACTACACTACCAAAAAAACTACTTATTCAGTTGACTTGAAAATATTGCACAAAAATGGTGCCCTAATTAGTTTTGGTTAGTTCTTGTTTGGTTTTAGTATTGTTTATATAGATTTTTCTTAATCTGTAGAAATTGTATCAATAATAACACCTTAAACTTTGCAGTTTTGTTTGCCAAGACGAACACGATATTTTTGTTAACTTGACAACAAAGTGTAGAATTTAAGTGCGTCCGCCCGTCCGCCAGGCGCCTGTGGTATCGTAAATATCAAACATATCCGTATTAAGCGCATTCTTTGTCCTTTGTAAATGACCTGTATGTGGAGGTAGTAACACGCAAAAAAAAATATTTTATGAGTGGATATTATATTTGTCGCTACTGAAGTCGTTGGGTCAGGGTAGTTTGTTTAATCTTACTGTTTTAGTTTTAATGTTTTGTTTGCGGTGTTCGGTTCGGTTGTTTCATATTGTATCGGTAATTTGTTATTGATTCGCTTGTGATGGATAAAAAACAACAAATTCTGAATAAACTAAAAAGTGGTGAATTATTCTTAAAAAAGTTTTAATGCCAATGAGAAAAAAGTCCAATTTGGAGTATCTTCAGTTTGATTGTACGATAAGATGAAACATCTGAAGACTTTGTCCAGTATTTGAAGTGCACATTATTATTTAAATTTGAATTCAGTAAAATAGGTACATCACATTTAAAGAGGCACCAATGCAATACCAAATTTCCTGACAATCGATCCAAGCTAACTAACTTTATTAAAAGCAAGCCTTCAGCTGCAGTATGTTCTAATATAAAGAAAGATATCCTAAATGATAGCATATTTTTTTGTAGTAAGGACCTGCGACATTTTGACATTATACAGAGTTGTGGGTTCAAAAAAATTGTGCAGACATTTGTTCAAATTGGTGCAAAATGTGGGAATATTAATATTGAGGACGTACCACCACATCCAACTACAGTTTCCCGACATTTGAGGAAAACGGCGGAAACTGTAAGAAGGGACCTATTGCCAGAACTAAGAGATTTTATGGAAAATTCTTACTATGCGGCAACAACAGACATGTGGACGGACGATCATTAACTGTACAATATATAGACAATGCTTGGATATTGAAGTCTAAAGTTTTATTTACGGTTAGTTTTCCCACCGAACAAAAGAAGAGTGCAGAAAATATTCAAAGGGAAAAGGTAAAAGCATTTACAAATTTTGGATTGGACACTTGTTTAATGAAAAAAATATTCGTAACTGATCAGGGTGCCAATATTGTAGCCGCCTTAAGTAGATACAATCGTTTTAGCTGCTGTGCACGTGTGCTGAATACGATTTTACATAACACGTTTGATAACAAATATTTAGATACCGAAGACTTTGTGGTCAAAAATTAAATGGAAAATTGTAAAGATTTGGTAACATACATGAAACAAAGTGGTTATATGAATTTACTGCCAAAAACTATTTATCAACAAACAGAAACCAGATGGAATTCGAGGCTGATTATGTGTCTATCGGTGCACGATCAGTTTGAACGTATCCAGGAAATTTTGATTCAAAAACAAGAAGATCATCGACTAGTTATTATTGACAGAAATTTAATGGCAGATATAATAAAGTGTCTTGAGCCGTTCAAGGAATGTTCTGATATGTTAGAGGCTGACCACAAACCAACTTTTCAAACCATTAATTTGTGTCATTACAAACTTTTAAAACACATCAGAGAATGCCGATTTGATTCCAAATATGAAGCGCCTGATTTACTTAAAGAGCCGAAGGATTTTTCCTTAAGAAATTTATTCTGCTCGATAATCATAAAATTGCAACATTCTTATGGCCAAAATTCAAACGACTCAAAATGTTATCAGAAACTGAAAAAAATGATTTCATCAAAAAAATAAAAACAGTTATACACTGTATGTCAACCAATGAAGAAAACTTAGAAGAAGCCGATGAAGACTTCCTAAGTGGAAGAGCACATTTTCAGAATGGGAAGACGATATTCAGGACCAAAACTCAAACAACGAACTAGAAGGCGAATTAGATGTTTATGTATGTAAGAAATTTCCTCAGCCTTGCCAAGTTAGCACGAAAGTTTTTAGGTAACAATTTACAACAAACGTAACATCTATCTATAACCATTTCAAATAACTTACAGGTATTCCAGCTACTAGTACATCAAGCGAAAGAAACTAGCACAGCTGGTTGGATTTAAGAAGACCGAAGAACTCGTCTCAAGCCTGAGAATGTAGATGCGCTCTTATTTTTAAACAGTAATATGAAGTATGAAAAATATCAATGTTTAAATAAAATTTTATTAGCTTAACTTTTTAAAGAAAAATGGTTTATTTAATTTTTTGTTTTTTAGATGAACTTTATTTGTTTTTTCTTGTCATAATTAACTAAAAAGCTTAATTATCAAATAAATGAGGTTTCATATAACTGATATCCATTACTTTAACTTTTTGCGTCATTGTGTGAAATTCCGACGAATAAAATAACAAACACATTTAAAATTTGGGGGATTAAAGTTTATGTATGTACAAAATTTTTATTTGTTAAATGGAACAAATGCTGTGTGTGTCGGCATCATTTTCTTATTTAGGAGATCTTTACCAATGAGTCATTACCTGTCATGTTTGACAAGAAATCTGCCTAAAAAGAGAAATTTAAACTATGATCTTGGACATACTTCTTGTTAATTCTTAACATATTACCAAATTATAGGCTATAAATATTTAAAAGTAAATGATCTACTAATTTTACACTTCAAATGCAGGCTCGGGCCTAGGCCGGGTCAATTACGTTGCGGGCACAGGGACGGGTCGGGCTGGGCTCTGTTAATTTGTATTATTTCGGTTACGGGTTGGGCTGGGCTAATGCCCACCAGGATCGGGCTCGGGCTGGGCCTGGAAAAGTAGGCCCGTGCAAACCTCTACCCAAGGCTACTCCATGGCACACAACAAAACAGTCGGTTTCCGATTGACTAATCACATTTGCGTGATAGGTTTAGTATTCAATCTGATGCAGTCCCACTTGAATCTGCACTATCTAGGTTTTCGACAGCTGCTTTGGGTCGCAGGCCGACAAGTTTGATGTTTTCATCGTAAAAAGCAATTTGTAATTAATATTTAAATTCTATAAGTACTCTATTTTCCTCGCTTAAGCAAACAGCCAACTATTCTATTCTGCCCATGCCCTTAAAGATTTTGTTAAAGAGTGAGATTTTGTTTTGTCAGCAACATTTACTGGACATTTTATGTTTAAATGAGCACTGGTTCACTAAGGATAAATTGAGTGAAATTTATATTAATTAACTATAGAATCCTCAGCCAGTCAGTGATCATGCCCCAAAATTATTTAGTTTCTAGGATAGTTATTTTTTTTATTAATAAGTAACTTTTTTGCCGAAACAATTCTAGAATGCTCATGTATTAAACTGGAAAATGGAATTGGCATTATTAATTTATATAGACCTCCTAACGGGAATTGTATCCATTTTAATAATATTATGTGGACATTCGAATGTTGATGGGAGTAGTTTGAACATGAGTTACAAGATGATGTCTGACCTTTTTGAATCTTCTCAACTATCCTCGGGAGTAAGTACTCCTACAAGGGTTTGTACTGGTCCTAAATTCACCTCTTCTTCCGTTTTGGATTATGTGGTAACTGATAGACCAGAAATGATCAGTAAATGTAACAACTTTGACTCCAGTCTATCTGACCATTTTGGACAGCTTTTTTTCTGTCCAAACTCGTGACTCTATGCTGGCTGTGACTCAGGAATAAATTAAGCAAGACATTCAGTCAGCTAAATATGTTGCTGTGCAAGTAGACGAAACAACTGACAGTTCCACCAAAACCCAAATGGTTATTATAATACTTTGTTGAATTTGTAACTCCTTTAGGGACCACAGCTTCACACCTTACAGACGTAATTCTTCATGAATTAGAAAATCTAGGCGTTAATAATACCCCCGAGAAATTAATTGGGCAAAGTTACGATGGGGCGTCCACTATGAGTGGAAAATCAGGAGGCGTACAAAAAAAAGAGCATTATCCTGCCGTTAATTTTATACATTATTATGCCCACCAATTCAATTTAATATTACAGAAAGCAGCAAGATAAAAATGTAAAAGTTTTCTTTGCAAATTTACACAGTTTGTCAACATTCTTTAGTCGAGCTCCAAAGCGCATAGCAGTTCTTGATGAATTAATTAAAGCTGCTCCCACGAGGGTACTTCTATGTACGTTGTGTAGAAACTGTGTTTTTTTATCAGACAGATATTTTATTATGTTTAGAAAAAATAATTGAAATGCAAGAAGCTGCCAACACAATTAACCAAGCCTTTGGTTTAAAGGGTTTTTACAAAATGTAGATTTTTTATTTTGGTTGAACTTCTTCCATATTATAATGCCCCATTGTGAAATATTTTTTAATGAATTTAAAAAACGTGTTATCGATGTTTTATCAGTAAAAAAATACTCCTTTAAACGTTCCATCCAAGCAGTTCGCGATAAAATTCTAAACGACCTATCGTCAAAAATGCCTTCAAGTTCATCTAATGCTAGTTAGTAACCGGCTACGTAAAAATGAAGATTCTAAACGGTGTGTCGCTTTGGAGGTCTGTGACAAAAATGTCTTCTTTTCACCATCGCTTTAGTTTCAGGGATCATTTAGTGATCAGCCAACTATTTTATAGTGATCAATTTGAAAATTACAACAATAACTTTCCAGATAACATTTTAAATTTAGTTAAAAAAGACTTTCCTTGTATAAATTACTTAAAACTAAAAACTGAGCTGCAAGTTATTATTTATGATCGTGCTGATTTTCGTGTAAGTTCTGGAGCTATTTCAATGCTTCAACTTTTTATAAATAATAACCTAAGTGATACGTTTTCTGAAACCGTCAAAATATCAACTTTACTGTGTACTTTGAAAATTACAACTGTAGAAAGCGAGCGTTGTTTTTCGACCTTAAACAGAATAAAGACTTTTCTACGCAACACCATGGGCCAAGATACTATCCGCTTTAGCAACGTTAAGTATCGAGAAATCGTTTATAAAAGGAATGTGCAATTTTAACGAATGTGTCATTCAGCATTTTTCGAATTCTAAAGAACGAAGAGTAGACCTGAACTTCAAGTGAATTTAAAACTCAATTTAAATGTAAGATATTTATTTTTATTTTAAGTATGCCTATTTTTAAATTTGTTATTGACCTCCCAATGTAATTCACCACGAGCCGCCCCTGAAAAAAACTATTAACAGCTGATGCATTTTATTCCATAAATGAATTGGTTGTTTATGTGGGGAGCTTTAGATAATATGTTCGACTTGTATGATTTACGAGCGACCTTCCATTTTGAATTAGTAGCCATAACCATCCATTCTTAAACTTGACTAAGGGTTTGTAAATGTGCACATTAATTAATTAAGTATATGTGTGATGTAGTTTGTTGTCATGTACTGAAGCACAATTTTATTATTTTTTAGTTTTTAATGTTATACACCTACGACTTGTTTCTATCTACACATTGTAGTTCTCGAAGTGTAATATATTTTGAATTTGAATACTTAGGTTTATCAAGCTTTACCCTTAATAACATTTTTTTGTCTGCAACAATACAAATTACCATTAATAAAATGTATTCAATTTAGGTGATGCAGCTACTGGCGTTTTCTCGAATTCCAATAAATTGTACCAATCCCTAGAAGCATCAGGTATTGATACTGGGGACCGTGTATGGCGGATGCCTCTTTGGAAACACTACACCAAAAAAGTCTCTGAAAATCCAGCCTATGATCTAAATAATATTGGGAAAGGAAGAGGAGGAGGCAGTTGTACGGCTGCTGCATTTTTAAAAGAATTTGTACCAGAAAAGACAAACTGGCTACATTTAGATATTGCTGGCGTGATGGGTCCTGAAAATGCAGAGCCCTATTTGAGTAAAGGCATGAGCGGAAGACCGACCAGAACTTTAATCCAGTTTATTCAGAGACAGAGTCAGTAGTTAGTAACACAGGTGTGTGGAGTTTTGACAATTATCTTTTTGGTGCTCCACTTAGAATTTAATTTATAGTTTTAAAAGGTTTTGTTATTAAACTATTATAATACGAACATAATGTTTTGTTATTTTAGTTAAGAATTTTATAAAAAGTATTAGTAACCATATCGGAATAAAATTATTGAAGCTTTTTTAAGGGTTTAAGATACAGGACATTACAATAGTAGAGTACATATGCGAAATAGATGAATATTTGCTTATAAGAACTATCTTAATAGCAAATCCTTCATTATATTACTTCATAGGTATGCTAAATAGTCTTTAAATTAGATTGTAAACACTTTTTCAAATAAATTTTCTCGATATTTTGTCTTCTAACTCCGCTGGTCACGATGGATTTTTGGTTTTCTTTTTTAACACTCTATATATATCTGACCTAAGGTTTAATACTTAAGGTCAAAACTATTTTTTTTCGTGCACCAACTTTTATCAACAGTGAACTTTTTGAGAAATCGTTAATACATTTACTATAGTACTTACTGGAAATACATTAAAATAATGTTAAACAAAAAGCAGAGAAGAGCGCGGTAGCTAGTGTAAGTCAAGGTTTGGAAATTGTCCGTTTCATCTGGTTTCTTATACCGAAACTGATAGGTACGTCCACGCTTGCGCGGGAGGTAGGATACTAAATAATAACTAAATTGTGGCAAATGATTTAAAACAAAGTATTTTTTAAGCTATTACGCCACATCTGAAAAACCAAAAATAAAAAACTCACCTTCTGATAATAATGAGCAATTGATGCTAGAGTTCTAGCTCCGCAATAAAGGTACGCGAGGGACGAAACTGCAAAAAACCTAGCTTTTTGGACGTTTCCGGGGAACTTTAGTCCCAAACCAAAAATTCATTTGCTAAATCATTGTGAAAAATAAAGATATAAATAATGAAATATGAATTAAGACGTTGGATAAACCCGGCCTAAGGTAATTTAAAATCATAGGGGTATAAAACAATTCTTTACGATTTTACTAAAAATAAACATTAAACTACAAAACAATAGTTTTTTTGCCACTGCAACGGTTCAAAACTACCCTAAGTCCATAAGTTTCGTCTTTGAAATCTGTGATTCAATTGTAATATCGCCCCTTTTGGTAATTTTCTACTTACAAGCTTTATATATGGCCAATCGTTTCGATGGCAGGTCAGACAAATTTTGAGCAACAGGTCGGGTTTCTAACTACCAACAACAAGGGCCGGACAGATATTTACGATGTTACTTATGATCTAAGATTGAGAATGAAATATCAGTATTAAAATATTACGGCAAAACTTTATGTTACTACATTTTTACTTTACTTACCTCTAAAATCGGAACGTTGATTTATTTTTTCAGACCTCACAATATAATAATTATGGCAAACTTTTGTTACCACATTTTTACTTTACTTAACTCTAAATCGGAACGTCGATTTATTTCTTTAGACCTCACAATTTAATCAAGTCTCTTCTAATAAAATTCATTACTTCATGTAATGCCCATTTATCAAAATACTCCATTTAACAGCGAATATCTATGAGAAGAGCCCATTAAGGATGGTTCATTCTAACGGATGTAAAATCTCTTATTTTCTGATCTTTTTATATTCTCATAGTAAATAACAGGAATTTAAAAAAATTAAGAGTAGTACCAATTAACACACACCTTACTATAAAAGCATTTTTACAAGAGTAATATCTTGGATTGCCTTGAGTATGACATAATTTAGGTCGTTTTATTGATCCAACCTTTAAAAAAAAAACAATTAAACTATTGATACTTATTCTGATATTAAACAAACTATTTTCCAGTTCCACCTATTAGCTAAAACCCTGTTATTACGTCTGTCAAGATGGTGATAAATGTAGCTAATTTATAGCTCATTAAAAGATAACATTTTCCTTTTTTTATTTTTCAGTTGTAGTTAACTTTTTATTTGAAAAAATATAAAGTGTCATGTTTTAGAATGTTTTATTATTACGAGTAAAGTCTTTAACGTGCCACTTTTGTCTGACAATTAAACTAAAAAACGTGGCAAAAAGATCTTCAGACTGATCGAAATGAGAAAAAAAAATTTATTTTCGTGATCTAGGGATCCTGATACTTTTCCCCCCAGTTAATTATGTAATACAAGATTATTTGTATTTTCAAGTTCCTAGAACAAAATTCCTTAAAATAAATGGTTTATGCTTAGTTCAGTTAAAGTTTCCAACTCTATTTGTCCCCAGCATCACTATATATAAATATAACTAGGAACCGGAGTAACTCGTAAAAGTATCACTTTGGATTTAGTCGGTTTTTTTAAGGATGAGGCTTTTTGAAACTCTACGATACTTTTTTATTTACAATTAGTTATTTTTATTCAATATCTACGAATATTTTACATCTTCTAATTAAACCACTAAACTATGGATTTCAGTATCCTTAATCAAGCAGGAACCCGGGTAAATTGGCTTCCGTCTCCGTCGCCTCGGTGGCGTTGCGGTACAATTTGAAGGTCATCGTACGCTTCTTTAAATTGAGTCACCCCTAAATCCAAATAACCTCTACTAGTTAATCAAAGCTACCTACCGAATTTTGCATGTAGCAATTTGATTTTACAAGACATTGCACTATATTCGTGTATATGTGCGTAAAAAAATTCACGAAGGTGAAATCGTTTTAGTGATGATCCTTTTGAATGCCCTGAATCTAGTTGACATCAATATTACCCTTGTGTCTTTCGAAAAATTAATCCTGAACAATTTTTATTCTTTGTTGGAGACCTTCGAGTCAAATGTGGTTTGTTATTAAACCGCTCTCAATGATTTGGTGCTAGCAAGAATGTTTGTTTTTCATGAAACACCTTTAACTTATGCATATAAAATGTTTGTCATAATTAAGTAAAAGAATATCTGAAACATAAATTAATATGGGTACCTCAAGCACATAACGCAGATATTTTACTACCTTTTTATTATAATTCAGTGCTACACTTGATTCAGTAGTTCGAATTATTTACTACAAAACGTGGAGAAGAAAAAAAACATTTTTGTACTGCCTTATTTATTAAATGTTTCATATCACAATTTTGAAATTCGGTAACGTTACGCATAACATAATATTTAAAAACCCACAGTGTTAAACTAAAACTACAACTATTTACATTATTATAACATATATAATAGACAAAATGTGCAAAATTTTGATAAAAATCACAGAACAACGTTTAGTATTGCCAATATAGGTGACTCGTGTACTTACATTATGACTTTACTAGCCTAAACATCAATTCACAGGAACCTATTAAAATGTTTAAACAATCTATTATGTGCTTCAGTCATTCTTTAATCATTCGAAAGTACATTTAGGTCTTAAAAATGGAGAATGCATCTTTAATTACGCGTTGCTTTTATTAAATTTGCCAACATAGTTTGAATATATTGATAAATATATCCGTACTAGATCAGATTTGAAAGTTTTCTTTTAACGAGTTTTGAGAAAATATAAACTTACAAAAATAAAAACTTTATTTGTCTCACTATAAAACGAAATGTCTTCGGGACTTTTGAAGTTTAAATATAACTTTTTAATATTGAGTGATCTAAATCTTTTCTCCCTTCTTATAGAACACCTTAAAATCAGAAAAATACATTATTTAACTTGTGCCCCTAGGGAACGTTCCATTTTAAACTCAAGTGAGAAATATATTTTTGTAAGTTGTTTTCAGTATTAACAGTGATACCTGCAAAATTACGTTTTGTCAGCTCACTCAAATGAAAAACAGTGTATCAAATAAATGTATGCATCTGTATCATTATGAAATTGTTTTCAGATGTGTAAATCGGTTTGAGTTAGGGAACATTCGCTGTTAAAGCTATAACCCAAAACTGCTTATAAAAATAGAAAGTTTGTTTCGCCATATAAATTAAAACTAGCGTCAAATTATGGGAACAACCAGCAGCGCTTCGCCTAAATTCGCTACGTCCCCAGTAATTTTTAACGTAGTCTTCATATTGTGAATATACTTTCTTAACTGAAGTTCGTCACACCTCTTGTTCCAAATCGCGAAATTTATCATGACCCTGCAAGTGTTCCTGTAAATTAATTGTGGGTATTTTCTTTTAGGGATTTGTGCCACTGCTAGTAACACTTGTTACTGAAAATTCAGATAATTTGTGTCTCGGTGCATATTTCTGTCGCAGTTATAGTTATGTTTAACTATTAGTCACTCACTGTAAATTCGCAGACCTAAATTCTATTTTCATATATTAATCTACATTCTATAAAATATAAACAATTTATGAGAGGTTGAAGCAAAAAAAACCTAAAAATAAAGCAAAATCAATCAACCTCTGTATATCGAATGTTGTTGTTGTTGTTTCCTTTTATCCACGTATAACAGCTTTTCATTATCATTCTATATTTAAAACTGCTCTATTCCATTTTGGTTCATCCCCTTCCAGGTCTGGATCTACATTTCCTCGCTTCAGGCAAGTGATTTATTTGATCAAGAATATCTCGGAGAGTTCTCTATCCGATTTATGTCCGAGCTACGAGCTGCATAATTAGTAGATTTTGTCCGATATGTTTTTCTACGATATCCTGTATGTTTTTTACCTGACGAGCTGAATCTGTAGACTTCCTCTTATTGCATGCCACCGAAGAGAAAATATTCTTAAAAATCTATGGTACCTGGGAGTAGATATCGATTTCGCCTTTAGCATTATCTGGAAGAATGATCCCCTATTTGAAGCACATTAGTAACTTCCAAGAGAGGTATGAGGCATATTGAACCTACGTTCTGCTGCAAAATCGCCCATTAAATACGAAGTTCCACAATGAATAAAATTAAAAATCTTAAAAAAACTAATAAGGCCTAAAAAAATTATAAAAAAGTAATAATTTGCTATTAAATCAATATTTTCCTGTGAACTGATCGAGGATAAAATTTATTTAATACTAATGTTTATAATTAGTTATTTCCTAGTTTAACAGAAAAAATATATAAAACAACAATTCATATTAAATAACACAATAGAAACTAAAAATATAATAAAAACTTATGTTTTAAAATACTGTTTTACAGCTTTTGTTAATATTTTCCAATGTAGGAATTGAATAATACTCAAATAACTTCCGTGTGTATTGGTTATCTTAAATACAGTTAGTACTGAAAGTAAGTTCATGAAATGTAATCTTTTCTTAATACCATCACTAGTTTCGTATCTCAAATGTATATAACAAATACATCCCCTTGATCATAATATAGCTCCGAGTCTGCTTAAAACTGAAAAAGGCCGAACGCCCACGGTTCCAATGACCCACGATGGTTGAGTAAAAGAAGTTTCCCTATGATTAGATATTTAATTAGGCGAAAAATTTTCCTTTATATAAAAATAAGGAGATGTTTAAGCTCGAAGGAGAAACTGCTCATCTATAAAAACAGTATTCATTAAATAATGCAAGTTGTTATTTATACATAGTTCTTTTAATATAACCGTCATCTATCAAAGGTTAAGCCTCAAGTTATGATGTAAAATCCCCATTATATATTTTCTTAAATGGATTCCCAACAGTTTCTTCCATATACCGTTGTAAAAAAAATAAAATATTTATTTTAAATGAAATCTTACCCAAACTAACGTAAATTGTGTATAAAAAAATGTAGCCGGCTAAAGGGGTTTATAATTCAAATTAAGAGTCACAACTTGAAATAATCGACTGGTTAATAAAAAAAAAACATAAGTAAATACACTGGTCAACACTTATATTGCATCAACTACTAATATGATTAATTTCGAAACCCAATATTTCTTCTTTTTCTTCAATGGGACTCTGTAATTAAATAACTCATTTTGCTTTATTATACAAGGAAAAAACTATCTAACTATGCACATTAATCAAACAATTTCATGAGATTTTCTGTTTTTTCGTATTTTAAATTCGCTTAATTGGGTCCAATGTGTGGGACACTAGGGTATGTAATACATTGATAAAAATTATAAGGTAAAATTAAAAAAGCTAGACCGTGAAATTTTTCTTTTGTTTGAAATACGGTTACGTTTGATTCACACACTAGGTTAGTTAGGTTTTAATACAGGGACACAGAAAATGTTACAAAGTTTAACCGAATATGAAAAGCTACGCCTTAAAGATTTTTTTGAAGTGTTTGAGATACATACACATGTTTCACTTAATAAACTGGACAATCTCTGTACAGTATCTTATTACCACACTATGTGAAGAAATACAGGATTTTTCAAAAGCTGAAGTTGCGTAAAGGTAAATATTGTGAATGTGACATTTAAAGAGTCCCCGAGCCTGTGACTTTCGGTAGTGCCCCTCTGGACTCAGGCATAGCAAAACCTCCATTCCAAATCGGATTTGCACGAGACGAACCGTCAAACCATCTTTACGGTTATAACCAAGTGTATATTGAGTCCGCAGGTCCGACAGCAATATGCTGGTGGCTAGTAACACAATGGTTAGGCATCCAACACAGAGGCAACGCCGAAGGATTTGGCAGTGAGTGTCTAACTAATGAACGAAACAGACAAACATATATTTCAAACACGAAAGAAAATATTTGTGCACACTCACACTTGTGTGTGAAACAGACGTGCACGTATCAAGACACTTCGAAAAGAAAACCTTCAAGGTCCTGATATTTTAAATTTGCTTTTATCTTTTAACAATTAATACACCTGCATACCCAAGCATCCAACATAGTGGTTGTATACATAGACCTAAGCGTATTCAAAACATCTAAGAAAGAAAAACTCCACACTCTGTATCTTGTTTCGCGGTCATATAAACTTTTGAAGAAAGTATAATTAGATAGTTTTTATTATTCCTCTTACAAAAAAAGAGTGGTTTGTGTCCCATGAAGAGGAAGAAATGACCTCTCAGCTAAAAAGTTTTTTGCAATCGTTTCATTAATAACGAAAATATAGAATTTTGAATTTAACGGTATTAATAGCTGATGTAATATGTGTTAAATAGTGTGTCTTCTGTTAGAGTTTTCTAAGAGTTCCGTGTTGGTATGGTTTAGTGATACCTCATCCCACAGAGAGTTAAACTGTCTTCTTAAAAATCAAATACTTAGATATTCTGATTAATTATAAAAAGTAAAGTCTTAACAATTATATTTGGTATAAAGTCCTAAGCCTAAGAGAAAATGCAAAATAACCAAAGTTAATGGACAATAATTATTTAGGTTATATTATATCTAAGGTATTATTAGCTATTCTATTTGTTAATTTAAATATGTAATTATCTAATTAGACCTATGTTTCTGGATATAATGAGATATATAACCCTCCACTTGTCCCCAGATTGATGGAAATCCTTTGCCTAGCACATTCCTTAAAACTATGCAAAAGAATTATTCCTAAAATAAAACCGTTGTTTTTTATTATATGGGCTCCGCAAAAAAATTATCGGACCAAGTAAAATGAGATGATTTAAAATTACACTTTTGAATGATTTGAAAATATGAACAAAACCTTTCTATTACAAGGTACCATAAATATGTGAGAGCGCATTTTTTTTGGAACAAGAAACTATTGTCGATGGGCTACAATTAGAAACGAAAATTATTTAAAACTACCTGCGCAAATTACCCTACAGTATAACTCGGACATATCATCAGTACTTACTAGATATGAGCAACAATTTCCTAATTAAAAAAAAATACTGAGCAAACTAATATGCCACTGAATATTCCATGTGTTTACATCATTCTAAGATACCATTTAATAACAGGATTTCGAAAAATGAAGCTGAAAACTAAAAATCCGAAAACGTCTTCATCATGACTTATGGCCTATGAAGATTTCCCATAAAGAAGCCATGAGCGTTAGTTGTTATTATTAACAATCGGCTTTTATGATATCAAGATATCCATATTAGAGGCGTTCGAACAAGAAAGTGACTGGTAATGTATGTTCCTAATTTGTATCGCTCAGTGTACTTTAAATTGAATTGATTGATCAAAAATTTTTGTGGAAAAAATCTTCAGAACTAAGATTATTTATTTTTCAGAAAAACACAATTTAAGAAGGTATTGCTTTATCAATAGCGATATCAATCATTGGCGCCCCCAGAGGAGGGGGCAGGCAACATTGTTCAGGTGCAAGTTTGGCGATTAGAGCACATTTTCAAAAATACAGGTGGGGGACAAAAGCCCTCTTCCCCACTCCTCTGAGCTCCTGTAATATTAACCAATCGAAGTTGGCTTCATTCAAATCCAAGTTATCAATTCAAGTGCAATATTCCGCTATAAAACCTCACCAAAAACACAAACATTTTACTATGGCTTATTTAATAAGCCCCAAACGATTCATTCTCATTACGGTTATGTTGAAAGACTTGTTATTTTGATCATTGGTTCTTAGAAGATCATAAAGTTATAGTAATTTTACAAGTTATAACATCACAGGGTCGCCAACTTTTACGACGGGTTGCGTTAATTTTCTGTACTATTAGGTAACATATGTCAAGTTGCAGGTTTTGATTTGTTGTGGTCAACTTGTCAAATAATATATTATATTGCCATTAATGCCAAGATTAACTGTAAAACAAAAAGCTATAATTCACACTGATGAAGGAACAGGGTACCTGTAAGAAATATTCTATGGAATTGAGAGTAAGCAATAATACAGTGATAACAAAATTGAAGAATATCGTGAATGTGTTGAAATTAAGAGAAAATCAAGTTAAAGAAGAGGAAGATCTCGATGGAGGATGAAAATACCGAGGTTGTCAACTTTCTAAGAGAACATCCTTTCGAGACAGTTTTAAACGCGAAAGAGGAAACCAATGCTCGTGGATCTTCCAGATCAAGACGTCGATAAGAAGCGTCAGATATAAACAACCGATGTGCTGCTAACAAAATAGATATGTTTGACTGATGAAAACAAGCAAAGAGTAAACTTTTTGTGGAGAATGTCTTTACCAGAATAATTCATGGAAAAAGTAATATTTTATAAGAAAAAAACATTTCAAACGTGCAACAATGGCAACTTAGTGTATTTTTGACATTTTAGATGGTTTCTTGTATTTGTGAACTTTTTTTTTTTGACGTTCTGAGACATCAACCCAATTATTAACTCATAGCAATCTGTGCGTGGGTATAAGTTTTAATTGTCCGTAGGTCAACATTCTGTGTTTATTTAAACAAAAAAAAAAAGTTTTATAATTTAAAAAATGGCAGCTACACCATGAAATTTTCAACCCTAGTTAACAGGATCCAGGCTTCTACTATACGATTCTTGGATTTGGTGGTAACTGCGAACACATGTTTATTTATAGCAACGTTACTTTTTGTGAAAATATTAGTAAATCCAGGTAATTGGGTAAAAGTGATCTGTAAAGGAATCTAACGGGAAGCGTAATGAATCCTTGCTTTTATATATGAGAAAAATGTAACAATTTGTCTATGTAGGAACATAATTAAGGAACTATCTGCTGAACTAAACTGGGTCATAATTCACTTTCCCTTATAAAACGAAAGAATTGATAAATAGTTTAATTAATAGAAAAATACTACACTTCATTTAAAAAAAAAATCAATAATTTTGTGGAAGTAATTGCATGGTAACTGACAATTATTCAGTATATCAGGACTACTTTGACTATAGAGGTCAAAAAAATAGTCAGACATGTCCTGGATTTCAAGCTGACAGGTACAACGATTTTCTAACAAAATATGCATAATAAAATCTAAATATATGAATGTTAACTAACTAAATTATTGTACTATTGGCAAAAGTTTTATCTTAAAATAAAGCCAGAAATAAATCCTCATTTTATTTTACCCGTATAAACGTAACTTGATATAGTTTAGAACAAATCTGTCCGACATTAAAATCTGTAAAGGGTATTATAGAACACAACCTCTCAGAATGTAACCTGTGCTTTCAAAGTTTCGTTGATCTTGGTTTCTGTAGGTTTATAAAAGTACCTAAAAGCCCAAGGATCGGTATATATGGTACCTGAACAAGTTCGTCGAGTTTCTGGGGACACTAAATAAACATTTCTAACGGGTATCCCTTTGGGGAGTGCAACTCCGGCAACTTCCCAGGAAACAATCCGTCAAGAAATGAGAGAGATGAACGATTATCATATTGAGCCATTTTAACTCACGAAGTTAATTTGATATATGGTAATATGTTCGAATTGAGCAAAGATAGCGACAGCAAGAGTTCTGTACCCTCCGAATTTTCCGTCATTCTAAGAAATTTAGGATTGGACCGTAAACAAATGAACAATAATTGAAATGTGACAACACTAATTACTCTAATAATCTTAAGTTTCTGTGACAAAAATTGCCTGTTCGCATACAGCATCTTAAGAGAGTGGAAATCTTTTTGTATAGACAAAAACACTCAATGATTTTGCCATACTCTTAACCGGAAAACATCGCCATCAATTAGAACCACTTAGGGTATTTTATTTTCTGCAAAAAAAACATAACTACAGATTTATTAGGGTTTAAGAATAAAGTATGGTTTCTAGAAATTGCATTTATATTTTTTAGCTCTTCGTGGGGCATAAATTCATTTACGTGATAGTCACTGGGTAAAAATCTGTAGCTTATCTGGGTATTATCGGCCTAGGCCTGAGAGGCGCACTTCTTAATGCCTCTAAGAATATCAGAGGCAAGCTATTAAAAACCAATAATTTGAGCTTTGGGTACAGCAAGGCATGTTTGGTGGTATCAAATGAAAAATCCAGCGGCATCATCGCTAATATTTTGCCATCATCCAAGTCCCCACCAATCGTAGCCAGAATTCCCAAAAGAGCAGTCGCCATGTTACTATTCTTCCTAAGACTTATGGAACGCAAGGCCGTAAAAACTGAAATAAAATTATTATTTATTTATTGCGTTAACGTCAAGCAACTGTCGAGAAATGACATGCTTATTGTAGTTTTTTAGGTTTAAATCCGACAATGCCTTGAACGTTTTTCTTACATCACCCCCTCATCAACCACACCGCCCAACACATATTTTTTGCGCCTGAGCACGAGACTTAGATTAGAGTTACACAGTACGTTTGCCGCGGTACTAACGCGACTTTTCATTAATATTTTTAAGTCCTCGGTAAGCCATGGAGCCTTTGGCTTGGTAACGTGAGCTGTTTTTAGAGGGGAACGCCGGTCAAAATACCTGTAATTAGCTCATTAAAAGGCAGCGCTGTTAATTCGTTATAAAATAAGGTATGATTAAAATGCTTAAAAATCCTACAAGTAATAACTTTTGGTTGATTATGATAATTTATACCCTTATCAGGGGCATAATCTGATGCAGGTGCCACTAGCATATGTAACACAAAATCTGTATTTTTCTTGGGGTGCTGCTTAGCTGGGTTCCTAAGATCGATAAGTTCCAAGGTACGAGAACGAGGCGCGGCGAGTTGAAAATCGTAACCGTAATCGTAAACGTAGCTCTAAACTGGGCTAACCAAAAAGTCAACTTCAATTGTCAATTGCTATCCCGTCAATTTAAAGAATTAATGCATTAGGGCGCAATATCGTATATCGATATGAGGGTATGTTTTATTACCCGTCGGGTTTCGAACCGCCCTATTACGAACTTCTATTTTATCCGTTTTCTTCCTTTAAGAGCGTCAAGGTTGGTGGTTACTACGAAAAACTGGGGAGTCGGACCTTTTTTTGTAAGACAAATCCAAAAGTCAAAATCTTTCAAAAATAATTTGATATATATAATATATATATATATATATATATATATATATATATATATATATATATATATATATATATATATATATATATATATATATATATATATATATATATATATATATATATATATATATATATATATATATATATATATATATATATATATATATATATATATATATATATATATATATATATATATATATATATATATATATATATATATATATATATATATATATATATATATATATATATATATATATATATATATATATATATATATATATATATATATATATATATATATATATATATATATATATATATATATATATATATATATATATATATATATATATATATATATATATATATATATATATATATATATATATATATATATATATATATATATATATATATAGGAATCTAATATCGGGTAAGCGGTCTGTAGGTCAAATAAATAACTAATTTATTTCTGACATCCTCTATATTTGGTCATTTATTTATGACTGCATCAGGAGGAAACGCTAAAATACACCACAAATTAAAATGATATCAAACTAAAAAAAAAACAGTTTAGACTTACAAGTGAAATTACAAAAACATGGCTATATGCATTTCAACACACAGTAGAACGTTAAATTAGGACGAATACAACCACATGAATATTAAAATGTTGATGACAGGTAGAACTTAACAACTAGCAAGACATTTATATATACATTTATTTATTTATTTTTTTGAATAATAATAACTATTTTATTTTTTTGTGGTAAAAGAAACATTGATAAACAGTTTTATGTACATAGTACTCAAGTGTGTTCGATAATTAGTTATATTGTTAGTAACTTGAGCTCTTAAAATATTTTTGTTATTATCAGGGGCATCATAAATATCTTCAACATCAGGGCTCACCTATTAGTCCAATCTTGGCTCAAATAGTAATGGATCATATATTAGACATAATCGTAGAAAAATTACCTTTTAATGTTCCGTTTTTGTATACATTTGTGGACGACATAGTAACTTCTGTCCCTTCGAGTGAGATAAAAACTACTTTAGTTACTTTTAACTCTGTGAATGAACGTTTGCAGTTTACTATGGAAACAGAAGTTAACAACAGCATCCCCTTTTTAGATACCTTACTAATTAGGACTGATACTAACAAAGTTATTTTAAGTTGGTACCAAAAACCGACGTCCTCTGGACGATATCGAACCATCCAATGAGCCAAAAATTCAACACAATTATTGCTCTAAAAAATCGTGTCACTCATATTTCGGACGAAAGGTTTTTGAAGGAAAATTTAAAGAAAGTATATACACTATTTCTAAATAATGGTTTTCCAAAAAAAAATACTAAACAAATTAATTTATCATTTTGGGTTTTCTGATGGTCCGACAGAAGTCCAAGACCAAGACCATTTCAAATATAAGAAATTGCCCTACATTCAAGGTCTTACAGATAATATTACTAACCACCTTAAAAGAGATAATTTAAAAATAGCTAAATATAATACAGTCACGGTTGGCAAAATGTTCACTAAAATTAAAGATAAAACTCCGATCCCATTAAATAATAATGTTGTATATAAAATTCCTTGTAAACAATGCAATCAGTGTTACATAGGACAAACTTCCCAATATATTAAAAATCGTTCGACACAACACAAAAGCGACTGCCGTATTGGGAAAAACTCATGTGCTTTGGTTGATCATTTTCAGAAAGAGGATCACAATTTTGATTACGAAAACATACAAATTCTGGAATATGAAAATAATTACAGAAAAAGGCTATTTCTGGAAATTGTACATATCAACAACGAAAATAATTCAGTTAATTCTAGATCTGACATCCAACAGCTGAGCATCATTTATTGCAATCTGTTGAACAAATGAATTCTTTGCCTTGTTCAACAAAAAACAAATAACTTAAATACCATAATATAAATATTCCATGAACTTCAATATTGTCATAAAACTGTTCATCAATGTTTCTTTTACCACAAAAAAATAAAATAGTCCTTATTATTCAAAAAAATAAATAAATAAATATATATATAAATGTCTTGCTAGTTGTTAAGTTCTACCTGTTATCAACATTTTAATATTCATGTGGTTGTATTCGTCCTAATTTAACGTTCTACTGTGTGTTGAAATGCATATAGCCATGTTTTTGTAACTTCACTTGTAAGTCTAAACTGTTTTTTTTTTGTTTGATATCATTTTAATCTGTGGTGTATTTTAGCGTTTCCTCCTGACGAAGTCATAAATAAATGACGAAATATAGAGGATGTCAGAAGTAAATTAGTTATTTATATGACCTACAGACCGCATACCCGATATTAGATTCCTTATTTATCTTAGTACGGTCATATATATACATATATATAGCATCATATATATATATGATATATATATATATATATATATATATATATATATATATATATATATATATATATATATATATATATATATATATATAATATATATATATATATATATATATATATATATATATATATATATATATATATATACATATATATATATATATATATATATATATATATATATATATATATATATATATATATATATATATATATATATATATATATATATATATATATATATATATATATATATATATATATATATATATATATATATATATATATATATATATATATATATATATATATATATATATATATATATATATATATATATATATATATATATATATATATATATATATACATATATATATATATATATATATATATATATATATATATATATATATATATATATATATATATATATATATATATATATATATATATATATATATATATATATATATATATATATATATATATATATATATATATATATATATATATATATATATATATATATATATATATATATATATATATATATATATATATATATATATGTTAATTTTTACTCCTTCACGGATGGAAAAATACAATGTGTTTTCATTCCGGGTGTACATCCGTTATGAAAAGAACAGTTTTGCTGACGTTTCACCAAAATCACATTTGGCATTTTCGAAGCTTTCTTTCTCGCGTCCGAATAGAGACTTTTCAGAACGACAGTAGTGAACGGATGTACACCCGGAATGAAAACACAATATATATACAGGGTGGCCCATCGAAAACGTACCGCAAGGCATAACGGCCAGGGTAATTTTTTTTTTCAAAAAATCCAAAAACACGTCAATTTTGTTTGTGAGGGGGACAATTTTTGCCCTTAAAATGATCGCAAAATTTTCAACCCTCTAAGCGGGGGTGTCATCCCCCAAACTTTTTCAAATGGGAAGAGGGGTCAAGTTGTACCGCAATGAAAAGGGCTTTCTATTCTCTATACATTCCCGCTTTGGTTTTTATAATGAGGAGGTGAGAAAAAACAGACTTCTAATGAGCTATTTGGTCGATGTTACGTGTCACCTAGCAAAGCAAGAATTATCTTTCAGAGGCCATAATGAAAAAAGCGATTCCGTTAGTGCGGGAAATTTTCGGGAAACTTTTAATCTGTTAATTAAACGTGATAACGAAATACAACATTTAAAAAAAATTGGAAATATTTTTTCTGGTTTATCAAAAACTATCCAGAATGATTTGATATCCTGTATTTCCGATTACCTTGCAGATACAATTCATAGGGAGATAAAAGAGTCGTTGTTTTTTGCAGTGCAAGCTGACGATACTACGGATATTTCTGAGAAGTCCCAATGTGCGATTTCAATTCGGTACGTTAATAAATACGGTGAAATCAAAGAAAGTTTCTTGGGTTTTCATGACGTTAGCGAAGACAGAACAGCGGACGCAATGTATGGATTAATTGTTACAGTCATAGGCAATTTCGATTATAAAACAAAATTAGTTGGGCAATGCTACGATGGTGCTAGTGTGATGGCATGTTCATTGAATGGCTTGCAAAAAAAAGTTAAAGATGATGCTCCTTTTGCTTTGTTAACGCATTGTAGTGCGCACAGATTGAATTTGGTTTTACAAACTGGTTCAAAAAATATAAAAAATTGCCGAATTTTTTTCGCAAGTGCGTCCTCGATTCTCGGATTTTTTCATCAGTCTGCAAAACGGACATTTACTTTAGATTCGACGATAGGAAAGAGGATTTCTTCCAGTTCAGACACCAGGTGGGCTTCCCGTTCTAAAATCATTCAAATCTTGCACTCTGAATGGGAAGGCCTAAAATTAGTTTTTTCTAAAATTATTGACGACCAATCATCATCGGCTGAGTCAATAAACGGGGCCAAGGGATATCTTAAATTTATGAACGATTTAGAATTTTCGTTTCTTACCGCTGTGTATAAACATATTTTTGTAAAAAATGAACTTCAAGAAATATTTCCTGAAAGTTACAAACTTTTTGCGTTAATTGCTACCATACCTATTACAAGTACCTCAGTGGAAAGACATTTCTCTTGTTTAAAGCGAATAAAAACGTATTCTCGCAATACAATAAAAAATGAACGTTTATCGTCACTTGCGCTAATTTCAATAGAAAAAGAGTTGTTCTGCTCCTTACAGAAGGCTGATAACTTTACGGATGTCATAATAAGTAAATTCGCCCTTTTAAAAGATAGGCGGATAAATTTAATTTATAAAACTTAGTTGTCAGCTAAGTGTGTACGCGGCTTAACGTTTTCTTATAACGTCATTATTCTTGAAATTATTGTGGTTGTCGCCTACCCTAGCCTAAACACCACGAGCCGCCACTGAAAATCGGTCAAGTCATTTAGAAAATATGAAGGATTGAAATTTAAAATGTTTATTTACAAATTATCAGAGTAAATGATAAGGATAAATTCCTTCGACCAATTCGCTATTTTTGTCCTGTTATTTTAGATGTTTACTGCTGATTTTAGTGATTTGACATGCCACAACGATCAGGTGCGGTAGTTGCTAGATAGCTGTTCTGTAACTTGTGCGTTTAAATTTCTCAATATCATTAAATTTTTTATCAATAATTATGGTGTACTCACTTGCAGAAAAAGTGGAAATAATCGAACTTTATTTTAAAAATAATGAATGTGGCAATCGGGTTGCGCAGATATTTAATGAACGACATCCTGAAAAACACCTTTCCGGCAAAATTGTTCGCGAGTTAGTAGCAAAATTTCGCGAAACTGGATCCCTTATGAATAAAAAGAGGCAGATGGAAAATCCTGTAGTAAATGAAGCTATGGAGGTCTTTGTATTGGGCCAAGTTGCCATGGATAGTACGCTGAGTACAAGAAAATTAGCCAATGAGACCGGCGTGAATCGTACAAGTGTCCAAAGAATATTGAAAAAACACCATTTCCACCCGTATAAAATTCAGTTGGTACAAGAACTCAACGAAGACGATTTTAATCGCCGCTTGCAATTTTGTGAAACTATTAGTGAACGAGTGGCCAATAATAATAATTTTCTATTCAATGTGTGTTTTTCGGATGAGTGCACTTTCTTTTTGAACGGTGTAGTTAATCGGCATAACTGTCGGTACTGGGCTGAGAACAACCCCAGGGTATTTCACGAGGTGCACACACAACATCCTCAGAAATTGAACGTGTGGGCTGGTATTTTTGGAAATTCTATTGTGGGTCCTTTTTTTCTTCCTGGAACTCTAACAGGTGATATGTACTTAGATTTACTGGAAAATACCATCGACCCAGCCCTAACTGACATCATCGAAAATAATCCTGGATACGTTGAAGCGGAACTGATATTTCAACAAGACGGTGCACCTCCACATTACTCTCAAAATGTGCGTAATTATTTAAACACTAACTTTCCCGGGCGGTGGATAGGACGAAGACTTTTTTCTATGGGGACACATAAAAAGTAAAGCGTATAGCACTCCACTTGCCTCATTAGAAGATCTGCGAACACGAATTATTGACGTTTGTCGCGAAGTGACCCCTCAAGTTCTTCAGAATGTTCGAGAACGATTTGAAGCTAATTTGTATTACTGTATGGAGGTCGACGGGCAACATTTTCAGCATTTGCTTCATTAATACGGTAAGTTTTTTTTTATTGAATTCAATTTATGCGTTTTTTGAAAAATGTATTTTTCAAATTTCAATCCTTCATATTTTCTAAATGACTTGACCGATTTTCATTGCGGTACCACTTGACCCCTCTTCCCATTTGAAAAAGTTTGGGGGATGACACCCCCGCTTAGAGGGTTGAAAATTTTGCGATCATTTTAAGGGCAAAAGTTGTCCCCCTCACAAACAAAATTGACGTGTTTTTGGATTTTTTGAAAAAAAAAAATTACCCTGGCCGTTATGCCTTGCGGTACGTTTTCGATAGGCCACCCTGTATATATATATATATATATATATATATATATATATATTATATATATTATATATATTATATATATTATATATATATATATATATATATATATATATATATATATATATATATATATATATATATATATATATATATATATATATATATATATATATATATATATATATATATATATATATATATATATATATATATATATATATATATATATATATATATATATATATATATATATATATATATATATATATATATATATATATATATATATATATATATATATATATATATTAGGCCAATCCTTCGAATGTTTTCGCTAACATTATTGATAGGTATCTGTGCGCCTGCCAAAAGTTTAGTTTTTGAGCAAGTAAGTATTATTACACAATACTTTAAAAAATACAGCGATAATGTCAATCAATACTTTTTGACTTACATTATTTAAGAAATGCTTTAGGAATAATTCTTTGACAAAATTAAAAGCTAATTTCATTTGACGTAATTAAAAATATATACAATAGTTGCTGTTACGAGATGTTAACTTAGCTAGCAAAAAAAGGGTTGACTTAAACCACATACATCATGTCTACTGGTATATAATAAGAATTAACAACATATACTCTATATATGCCTCTCAAAAGATATCTACCCATACCCATTAAAATATAGGTTATTTAACTGATTACAGCTTTTGTTACTGGTAGTTTTTAGAAACTAGATAGGGGAGAGTGGGGGAATCCCAGTCAGGTGGGCAAGTCCGGTCACTCGAATTGTTTCGCGATAAACGTAGTCACTTTCTTCAACATGTGCCGCCACCTTTTATCCAGCGGTATAAGTTAAAACTCCTGGGTTTCGTTTTCCTTACTGCAGTGCACTACATGTGGTGTCGAGGTGAAGTTATTGCCAAATTTTATTATAATATTTCAACGAATTTAAATCAAGGTAAGTAATCGAATACGTTATATTTTTGCATGTAGCTAAGAGGAATATCTTGAGGGGTAACTTGCTGTTTGAATCCTGCTTTTTCAGGCGCTTAAATAAAGAGAGACAATTTTGAGGTTAGGTTTATGTTGCCAACGTGCTTTCGGGAAATTCCGGTCAAAAAAGTTGGGGTAATACCGGTCGTGACCGGTATTACCCTACAGGTTTTCTTATGATTATTTGAAATATTATTATTTTTTGTTTATTGATTAATTAACCATGTGTTTTATTTGTTACAGATGCCTAGAAATTATATTAAAAAAGGAAACAAAGCTAAATGGACCTCCGAGCAACTCCAAAATGCATTGCATTTTATTGAAGAAGGAAATTCAATTCGATCAGCAAGTCAAAAGTTTCACATTCCTTTTAGCACAATACAGGAAAGAAAATCCAAGAATAAGATTTCTGCTCCGAACATGGGAAGACCAAGTACGTTATCGTTGGAGGAAGAAGCTGTTCTAGCTAACCGTATAAAATATTTATCAGATATTTTTTATGGTGTTAGCCTCTACAGGTTCGACGAATTGCTTACGAATATGCAACCAATAATAATATAAATCATAACTTCAGCCATACATCTAAAATGGCAGGAAAGGACTGGTTTTATGCTTTCTTGAGAAGAAATCCTACAATAAGTGTTCGAAAGCCAGAAGCAACCAGTATTAATAGGATAACCGCCTTTAATCGAGACGAGGTAGGAAAATTCTTCACCAATTTGGAAACTGTAATGTCTAAGATCCAATATTTGCCAAACCAAATATATAATGTCGACGAGACAGGCATATCGACCGTTCAAGATCCTGGAACCATTGTGGCGACCAAAGGGAAAAAACGTATTGACTCTGTAACAAGCTGGGAGAGAGGCAAGACAGTTACAGTTATCTGCTGCATGAATGCAGCTGGCGCATACATACCTCCACTTTTTATTTTCCTTCGGAAAAGGATGTCCCCGCTTTTATCGAAAGGTGGACCTCCATGTGCTGCCTATAAATGTTCCCACAATGGCTGGTCAAACGAAGAGTTATTTTACGAGTGGATTGAGCACTTCATAGCATATTCAAAATGCAGCAAAACGAACCCATGTCAATTGATATTGGATAATCATAGCAGTCATATAACATTAAAAACTTATAATTTGTGTAGAGAAAATGGGATCTGCATGTTGTCCCTAACACCATATGCATCACATAGAATGCAACCCCTAGATGTTACCCTATACGGGCCACTAAAAGCTGCTTTCCGCAGAGAATGTGATCTCTACATAAAGTCAAAGGCATTAGTGAAAATAACACCCTATGATTTGGCAGAACTGTTTAATAAAGCCTATTCCAGGACTGCTACGATGGCTGTTGGAATTTCCGGCTTTCAAGCAACTGGAATTCACTCAATAAATCCCAATATATTTACCGATGAAGACTTCCTAGCGGCAGATACTTTCACCAGTCAGACAGATGAAGAAAAATTAGTGATGGTTAATGATTTCGACACTTCTATGGATGATTCCATCAATGCAGGCTCATCAACATCAAGCTTAGATGCAGGCCCATCTGCCTCTTCTGATGGTGTTTCAATTATAAGTTCTTCCAAACCACGTCCTGTTTCAGAAAGATTTCAAGAAACCAATAAATATTCCGGGATCTATACCTACTTCAAAATTTTACAATCTGTTGCCAGGCCCTTCTACCAGCTTTACGAATAAAAGACCATCGGTTGGTCGAACTAAACAGCATTCGCAAATATTAACCGAGAGCCCTTTAAAAACACAATTAGAAGATCAGGAGAAGAAGAAAAACGAAAAGTTAGAGAAAAAAAAGAAGGCAGAAAAAGGAAAGAAACCACAAACATCCAAAAAGAAAAAGGGATTCAAGAAGAATTTGAAGAAATTATTGCAAAGCGACTCATCAGATGAAGAAAATATAGACGAAAAAACTATGTGCCAGGATGATGAGCTGGATGATATGGAGTGCGAAGAAAACAGTGAAATCTGTGTAATTTGCGGGGAATTTGGGAGGGATGGCGAGTTATGGTACCGATGTATTGTTTGTGGCCGTTGGATTCATGAGTTATGTAGTGGTTGGGATACGGCTGAAAACTATAAATGCGATATTTGTATTAGAAAATGAAACTTTGCGTGTCTTTTTATTTTTGATTTAATTATTTTTAGTGTTCCAGTGAACTACTGTTCATGTACCTAGTTTTTTAAGTTAGAACTTGTTATTTCATTTTTTCCCTCCATTATTACACTAATATACTTTTCCGATTAAAATTATTGTATTATTATTTTTAAAAAGTGCCATCCTAAGTGGAAAAGCATTGAAATTTGGCTGACTGGTATTACCCGAAGAGTGGGGAAATACCAGTCAAGGACATCTCATTGGTAGGAGTCTAGTCTTTTTTTGTAGTTTTTTTATTTTGATGAAACAGATATAACACAGTCTAGCGGATAGATATGGCTTCCTCCTGCACTATTTACACGTGACAAGAAAGCAATATTTTTTGTTTTATTTGCAATTTGGCTTAACCGACCGTCATTCCCCCACTCTACCCTACTTGCATCTTTCTGTTGGATGATTTCTGAAAATTTTACGAATTGCAAAGTATTACGGAAGCACAGGAATACCTCCTCTGATCGTGATTGGAATTTCCAGAGGCATTTCATAGATCTGATATAAAGAACCCATGTATACAATGATTCGGCGAAAACCTCCTTGAAAATCAGTAATCAATAATATATAAATTCAGGAGCCTCTGCATTTATAGAATTATTATTTTTTCTCTTTAGTTGCTTAAAATCTCGATAGAAAGGATTTAAGCAAGTTGATTATTTGAAAAAAAAAGTAAGTCCATAACACGTTAATAACAAACCGCCTAGCTAGCTGGCCAATAAGGACATTTTCAAAAACTACATACAAAATATTAAGTTCTGGCTTGAATAATATTCAGACAAATCCGTTTAAATATAATATATGGAACGATATAATGAGTCAAGTAACGATTTTCTGTGGAGAAAATGCTTACAATGTAAAAAAAAAATTCATATGTGAAATTTAAGAAACAAAGCCTTATTAGAAAGAAGTTGATAAGAAAATTACAGCAAACAAATTCTTAAAAACGTATTCTTAAATAGTGAGTCAAGTAACGATTTTCTGTGGAGAAAATGCTTATACTGTAAGGAAAAATTAATATGTGAAACCTAAGATTCAAAGCCTTATTAGAAAGAAGTTGATTAATTAAGAAAATTGTTAGCAAGCAAATTCTCAAAAACGTATTCTTAAATAATCGTCCCGTCTTGAAATTAAATTATATTAAGGTTGGTTTGAATCCTGCTTTGTGATTTGACATGTTGTCTTAATAATGTGTTGTAGCAGCCATATAGTCAGTATTTATGTATATACTTTAATCTTCACCAAATTATCTCTGAACCCACAAGAGTTAATCCTTCAACAAACAGCTCTAGCCTTATTGACATTATATTTACTAATAATTATTTAGCAGTCAAAAAAGCAAATGAAGTACATTCCAGAATCTATTACTGATCACAAACTTATTTGTGTATTCGATGTTGGGAGCAGTGAAAGCAGTATAGAATATACAATCTTCCGTGACTATAAAAATATTAACTTAGACAGTTTAATGCAAAGTATATATCACCTTGAAAGCATAGAGACAAAGTGGAAACATTTAACAGTTATATTATATTCCTATTAAATAAACAAGCCCTTTGCAAAATGAAATATAACAATAAACATTTTACACCTTGGATCATAAATAACATAAAACTGCTGATGAAAGAAAGAGACAGAGCACATCGAAGTATGTTAATCTTAAAACACTGGCGTCACTTCAGTACTACAGAGACCCTAGAAATTATACCAAGCATATATATATATATATATATATATATATATATATATATATATATAGTTGTTTTCGTTTTCTTGGCCTTAGTACTTATATTGTGGATTAAGTGGTTTCTTGGGAATAAGGCACATGAATATACTAAATTTCTGTTATATTTTTTTCATAACTTTGACGTTTCGGTCGAACGTTGACCTTCATCAGAAACACTACAAAAAGGAACGATTCGATAAAATTTTTGTTTTATAAAATTAATAAAATATTTAGCTTACGTAATAGGTTTCATGGATAACATCCTGTATATGTCAATAAATTAAACACAAACACACAGCGACTAACATTTACATTTAAAAACTTGGCATGCTGTATATACATTTACATTTGGCGAAATTTTAAAACACATACAATTGTTCGTATATTGCTTGTATGTGTTTTAAAATTTCGACAAATGTAAATGTATATACAGCATGCCAAGTTTTTAAATGTAAATGTTAGTCGCTGTGTGTTTGTGTTTAATTTATTGACATATACAGGATGTTATCCATGAAACCTTCCAATTACGTAAGCTAAATATTTTATTAATTTTATAAAACAAAAATTTTATATATAGTGTTTCTGATAGGTCAACGTTACCGAAACGTATATATGAAAAAAATATAACAGAAATTTAGTATATTCATGTGCCTTATTCCCAAGAAACCACTTAATATATATATATATATATATATATATATATATATATATATATATATATATATATATATATATATATAGATATGTAATACTGGTTCAGTCGCGTTCAGCTCTTGACTTTAAGCCCTCGTATCTGCGTAACCATACCTACTTATTATTGCCAAGTCAAAATTTCTATTATTTAGAGTTTTATATTTTTGTCGACAAATTGGGTGAAATAAAGTTTGAAAAAAAAATGCAGAAATTTTCCATTGTTAAAGAAACCAAATAAACGGAAATATAATAAAAATAATAAGTAGGTTAGTGATGTGAATATCACACTGGAGAGGCGTTCTTCGGTACACGTGGAATTCAGTAGTAATAGTAGTACTTTAATTTTTTGCTTTTTATAGGTTAGTGGTAAAGTTTTGTTTTGTGGTTTATTTTCCTATGTTAATATACTAGTTCTAAGCAATCGGGTTTTTCCTTTAATTCTTTAATAATTTATACTTATTAATTATAATAACTAATTTAATTAAAATTGAAATTAAGATCACAACTAGCAATCAGCAACAGCAACAAAATTGAAAAACCCTATACGCGTTTTTCAAAAAGTACTCTGATATTACAAACAATTTTAACAATACATTGTAAAATATTTACTTTTTCTAAATTTTCAAGGGCTAACCATGTAGTAAATGAAATTAGCTTTCAACACGTTGATCCAACTTACTTCGTCTAAACCCCTCGGGAGGGGAGTTAGGGGGACAGATAGTCCGGCGGCAAGGCGGAGGTTCCGCGACCGCGCCCTCTACCTCTGCCCCGACCCCTACCTCGACCCCTCCCGCGTCCTCGTCACCTACGTCCATCCGTCATCCCTCCAACGTAGTCTTTATGGAAATAAAATAGTTAATTGATAAAAGTCCAATACAATAAATTGGCGAGTACCTAATAACTAAATAATTTATCTCTATATGAAACAACGAATAGAAGTGATATGTAAGAAAGCTGCAGCGAGAAAATATTAGATCATTAAACAACTAAAATTAGCAACAAACACATCTGATTGTGTTCAAGATAGTTAAAGTAAACATGAGGGGCAAGGAATAAAGTACCGCAATATCATATCGTGCAATTAAATATGCTACTAAATAGATTTAGAGATAAACTTATGGAAAACCCGCTTCAGTGAAATTCGCTGATTTATCTTTATGCTCTTGGGGTATCCAAGGGCTGGCCAAAAATAGATAAAATCTTAGGTTTAAGCTAGTATACAAAGAAAACTGGATTGTAATGAGCTTGTCTTACTCTTTTAAGATGCGTAAAATATATTTCGATAGATTTTAAACTTAAATATACAGGGTGTCGTGTCCACGGATAGGGACAAATGAACCAAAAATTGAATTTTTGAACAAGTTATTGTTAATTTTTTAACAGTCGGTTAAACTATTTGCCATTTTAGAGACGAAAAATGACACAGAAAAGTTTTTCCAAATACAGGACCGTTAAGTCTCTATTTCTTCTTCTGTATCTCATTAGGCATTACTGATTGAACAAAACTGTTCACAGGACTTAAAAAATGACTAAGAGTGCATTTTGTAAAGATATTTTTTTTATTTATATAGGATGTCCCAAAAACGCGGTGTAGGGAACATTTTAAATAGATTTAACGATTCAATGTATTATGATATATCATTTTCTAAAATTGATTTTTTACGAGATATTAACATCCAAAAGGAGAAAAATTTAGAATTTCAAGAACATAACTATCATAGCTTATGGTAGCATTTCGGTTAGATAGAATGTTGATACCATAAGAAAAACTATAATAATACAACTAAGATAGAAATACGCAATTCTCAGTGCAGTCTTAAAATTTAAACTCCATAAACAATTGAATTTTCGAAAAGAATAAACAATGTTTAGAAATATTCATAAAAACCGCATTTTTGAGTGATACTGTAATGGAAAAGTATCCTTACCAAATGCACTTTAAGTAGCCAAGTAACTTTCCTTTTTCTTCATGGGTCATAGCTAACGAGATATCTAAGAATTACACATTAAATGGACCTCTATGTGAACCAGCTTTTCTATATACTGAGTCTTTATTCATATATCGCTACCACCACTATCATTTAATTTTAAGATAAATAATAAGAAATAAATGTTAAATATAAAAGATGTCTGGTTTATTAGATAGTTTATAGTATAGTATATATATGTATACGGGGTATCTCAGAAATATGTAGCACGCCCAATATGTTTTTTTTTTAATTGAATACATTGTTATTATATCTTCCTAAAATGAGCCTCTTCTTGCTGATTATAAATATACCAGGTTTGATACCTTGTGTAAGTAAATGTAAGTATTTACGGTTAAAATAAAAACGACGTCGTTACCGCTAGAGCCGTCGAGACGCCAAAAAGAAAACCATTGCAAGAGCTTAAAAAACGTCCCTTTCTTATATGCATTAGGCTGATGACTGCAAGCTAGTGAGCTATACTGGGTTTTTTACTTAAATTTCAAAGGTCAATTTCTCGTCTAAACTTTAAATGTACGTCTATTTTTAAGACTTTGGTTATTGCACCAAATTGATTGCTCTATTGGTTTCTGTGATATAGCATGTTTTTAGTAGAACATGTATTTTTTTTCATTAATGGTTTTCCAAGACACATCACTGGAAAAAAATTATTCTACTAAAAGTCACGGCATATCTCAAAAAATCTAGCAGGTAAGCAAAAGGTATCACACTTGTTATATTTATAATCAGAAAAAAATTAATTTTATTTATGAACAAATATATACACTATACAACATATTTTCCATTAAAAAATTTATGTTGGATCTGCTACAATACAGATTTTTGAGAGGTCCTGTATACATAAGTAACAATTTTCTATAAACTACGTAATAAACAGTTTATGTTTAACAATTTGTTATCTCTTAAAATTAAACAAATAATAGGAGTGGCGAAACAGGAAGAAAAACCATGTACCTTTTTTTCTAAAATGGCACAAAAAAAAACAAAAAACTGAAAAATTTAAGGTTTCTCAATGGGAAAGATGAGTATATACTTTTAAAAAGAAATATTTTTTCATGAAGAATAATTTTTTCTAGAAAATTCAATTTCTGCCCCAATTACAACACATAAAAAATCGGTAAATTGGGTTTACCTGGAACATCCCTCGTAATTAATCCTTCATTTTATTAAGGAAATGAAAGATTTGAGGTCCTCTCGATAAGCAGTTTCTTAATAATGATTTTTTAACATTTTGTGAGGTTGTCATTTTCTTCCGCCATATTAGATTTTTAAGAAAATGTTACCTTTCATCCTCATATGACCCTTGATTTTTGACCAAAATTTGAATTCAATCGGATAAGTAGTATTTAAGCTATATTGCATACAGTCAAAAGGAAATACATGTTTTTCGGAATCTAGTGGCCCTAAAAGCAAAGTTCTTCTCTTCCGAGGGAAGTAAACATTTAGCGAATTTCACTGAGGGCAATTTTCCATAAGGTTTCTGCGTCGCCCTTAAAATGCTGGCAGTATAATTAATATATAAAGTTCAGAAATATCATAAAATATAAAACATCGCATTCTGGTTACCGCTTTCAAGATTTGGCACATTTAGGTTGAATTTGAGGTTTCGTTGTGAACTTGTGAGGTGGACGCAAACTAAAGGAACATTTCTTAGAAACTGGGAGCTTTTGAAGTGCTTTAGTGACTTATTTGGGTCTTATAATATAGAATTTAATCTATTACAAATGAAAATTCCAGATCATACCACCATTCGGCACAAAAAAACTATTAACATATATATATTTGCCAAAACCTGGATCACCCTTCTTTTACTTGTACTGAAATTACATAAAAACCTGTTTCCAGAATATGTGTATTTTCATAAATATTAAATAATTACGAAATCATAGTGGCGAATTCGTGATTTAAGAAGAAAACTATTTCTGTTTTTTTTTCGCCACAATTATAACATAAAATTGAAATATTAAAAAAATATTTCTACCTTAAAATTTTAATATAGTCTTTAGTTCTGCGTTCTGTATGAAGGAACCTGAGGAACGACACTGAAAAAGATCTACTTTTTCTGGACGTTTCGGGGGAAAATCTACCCCCCATCTTCACCAAAACTAAAAATAAAAAACTAAAAGCAGTATATTACTTACGTTTTGTATTAGAAATATAACCGCAATGGCTAATTTCTGACATAATATACACGAATGTCAATTTAAAAATGTTATTTTTAATTGTTAAAATAAGCTGAAAAAAAATGTACCTAGACTATGTTCATTTTAGTTAATTTTATTTTGAGGTGTCCTTTTTTTACTTCAGCGTTTAGCAAATTTAACCATGTGTTATTAACATTAACTGAACAAGATGGTACACAATTATCTTTATTTAACAATTTTAAGGCATTTTCTTTTATTTTACGTTTTTTGGATTATAGTTCTTTTGCCAAAATACTAGAAGCATTTTTACACTTTCCCCCGACACGTCCAAAAAAAAAATAGATTTTTTTCAGTGTCGTTGCCTTAATAATGGACCTAAACTAACGCTGCATATCAAAATTTTGAGGTAAATAGACAAAAAAATTTAATGTTTTAATTTAGTATTGTGGAAAAAAAACCCACAAATAGTTTTTCTTAATTCATATATATTTTGATAACATATATTGCCGGTATTTACCAAAAATCTATAAAATATTCCGATATTTTATATAACAATACTTTTAATATTGCACTTGAGAAAAACGAACCATTTCAAAATAGAGAAAATATCTTGTACACAAACAACGCGCCCATAATATGACGTAACGCTAGTTCTAGTGGTTCAATGTTGGGAAAATAACTTATGTATTCAATAGTATTTATTACAAGAGTTCAATTTCTACTTTAATTAAGAAAAGCCTTGAAAGATTGACCTCTAATCAGTGAAATATAATACTGCTTATTGTCTCTCTTAATTTTGTCCAAATCCTAGGTGTGTGCAAATTAGGAAACACACTTAGCCATTTATCAAAAAAGAATGTCTACTAAACTTGAATATTACTTGAAACTACAATCGAAGTGTCAATAAAAAAGTCGTTCAGAATTCGACTTAACGTCTATTTTCAAAAAAAATACAAGCACTTTTCAAAAATATCAATTTTTCCTTTCTGAAAATTGTTTAAAAAATCAAAAGGTTTCGCTAAATTTACATAAAACAAAGTTTACTCTTAAAATATCCAAAACAACTTATGACCGTAATTCGTTTTGGCTCTACACTGTGCTGACGTTTATTTTTATTAAAATAACTAAAATTTATATTCAATTACCATGTTTAAATTTAGAAATTATGTTTGATGATATATAGAAGCACAACTTCAAATTTGAAGCTATGCTATTAAGCTTAACATCAATAGAGACATTAAGATAAGCATCTAAAGCACTTGCTTGAAAGGCCGCCTGAATGTAGGATATTAGCAAATATATCGAGGAATGAATTTACGTAGAAGAAACGGTTTAAGTGTTTCCATGTTTGTTAGGTTTCACATTAGTTTCTCAAACTAAAAATATAGTAATGGTTATTTGTCTATTGCCTATTTGAGTCAAACTTTGTTAACATGCGTTTAAAAATAACTTTTTTGATGTTATAAAAAATATTCAATATCAGAAAAAGACTAATTCTTCCATCTCCTAGAGCTCACAGTAAGTAAAACGCATCATAACTTTCATATACTTACCTATATTACTGGTAGTTTTCTCCAGATACGCTAAAGGGCCCTGAAGCATACCCCCAGGGCCACCCTGGGGAAAAGGGCCTGCCCTACCGCCCCCCATTCCTTGATGAATGAACATAGCCTGATGGGGAGATAACATACCAGGGCCGACACTGCCTCCACTCAAACCAGGAGGGACCTTAACAAATATAACGAATGTATCTAAATAATCTTAATACAATTTTACATATCTATGAATATACCTTTATCGCTAAAAATATAAATTTGCACTTGTATATTTGTTAACCAACCCTCCTGGTTTATATGGTTTTTGTGGAATATCCAAAAATGTCAAACTAAACTAACAAAGTTTTTCAAAAAATTTATTAAGTTCTAATTATTCACAAGTACACTTAAAAAAATGAGTCCTAGATAATATTCATAAGAGTTGCAACAAAATATATGATACTGAATCGTATGTTAAACGAAATATAAATTTTAAGTAAAGGCACATTTGAGCAAGTTAACAATGCATACTACCCAATCGGTGATTTCTAAATTGTACATATCACATTTATTTGACGTTTATTTTTTAGATGTTGAATATTGCTTTTTTTCAAATAAAAATAAACCCTGAGAGTTAGTACACAAATATACATAAATATGAAGAAATATTAAACGTTTAGGTGCCTAACTAACGTTTATTTTAGATTTTTTAAAAACGCATTTCAGTGATGCTAAAATACTATTGAAAAAATTTTTCTTTATATTTTTATTCAGTAAATAAATTTACGTTATTTCTACACCCAATGATTAAAAATAATATATACTATTACAACTATTTTGGTTTATTATTTACATGTTTGCGATAGATAAAAAAATTAAAGAAAAAGAACGCTGTAAAATCTACATAAGCGCTCACAACTACTGTAGGAACATTTAAACATATTGACTACAACTATGGTATCAAACGTTTAGAAAAGAATCTCTGTTATTCATTAGTAACTACCTTTTATTTAATTATAATTAGTCAATAAACGAACATATTTAAAAAATATTTATGAGAAGAGCATAAGTAAATTCCATACTCTGGTAGACCAGAAACCACCCAGTTTTTGTTTGTCAAATTGTCTGTATCATTTTTTAAGAAAAAATACGCACCATTTTTATTTAAAATCGGATGTCATTCAAAATGCTAATTTTTCTGACTTCTATAGTAATTTATTAATATTCAAACATAAAAACTTTTAGAGAAAAACAAATCATAGAAGGTTTAATGATCAAATCCTAACATCTAAACCTTCCATGTCTGTGTATATATATATATATATATATATATATATATATATATATATATATATATATATATATTTTTTTTTCTCACACACTACTGAAAATATTATTCAACTACGGTTAGCCTTTTTATCTAGAATTCTATAAATAAAATGTAATTAAGGAATATACAAATGTTTCTAGCCAGCCGAGAATGTCAGTCTCAGCCTTAAGAAAGCTCTTATTTACATTCTACAGGATTCGAACTTTTATATTGATATAAAATTCCATGACTATTCCAGTTTTTGCACATCTTTTTAACTGAAAAAAGTTGAATACTGTTCTCAGCATGAACGTATAGAATAATGCCGCCTGAAAAATTAGGATTTTTTATGTTTGGAATCTAATGTTTCCAAAATAAAACTTTATAGTTCAAATAAACAGATTTGCCAGTTGCTGTTGTGGGATTTTGTGACAGAATGATAACTAAAGAGTAAGAAAACAAATATGGCGTTAACTGAATTTATATTCGGAAGTAATATACATTTCTCTGTTGTTCATTTCATAATCAATTTGTAAAACTCTTGCGTCTATCATTTAAGCCACCTTATACAATACGATAATTGCAAAGTATATTAATCATTTTGATCAGGAATCTGTAATGCTTCTTGATGGTTGGAAAAACAAAAATAAATTTAAAAAAATTAAAGGCCTTATTCATGTTAATGGTGTGACTTATCATTTCTAGAATCATTTAACAGGTGATAGAGAAAATAGTGATAAATTGAAACAAATATGTAGATTTGGCAATAAGTAAGAAGTAATAACTACTAACACTAACATGTATTCATGCAGTCCGTTCGGACGGAGTTAAAATTTTTTGGAAACTCTCAGAAAATCCTTACACTTCTCTGACCAGACATGCCACTAAGTTAAACACAATTTCGGCATCTTAAATTTCGGAAATGTCTGGTTTTATGGATTATAGTTGCAGTTTCTTCAGTTTTATTTTTGCCTTATTCTCTGGTTTTTAAGACGACTATTAAAGACTTATGTTTGTTAAACTTAAATTAGCATGAAATGGTGATATTAACTTATTGATAAAAATGTGCAATTTTTTTACATTTTTAGTTTGTTAATTAATAAATTTCTTTTTTAGTTTATTTGTTGTATTCTATTGTGTTTATGTATTTAATATAAAAATTAAAATATTTTCTATATTTCAACAAGAAAATTTTTTTCTTTAAAATTTACTACCTCACTCTGACTAGGGTATTAAAAGTTCCATTCCATGACTCGGCTTACCTAAAAATCTATTACATATCGTTTTTATTCTCACCTACTCACCGGTCAGGCATCGAATTCAATTCAATTCATTGCTAAACTCTAACCTAATTATTTTTAATGAGTTAATTGTAACGAATGAAGTAAACATAATATAATTTGTATACTATCGATGGAGATGAAAAACTCTAACATATAATTTTTGACGTAAACGTTTATCTGGAAAAATATCGCTTTTAAATATGGTATTTGCTGAGGAAATCTGAAGAATACTGTAAATTATTGATTTCAAATTCTATCTAGATACGTGATTATCTCACTACTTTTTTTATAATTTGTAAAATTGCCAGAAATACAGAAAAGCTAATAGTAGATCTTTATAAAATTTATTATCAATACAATCACTCATACAATTTGCGGAAAGTGTTCAGTGTATCAGTTACAGTCTATTTGACGGTCGATGTTGATAGTCATGAAAAAAAGTGATGAAAGTCAACAAGAAAACATGATAAAAGTAAAAATCGTACGCGATTTAAGGCAAACTTTTTTTTATTTTCCCATTAGTAACTCAAATTTGGTTTGTAATAGGCATGTGGTTTATAATATGCATCATAACTGTTGCATTTATATCAAACATAATATTTCAATATAGTACGTAACATCTCTTCTCAACACTGTCAACAATGTAATGTTGAAAAATAAACGTCAGTATGCGTTGAAAACTCTACGTGCAAATGCTTTATTGCTCTACCTGCTGTTTTAGATTATGGGCCCAGCCCAAAACTTCGTTTTTTCGGTTTTAAGTGGAAAAGTACCCTTCAAGTATTCCAAAGTTATTATTGTGACAATTTTCCGAAGTGGCTGGATAGTACGGAAGCCGACGCGACTAGTCGATAAAGCAAAGTAAAGCATGTGTTGTCGATCGACCCTTCTACATGTTATTTAAGGGATGCAACGACGGGCGAAGAATTGTGGAATACTTTAAAAAAACCTCAATGCGAAAAAAGGTTTCATGAGAAAAATTGGTCTCCTTCGTACGTCGATTTCGTCGAGGCTGGAGAATTGTAATTGCATGAAAATTTAGGGAACCAAGTGATAAAAACATTCCAAAAGTTAAGCCGTACTGGGTTTCAAATCGACGATGAAAGGTTATTGCCAGAAAAAGTTGGACCGACGATAATGGCGCTAGAGCATTCAGGTACTGACGTCACTACAGACGTTATTAAATCGAAGTTGCTCGATATGTAGGCAGATGGCATCAGTACAAAATCTACTGCATGCACTGCTAACTTATAATTTGACGCAATTCGTATACTCGTTCTATGCCATTATTCTGACATTTTTTAATTTGAATTATTCAAATTTCAGGAATTAATTTAAGTATATGTTTTATATTTGTTTGCTTCTTTTTAGATCATCGGTGATCGATCAGTATTACAACAGTGTTTTCCAGATGGATGCTAGCGTATTTGTATCTATTGTTTACTATTCATTTAAGAAATTTTATGCCAAAATAAAAATTACAATCTGCAAAACTACAATCTGCTTATAATATTCGAAAATTTAGCTTTTTATAATTAATAATCCATAATATTTCAAATAAATTTTTAGTTTAGCTTTAGAGAAATTGAAACAAATACCACTTTCCTAATAACATTAACATTTAATTGCCCTCTGTAATAAAACCAAAATACGTATACATTTATTATGAGCATAGCTTGAAGAAAATAATCACTAAAATATCTTTAACACTAATATTATAAAATAATCAAATAACAAAAAATTGGGAAAGTCAACCAAGTTTTCCGTTTTCTCGAACATTAAGGCTAACAAGTCAAACAGATTTTTGTAGTGTATGTACTTTCCTAAATAAATATTTTTGGGTCCAAGGTTGCATACTCATTTTACAACATTAAAACTTATCGACCTGCTAAGTCTTAAAAAAACATACATACATACATACTATGAGCAGTAATTTGAAACAACCTGTATTATTTAAAAAAAAAAAATTCTGAAGGCTACAAACGCTAGAGGGAGCCAAATACGGGACCGATTTTGTATAAGTTGTCTATCTATATTATAGCAAACTGACCAATGCTTTATCTATGATTTATGGGAATGCTTTTGCTGGTAGTGGCAAATCAGGATCCCCAAAGGTGGCAGCACTAGAAAAAATGGCAACATTGACAAGAAGGAACTGACATGTTATCATTGTAAGCAAACAGGCTACTACAAAAATAAATTTCTAATTTTAAAGCAAGAATTTGAAATATGCAAAACTAGAAAAAAGAATGAAAATCACTTTAATGCTTCTAGTTCTGGGTTCCTAAATGGGGAGTTTAATAATACTGATTGGTATATTGATTCTGGTGCGAGTGTTCATTTAAACTCCAGAAAAGATTGGTTAAGAAATAGACTTGAGTGAAATAATGGTTTTAAATAAACAAGAAAGGTTTTTGTTAACAAAGTGTCATATCCAGATTTAACAACAAACCTATTATCAATGAGGTAGTTGGTTAAAAATGACAATAAAGTGACTTTCGTTGAAAAGGACGCAACATTTAAAACAGCGTGTGTGTCTTGCAAACACAGATTTACATGATGTTGTTTATAAACTCATTTTTGTAAAAACAAAACTAGTTCATTACTTTTAAAGACAAAACCTAGGTGTAAAGTAAAGATTAATAATGAACTTTGTAAAGTATGTTGTAATGGGAAGCAGGGTCAAGACTTCCATTTAAACACAAGGGCAATAGAGCAACTGGGTTATTGAGGATAGCTTTAATAAAAGGCAAAGATCAAGCTTTACAAAATGTTAATGACTTTATATATTTTGTACAAATTCAAAAAGGTTAAAATTAAGACTCTTAGATCTGATAATGGTGGGGAGTTTTGTCACTCTACATCAGAAAACAAACTCCTGCAGTCTACAGTATACGGTTTTTCAGAGCGAAACGAACCGAACATTGATGGAGAAAAAAAGACGTTTGTTGTTCCAAAACTGTTTTGGGCAGAAGCAATGAATACTACAGTACACCTCAGAAATCGTTTGGTGGTAACTGGACATCCAAAACACCTTATGTATACTATGGTAATAAAAAACCTATCAGCAACCTTAGAATTTTTGGTAGTGAGGTTATGGATCATATATAAGAGACAGAAATTTGATAAGGTCATACAAATGTTTTAGTTGGATATGGTAATAATGTGAAAGGCTATATGATCATGTAAAAAAGGATGTCATAGCTAGCTGGATGTAATAATCAACAAAAAATCAGGAAAATCAGACAGTGCCAACGAGAACATCGGAATGGAACGAAATCAAAATTTTTGATGAGTAGATTACATGATTGATAAGATAACATGTTTACCATTGTGACGTTATATGTAGATGACTTTTTTTATATTTTCTGATAACAATGAAATTTCTAATTATTTGAAGAATGAATTTAGAATTAGAAAATAAGATTTCGGAGAAGCAAAACAGCGTTTTGGGAGATGAGAATAAAAAGGTTGTATAACACGTTAGATTGTAATTAGGCGACAACTCCTTCAGAGTGTAATTTAGATTATGATAAAAAATAATCTAGGTAGTTGTAATACAAATTTGCAATATTAAAATCTTATAAGGAGACTGATGTATTTAGCAGTTCTAACTCGTCCGGACATAGCTTATATTGTTAATTTCTTAAGTCAATTTAATAATAATTTCTCAAAATTTCATGAGGAGTGTGCTAAACGGGTACCTAGATATTTACAAGGCACTAAGTCATACTATTTAAAATATGTAGGGGATGATACCGATTTGGAAGATTTTGTTGACGCTAATTGGGCGAGCAATAAAAAGGATAGAAAATCTTATTACCGGATTTGTGTTCAAGCTTTCGCATTCGGCAATATCTTGGATAAGCAGCAAGCAAAAAAACAGCTTTATCTAGCATTAAACCTGAATATATGGCTTTAGGTGAAGAATCCATATATTTTAGAAATTTACCTGCTAACCTTACTGGGAATGTTGTACACGAATGTTGACAAAATGTCTTTTTAAATGTTCAGTATCTTTCGACAACTGAAATGGTAGCAGACTTATTAGCAAAAAGTTTATGTACTGAAAAGTGTAACAAGTTTGTGTTAGGTTTAGGTTTAGTTACTATATAATTATTTTTATATTTTTGATATATGAATATACTGTATTTATATCAAAAATAATACTACAATAGAATATGTAACAATCTGTTGGCAACACTTTCAACAATATAATCTCCCTTTCTATTACTTGAAAAATAAACGTCTGTCTGTGCATGTTTAAAACAAATGAATTAAAAATTAATAAGTGTTTTCCATGAAAAGGTAATAGGTAAATCAAAACTTACTTAATTAAAAGGCTACCAATTTTAGCTGATCATCATTTTTAATAAATTAAAACTTGTTAAGTATATAAAAATACATATTAACAATAAATGAAATAATAGGAAGATTAACTTAAGTATTTTAAAAACATTAGAATGATCAGTAACAACAGTGACTCCTCAGATTGAAGAGAAAAAAAAAAGATTGGAAACAGTGAGTCTCAGGTTTAAAAATTCATACAAAAATATTTTTATTTTAATATTATGGGTTATTTATCTTATAAATAATATAAACATAGAAAAATAACCGTTAGTAAACTGTTCGTATACTGCAAGATTGTTTGTAAAGTTAGACAGAGCAGTACAAGCAGTTCCTTTAAAACGAACTGCTACATCGAGAAACTAAGACAAAAGTATTTATTAGAAAAATTAACATTTTACTACCTAATGGAAAATAGCACTGAATTTAACTGGAACCTACTTTCCTTCCTTCAATTCGTAATATGAGACAATATGTATCGAATTTTTGGTAAAACTAGTATAAACGAAAACAATGATAATTTACTTATAAAAAAGAACATTTTTTCTCTATCTGCATCTGCTATACAAGAAATATATACGTATGTGCATATCTAATATTTAAATACTGTGTTGAAACCATGCAAAAGCAGGTTTATTGATTCAATATACACACATTCTTATTTCTTCGGTAGTTACTTATTAGTTAAGATGATTACAAAAAATATATAATTAAAATATCAGGACTTTTAGTATTTGATTACCATTAAAAGGTATATAGTAACTATTTAAAGACTAATCAAGGAGGAAATAGTCAAACGATTGCTTATTTTGTTTCAATATAAAATATTTTAATCTATGGAAATTACTGAACTAATACTACCCAATTTAATAAAGAAGTAGAAACATCATAGGACAACCGTTAATAGTACAAAAGTAAATCCTACTTCTCAATTATAAAGCTAAACGTCTTTATTTATGGCACATATATATATTTAATATCACTAAATGATTTGTAAAGCTTTCTATAAGTGTTCTCGATTAAAGGATAGTGCTTCTTAGATCTAGAAATTACAATATATAGCAGAATGAATTCATCAATATTCAAGATGAAAGGGAAATGACGATAAATGGATTAACAGGTAAAAGTGCAGATAATAAGGAACAAAAAAAGTTCTATATAAGGGGAGATTAACACGCCCCATGCTTGAATCTGCTATTCTTTTAATTTAAGAAGCCAATATTTTTGAATAAATGAAAGTTGTTGATAAAAAACACATAAAATTTCTATACTTTTGGACCACACACAACAAACATTTTTAAAGAAAAAAAAAAATGAAAATTGACACCATCAATATTTACACAAGCATAGCAATAGCTAATCAAGTCTTTTTAAAGGGAATCTGAAGTGTTTCAATTGAGAATACCGTTATCGTTAAAAATTTAAACCATAGTAGACTAATGTTTTCAAATAAGCCCAAAAATCAGAAATAAAAATTTATCGAAATTAGTGTGCTGGAATTACATTTTCTGTTTCTCGCACTCGTTGATATTAATACAAATACCTATAAGTTGCTAGTATTTTATGTGGAAATAATCCCCAAGAAATTGTGGTAGATGAATGTAAAATTTCAAACACACACGAATATCACTGTAGCAGATCTCCGATATTACATTAGGATAAACACTGTTTATTAAACAGGTACAGGGCGGCTAACATATGGTAACCCTGTACATTATCTAGAAAACTGTAAAAGATACAAAAAAAGTTCAATACAAAACTTTCTTTCATTTACATGTACATTTATTTTATTTATTTTTTGGATAGAAAATTTGTTTTTTGGTGAACAGACATCAAACTTCTTATTTTAAATAGAACATCTTATGTATTATTAACATATCAATTTTACACTTCATTCTTAGTATCTTTTGTTATAACATATGTATTAAAATTCTGTACCTCGTTTTTGAGTAAATTAAGTTTTATTTTCAAAAATCGTCATTTTATAAAAAATCTATTAAACCTAATAATAGGGGGTCAAATCAACGAGTGTTGAAAAGTATTGCCAATTAATATACAGGGTGTTAAATATAGTAAGCAAAACAAACATTTTAAATATAAAAATCTTACTTTTTCTTTCACTATGTACCGGGTGGTCGAAATTGGTCTGTTTTAACAGAGAAAACCTATTTCCTGACTAGATAGAGCAAAACTGACTTAGGTGTCATGGGCTCGATTTCTGAGAAATGTTTAATGGCAAAAACCGCCTGCCGATATTTTCACTGCCAACTGAGATATAGGGCGTTTTTCAATTTTCGGCCATTTTGAAAATTGTCCATAACTTTTTTATTTTGCGGAATATTAACATTGCAATCCAGTGGCGTACTCAGATTTTTTCTATAGTTGTCCGTTTTATCATAAATAGGCAAAACTTTTTTTTTTCAAATGGAAATCATAGTTGGCTATAAATTATAAAAAATGCTCACGTTTAGCCCTTTTCAGTGATATAAAGTTGTAGGTACTTATTTTCAAAAATAACGAAAATAATAGGTGTTTTTGGTTTACATCGAAGTAGGCCTTGGAATAATGACGCGCGTTCAATATTTTGAATATATTGCTGTCAGATTACTGTAGTCTGGTGTAATTATTGCGTTTTGGTGTTATCTTTATAAAGTTGTGTTAAGTTGCTGACAAAATATGTTTGAGAATTATGAAAAGTATGATATGTTAAAATGTTACATATTATCTAACGAAGTTCCTGAAGCAGCTAGTGAATTATATTTTAATACATTTCCCGAACGACGTCAACCGGATAACCGAATTTATCAAACATTAAAAAGTAATTTAGCAAATTACGGAAGTTTTAAAAAGTTAAGAACAAGACATTATGAACTAAAGGAAGAAAAGGAAATCCAGCAGCTAAATATAATTGGTGAGGTATTAGATCATCCTGGCACCTCCTCTCGAACATTGGCTAATATAACGAATGTTCCAAAGACCACCGTTTTAAAAATACTCAAAAAACATAAATTCAAACCGTACAGAACGAGAAGAGTTCATCAACTCCGTGAAGGGGACGCCGCTAGAAGATTGAGATTTTGTCAGTGGTATGAGCAAAAATTCATGGAGAATGAGAATTTTCCATTAAATATTATTTGGAGTGATGAATCCAGAGTAGATACTTCTGGTATATTTAATAGATATAATTCATATCACTGGTCCACTGAAAATCCACACGTAGTTGTGCAACAAGACCGGCAAGGTCGGTGTGGATTCAATATATGGGTGGGGATATTCCGAGGAAGATTTGTGGGACCTTATTTTTACGATGGAAATTTAACTGCAGATGATTATGTAAATATTTTGCGCACATATATTGTCCCTTTGTTGGAAGACATACCTTTAGCTGATGCCAGAAATATCTACTATCAACAAGATGGTTGTCCCCCGCACAATGCAAGGATCACAACTGATCTTAATTTCGAGAAAATTGGATTGGTACGTGGGGCCCCATACCTTGGCCTGCTAGGTCCTGTGACTTAACTCCCTTAGATTTTTTTTTGTGGGGAAGATTGAAGGACTTGATATTTAAAGGAAGAACCTTTCACACAAAAGAAGAATTGCAAGAGGCCACTAGGCAAGCTTTTGCATCTATTAGCCCAGTTGAACTAATAAATAGTTGCAACTCGGTACGCAAAAGATGCTTAGTTTGTATTCAACAGGGAGGGGCTCAATTTGAACAACTTCTCTAAATATATTTATCAGAAACCTATCTAACTAAATACCTAGATTTTCATAATTATTTTTTATTTTCACTTGTAGCTGTAAATAGTAGTTTAGTTTGTTAATTTTGTTCAACTTTGCTATGTAAACAAAAAAAAAATTAATAATAAATAATTAAAATAACGTTAGCTAGTGTTATTTAAAGTTGCGTTTAAGTTGCTAACAAACTATAAATCTTAACAATACATAATTGAGATATTGTCATCACAAATCAAAGCCTACTTCGATGTAAACCAAAAACACCTAATATTTTCGTTATTTTTGAAAATAAGTACCTACAACTTTATATCACTGAAAAGGGCTAAACGCGAGCATTTTTTATAATTTATAGCCAACTATGATTTCCATTTGAAAAAAAAAAGTTTTGCCTATTTATGATAAAACGGACAACTATAGAAAAAATCTGAGTATGCCACTGGATTGCACATAAAAAAGTGCCTTTAGAATGTCTTTGCAGAATGTTAATATTCCGCAAAATAAAAAAGTTATGGACAATTTTCAAAATGGCCGAAAATTGAAAAACGCCCTATATCTCAGTTGGCAGTGAAAATATCGGCAGGCGGTTTTTGCCATTAAACATTTCTCAGAAATCGAGCCCATGACATCTAAGTCAGTTTTGCTCTATCTAGTCAGGAAATAGGTTTTCTCTGTTAAAACAGACAAATTTCGACCACCCTGTATATTTTGATTCATTCTGAATTATTTCAATTCATAAAATAAACCGTTTTGAATGTCAGTCTTCTTTGTTCCCCGTAATTTTGCTTTTAAATGAGAACTATACTTATCTACTATACAAATCAAGTAGGCTATATTAAAAATGACACAATAATTGCTGACATTTTAAATTGAAGTTTGCTGTTTTATGTATTTGTTAAACATTTTTCCAAAAAAATGACATAGTATAGTGTAGACAAACGTTTAAAATTGTACGCATGTCTTATGAGAAATAACAAAAAATTCAGCTTTAGCTCTAAGAGAATACACTAGAGTATATCCGAATAATAGAACGTCTACAACATCCAAATATTGTTCTTACTGAAAAACAGTTAGAGGTTCTGCTATATTTTGAAGATGATGAGAGATCTGAGAGGGACGCTGATAGTAGCTGACGTAGGGAAAATATACAAAAAAACATTGCAGCAGATTTTGAGGAAAGATCAACTTTCTGTAGCAATATTATGGATCAGCATTTCGATAATGATATTTTTTGAAGTCCTTTGGACGGATGAGGGCTTTGTTTAATATAGTGGGTACAAAAAATACTGCTCCAAAACCAATAAGCATTGTGTAAAAATTGTTTTAAAAAAACAGGGTCATGAAGATGTAAATGTGTGGGGAGGTATAATTAACCGGCTTCAAAAAAGGAGGAGGTTATCAATTCGATCCTGTATGTACATCGATTCCGGTATGATTTGACTAATTTGAATGTCTTTTTCACGGAATGACGCCATTTTTAACATTTTTTAATATAGCCTACTTGATTTGTATAGTTTAGTTCAGATTTAAAGACAAAATTAAAAGAAAAAAAAAAAGAAAACGGTTGGTACTTTCAAAACTGTTCATTTTAAGCATAGGACATACACTATTGGGCAAAAGTAAAGCAACTTTGATGATAAGTCAAATATTTAAAATTAAATTAATTATCATGTAGTTTAAAGAGTCATAGTAGGCTGCTGTTACAGGTAAAATGGGATTGTATTCAAATGGCAAGTAACTTAAAATTATGTAATAAAATATTTAAAAAAAAATAGAACCGACTACAAAAAAAATCGCTAAAAAGTAAAAAATAATATTTTATCTATTCCTTAAATATAGACATTTTGAAGTCAATACCCAAAGCAGCCTCACCCAGCCATTACAAAATATAGTTGATGTATTTTATATTACATTAAATATAAACCAAACGTATAGCTAGCCTTATATCTTTTAAAACTGATGCCCGAATAACTAGCTCTCAGGGCCCATTTATTGATTTCCTATAGGAGATTTATAAATGTCCAAACAAACCAATAAGGAATTCGCATTTCGAGATATGCAGAAATATATTGGGGACTTGCAACTGTTGGCTAGGTTAATGCATGAAGATTTTATTGACGGCCGTGTTATAGATACACCTAGGTAAACTAAATATAAACTATAAAACAACTCCAACCCCAGCAGCGATCAAATTTACCAGGTAGTTCGACTTCAAAATAGTGACGTGACACTCTCTAATTTAGGTCAGTAAGTTTAAGGTTACTAGTGAGTATAGGTAATACGTGTATGTATATTTTTTTGATATACCTTATTACAGATTAGTCATTATTTGGGCGCCGAGTTCAAAATGTCTATTTTTAAAACCTTTATATTAATTGGCAATACCTTTAACAAAACTTGTTGATTTCACACCTTATTGAGGCATATTCATTATAATAATTGGTTACATTTCTATTAGATAATTTTTTTTATGAAATGACGATTTTTCTAAAATAAGTAAAAAAAAATACTCAGAATGACGGATATAATCAATATATGTAATAGCATATAGAGCATTCTATTTGAAATACAAAATTTGATACTTATTACAAAATAAGTATATATAAATATATATATATATATATATATATACATATATATATATATATATATATATATATATATATATATATATATATATATATATATATATATATATATATATATATATATATATATATATATATATATATATATATATATATATATATATATATATATATATATATATATATATATATATATATATATATATATATATATATATATATATATATATATATATATATATATATATATATATATATATATATATATATATATATATATATATATATATATATATATATATATATATATATATATATATATATATATATATATATATATATATATATATATATATATATATATATATATATATATATATATATATATATATATATATATATATATATATATATATATATATATATATATATATATATATATATATATATATATATATATATATATATATATATATATATATATATATATATATATATATATATATATATATATATATATATATATATATATATATATATATATATATATATATATATATATATATATATATATATATATATATATATTTCTTAAAAAGACCCGTATTTTCACGCGTTAAAATTTAAAATATTTGCAGTCATTTCCCTATCATACTTTAAAATAGAGTGAGTGCCTAAAATTGTTAAAAATAAAATATTGTGACCAAACCAATTTCCTATTTAATTATACATTTCAGTATGAATTTAATATTTGGTATTTTTGAAAATCCTTGTTGGGGTTACTTTAAACTCAAGCAAGAATCTATATTTGAGATAATCGAATATTGCTTTAGTTTAGGAAGAATAGGGTAAGCACCAATATTGAAAACTGTGGAATTACATGTTAATTTTGTGATTAGATGAATGACCATCAATCAGTACGGAAATACTCAGAAGGAAAAAAAAGGCCGTCGTGTCAGATTTGATGAAATGCTTTGGTTATTACAACAAACTTATATGAAGTTTGAACCCACACTTTACCTTCTTATGAATCTACATTGAGGGAAAAATTTATAAATTATTAATGAAGATAATAATTAGTTAATTCCGAATAATTCACATGTTTTAATTCGGCCATATATTTTTACATATAAGACTAAATATAAATTCAGTTCCAATAAAAAGAAAGGCAAAATACACAATACAAAAACAACTACCAATGGATTTGAATACTGAAAATTAAATATATTTTGAGCTGTTTTCTGTGTGATTCTGTCTCGGCTACATCGAACTTTAACAAAGAATATATGTTTTACATTAAACATCTTGAAATTTGAGTGTGAGCATTCACTCATTCATGCCATATAAGCAATGCTTATGGTTAGAAAGAAGTACACAACTAATTATAAATTAATTAGCATATGAACGGTAATGATAAATTACAAATACACTATTTATATTTATCACAAAAAAAACAATAATAAATGTATCATTTCATAAATATATTAGTTTTTTATTTAATATCGGACATAAGAAATATAGGTTAATAGAAATATAATTTATAAAAGCAATAACTCGTCATCTCTAGTCATTATTAAACCAATTGGGATACAAAAGCCTATAACAAAGATTCCACTACAACAATTAGATACTCTCAAAAACACCAAATATAAATATAGTTACAAAAATATAGCACAGATGCAGTCTTAAGTCTCAGTCGATTTTTGACAGCAATTCTATGTCCCTTTGTATTGAATGTCTAGTAAGAAAATCGCGAAGTTTAAATAAATGTTACACTAAAAAATCATAAATCAATAAAAGTAATTAAAGAATAAAAATATATTTAATTAAAAATTAAAAACGAAAATAATCTCAATATAGTCTTGGCTGCAAATTTTCAGTACCAGAACAGATTTAATAAACTCCACCTCATTTTATGTATCAATATGTGAAAACAAAAATGTATATAATGTAAAATACTTATTTTAACATTGACATGGGATAAGAAAAAAATTATTTAAAACCGGACGATGAAATTAATATTTTTGATATTTTGTTGGGTTTTCAGAAGCTGCTAAAGTTTAATAACCTAAACTCTATTAAAAATTTACAAAATAAAGTTTTCATTTTATTTAATTAGGCAAACAACACTTAGATTGTTTATCCTAAAGGTTCAAATAATTTTTTATTACCATGTATATGTTTCTTATTTAAGATAAATTAAATCACTAACATATATCAGTTTGTCTTTGTTTAGTTAAGATTTATACACTGGGATATCAAACAATCCATAACTTTATTGAATCTGTAACGTTAAAGGCATCTCTATAATTAAGTTTTTTTTGTCTTAATAGTTCAAATACTTTTTGTTTTCTATTTTATGATAAATAAATTATTACTTTATAATATTGGTTTTGTTTTGTATTATTTTGATTAGATTTTTTAAAAAATAATTCCAACTCTTATGAATCATAAACTTTAAGGACTTGATAAAAATATAAAGTTATTATGGAATAAATTTTGAAGTACAAAGTATCCTTAAATCTAGAATTTTCAAATAGGATACTATCGGCATAAACAGTTTATGCATAGCTACCATCACCATGAAATAACTTATTTCGTCCTAATATCACTGAATATTCAATGTCTGTAGATTTATTAAGTTTGTTCCAGTACTAAATTCAAAACCTGAATTCATCGTCTATCTACCTGCATCTGTTGCATTTGTTGCATTTGCTGCATCTGCTGCTGCTGCTGTATTTGCAGTTGTTGATGCTGCTGTAACTGCTGCTGTTGTAATTGTTGCATAGAGGTTGGCATACTGGACAATAACTGGTTCGGTGTTTGGGTCCCTGGAAGAGAGGGTATAGGGGATGGAGGTATCGAGCTACCGCCACCGCTCGTACCAGCCCCAGATGGGGTTGAACCACCACCTAAAATATTCAAATCAAATAGTATAATGGTAATATGCAAATATATATTTCAAAAAACTAGTTATTCCCGGATTAAAAAATATGTTTTTGCGTTTTAAAATATATTTTTAACTCACTTTGAAAGAGGAGAGTAGATTAAGCTATACAAGTACGGCCCCAATTTCGGCTATTTTTACAATGCAAATCCTGATAACAGTGACGTATATAAGGGTTAACCCCTGCCACTTTTATTTAAGCTAAAATGATAGAAATAGTATAAACTAAGGACCTTTTCCCGGATTTTTCCCCCCAGAGCTATTTTTATCTATAAAAACATTTGCAGTGCATAACCTATAGGTTTTGAAACTAATTCGTCGAAATTTCTCAAATAGAACTGCCAACAGCAGAACGTCGTTTTACTTATCAGAGCCACCTCAAGGAAATTCCGGAATATTATATTTTGAAACTAAAGAAGATCCATAAATTCCAACTTTACCATTGCACTTTGAAACTAAAGAAGACCTTCTAGGTACAATTTCAAGAAATTTCAAGAATATTCTATTTCCAAACTAACAAAAATTGGTGCGTTTTGACTGTTTCGCTCTTTTGGACCTCTGAAACAACTCAACGAACTAACAGTAGAACAGGCTATTCTTATGAAGAGGTCAGCCAATCAAGAATCTAAGAGAAAGCAAGAAAGAGAAGGCAAAGAAACCAAAAGGCAACAAGAAACCAATAGACAAAAAAACAGCAAGAAGTTAACAAAAACAAACAGGATGAAGAAGCTAAACAACAAAAAGAAGAACAGGATCGGCTCGAGAAGATTTTAAATGAACAATAAAAAAGAGGCAAAAAGGAAAACTGGAAGAGTCCAGAAGGCAGGAACAACAACACTGAATACAGAATTAGATTCAGAATGCCACTGAAAAAGAACAAATTGACAAAACATGGACAAAGTGACAAATGATTTTGAAAGTGAAGTTAAACAAGTTCAAGCTGAAAAAGCAAAAATTCACTAGTCCTCTAGCAGTTTCTGGTAATAAAATCAGAGCACCAACATTTGATGGTTTATGTATCTGCCACAGTTTGGCCGCAGCAATAAGCAATGGTTGTAGCAACGAAGAAAAGGCCACTTCTTTAAGACTCTCATTAAGAGGATCAATACTGGATTTATTACAAAGGATTACCGCGAGGAGTCATCAACAAAACCTAGTGAATCGCTTCATGAATTTGAGTCAGACATAAAAATATTAATAAGATTGGCGTATCCTACATCAGGTGAGGACATGCAAGAATGGATGGCAGTATCTGCATTTGTAGATGAACTACGAGACCCCAAAATTCAAGAAAATTTTAAATAGACCAACTTTAACAAGATTGGTTACACACTTGTTAGTGCATATTGCATTTCTGGACAATTTTATTTATTTATTTATTTGTGTAAAGTATCAACGTCAAGCCATCTACAGTTACCCCCGTATTCAGTAAAAAGGCTTAAGAGTTAGACCAGGTCTAGTTGCCATGGTACTTAAAACTTTTAGTTCGCCAGTTATGTTTCGCTTATGTCACTGTCATTTTGTAATTGTGACATTTAGAAAAATTATCTGTTCAGTTGTTAAAAATGTCATTTTAAACCTATAACTGTCAAGTTAGACCTGGTCTAAATTTAAACCTCTTTAGTATACACAGGTGATATTGTCTAGATCTAAGTCATTAACATACATGTTGTAATAATTACACAGTTTAAAAATAGGCGAATTCTTGTAGATGTTAATTGTTGGGAAGTCCAAATAAAACACAACATTATTCCTCGCATCACGTCTGTTAATTAGAAATGGAAGTTGTGACAGTATACCAGGATAATCAATTCTATTAGTTAGTATTTTAAACATATATATAAGGAACGTTTTTATATGTCTTTTTTCAAGGGACAGCCTATGAAATAGATTTAATAAATTAAAATAATTATAACCTTGTTCACGATAATAACCAAATCTCTTTAAAAACACATATTTTAAAAATTTTCTCTGTATACGTTCAACACTTTTAATCCAAACATCATATTGTGGTGACCAACTCAAACTTCCATATTCTAGTTTGGGCAGTACAAGACTATTGAATAAGTGCAAAGGATTTTGTCGCTCTGATGATGAATCCCATGACCCTACAAGTTATAAATTTCTATCAAAAGTAATTCTGAGATCTTTTTGACTAGTAGTTTGTTTGAGTGGAACTTCATCAATGAAATATTCCTTGTTGGTATTTTTATTCAAAGAAAAGGTCACTGTTAAGCATTTCTCAGCATTAAGGTTACATCCATTCAACTTACACTAGTGAAGGATATTAGTTGTTGAAGGCAGTACAGTTCAAACAGTCCCAGATTCCTCGCAACTTTGAATTTTATAAACTGAAACTCCGACAAATGGTTTGCAATACCGATAAATTATTCGATTCAATTCAATAATTGTGTATTCATCAGGAAATAAAGAACTCAAACGAAAATGACAAATTATAATGATTAATAATACAATCCCAGTTAATAAGTTGTTTACGTAGTGTAAAATTATAAATTCTCTAACTGACGAATAATAAGGACTGCAGCACATATATTGACTCTCACGCCCATCGTCCAAAACAAACTAGACAAAAATATGAATATTATTTTATATATTAATTAAGTCCCTATTTTAGTCAATAATCAACCAAATGCCTTAAATGTAAATTATTAGTTATTTATTAAGAGTTTACTTGCAATCGTTTTATAACACTGCTTTAACAAATAACACTAACTTATATTTGATACTCTGTACAACACAACTAATAAACTTTACAACTTATGTTTCGAATATAAGACTAAAGGGTCGACGTTTCGGCAATATATGTGCAGTGGGAATCTTCCAGATTATTCTACGCTCATCTGGTAGGTAGGCTGACGTGTTTGTATGCATCTAGGCTGAACACAAAAGTTTACGTTTTAATGGTTCATCTTGCTTTTCAGATTTTTCTGTATCCAATAAACAAAGTCATTAATCCTCGTTTATTCGGTATGTTCTTTTGCAGTGTTGAGACAAATTTAGAGATAACCCTTTTTTCTTGTGAGGTTATACAACCAAACCAAGTCATTTTCATAGAAACTAGCTGAGTTCACTATGATGTTATCTCGTAAATTTCAAAAAGGTTCGTGGATTTTATCAGTATAATCTTGTATTTCTTTTCTTTCTTTGACCTACAAAACATTAAGTTACAGGGCAACTGTAGTTCTCTTCCAAAGATTAATCGCTAGAGTCTGGCCTATAGAGTCATGAATCACTGTCCTATAATCCAACAAAAACAATGGTGGATGTTGCTCTCAGTCTCGATTTCTGGCAACAATTTTAGAAAGGTGTTCTTCTAGTTTTTCGTAATCAAAAAAGGATTTGAAATGTCTTTCCATTAGCATTTCCCCAAACTCGTTTTAACAATCCATCCTCAACGACCAATGAATACCATCAAGCTCACAGCATCTTGAATGCAAGATTTTTGTCAGAGATTTCTTTCCATTCTTGTCTAACTTTAAGACTTTCTTTTTCATGCAAACCTGATCCAATATCGGGGTCTTCTAGCTGATGTGTTCGCCATTCTTGTTTTATGTTGTAACTTTTCCAGCCATCTGGCTAATTGACCTTGATTTTAATTTTTATAAATCATTCTAATGCAGCATACAAATTTGTGGAAATGCTTAACAGATCTTATGATGGCAAGTGGTTCTTTTCTTAGGTTGGGATAATACACTACTGTAGTACTCGATAATATGAGCCTAATCCTAAAAAATTCCGAAGTTTATGTTTGCCTATGGGTGTTGCCCAATCCCTTATGGTTTCGATCTCCCTTCCGAAACATCATGTCCCAAAAATTCCGCTTTTGAAACAGTTAACATTACTCTGGGTTCAATTTCATTTCTACATTTCTAAAACGGCTGAAAATGTCTTGGACGTTTTTCAGATGATCGTCAAATGATTGACCCATTACCATCTAGGTACACCAGGCAGGTTTTCCAAGTAAGACCTCTTAGTTATTCCATAAGTCTCTCAAATATGGTAGCATTGTACAGATTAAAAGGCATTACTTAAAATTGGAACAAACTGCTACCAGTGGTAAAAGTATTTTCCCCTTATCTTCTTCTTGAATAGTCATTTGCCAATATTCACTCTATAACTCTCTTTTTGATGAAGTCATTAAGTCAACGGTAGTCCACACAAAACCTAATACCTTAATCATTCTCCCTTCCAAGAACTGCAGGTGCTGACCATGGACTATTTGACTCTTCAATAACCACATCTTGAAACATTTTGCTTTTTATTTTATTTTCCATTCCATTTCCAACACGTAACCAACAAAAGTTTCAAAGCCCTAGGCTTTGTTATAAAAAATACTAAGCTTTTTAATGATTAAAATTGTTCAGTGCACTTGTTCGTTCACACTTCGAATATGCTTCTATAATTTTGTCTGCTTATGCTAATGTTCACTGTGTTGCCATTGAGCATATTCAAAAAAGGTTATATATGCAAGAAAAAATAATTTATATCCTTACCTAATATCATATAAGTTTCAAACACATAAAAAATAAGATAAGATAGGATAGTTTTTCTGAGGGTTTTTCATGTGTCAATCAGTAGCTATTCTCTCTTTTGATGTTTTTGATTTTAAGGATTATACAATAAATTTTAAATTGAAAAAGAGTTTATGTTGTTGTTTGTAGTTTTCAGTTGTAGATGTAGTTTACTTAGGAATTTCTCTTACTCATAACTACAATGTAACTTATGGTGTCTTTAAGAGCATCAAATGAATAAATAAAACAAAATAAAGCCTACCTGCTTGTGCTGGACTTTTAGCATAGCTATGCAAATCAGCTAACAGATTCTGCCAGACAGCTATTTTTTCATAATGTCTCTTAATTAGTTCTTCTTTCCTTACTAATTCTAAGCGAAGTTCATTAATGTCTTCTTTAACATTCATTTCTGGCTTTAGGGCTGAGAGCAAAAATCTTTTCTGGAGAAAAAATGCCTCCATTTGTCTAGCTAGATCAATAAACCTGTGCATGGTATGTTCAACTTCTACTTTTATTTCATCTTTATCAGTTGTTGGAACAGCTTCCTCTTTGGTAAGGACATTTAAGCAGGACTAAAAGAAAATATCCTAATTATATATTATAATATTCATATTGTATTATAATATTTAGTTTACTTTAGCTTCAAAGTGGAATGTTGTTATTGAGTTAGTCGGCGTCTATTGTGCAATTACTGAAACTATTATTGCAAATGTAAAATAAGGCTGCAGTCACACAGATCGATCATGCAAATCATCTTCGATCGCCTACAACCGACTAAAAATAAAGCAAATTAGGTCAACATTGTTTTAAATTATATAGCATCAATCACCCGCGATCGAATACGACTAAGCATCACAAACCAGTTTAAAATTAAAAAATATTTGTTTTTAGTAGACACAACATGGTTGTGAAAGCAACCTTGTGCTCTCGATCGTATTTGACAATTTGCCAATTGCACATTTCTGAGATTAACATTTAAAATATTGTATATATAAATCAGTAAAGTATTAAGACAAATATTGTAACAAATCAAACAGCACATTGTTTATAACTGCTATTTCCATTATTTTTAGCACATGCAGTTTTAGTTAACAGCACTTGGTTGTACGCAATCAATCATGATTGAAGACAATCCTATGTGGCTGCTACCTGCCACCTAATGCTAACATTAATTATAATAGACATTTATAAGTCATATTATATCGCTGATTTAAACACAGATGTATCAATTGAATAAGACATTTTTACGTTGATTTTTTTAAAAAAATGTTTGGGCGTCATTTTGTTCCGCCATCTTGAACTCCTACCACAACTTTACCAGTTTATCTCTATTAAACTTAATGCTTGCACAGAATTTGAAACGAATCTAATGAGTAACTTTTTAAAATTATATTAATTAATTATTTAAATATTTTATTAGGCTGCCATTATCTACTATCTTATATCCATACCCAAATGTTACCAGTTCATTCCTATGTAACACTTAATTTTGGGGCAAAATCTGAGGAATTAGTATAATAAATAAAAACCATTTTTGTTTAGTAATTTCCACTAATTTATTTCTGTTTGACATCTGTTTCAACACCCTGTGTCTTTTTCAAAAACCAACTCAAGAGTGATATTAAAACTGGAATTTTAAACAATAATTAAACAGTACAGTGTCTACCTACTTAACCCACACAGACATTCAACAATGGGGAGCCGTTTAAGCTCGTTTGATCATTCAGTAAAATATTGCAGTTTTTCCTCTTATTAATTTTTAGACTTTCCAAGTAATTTGAAACTTTTATTGGCTGAATGCAAAATTTTAAATTCATTGTTAAAATTGTAATTTGTTTCTAGTAAGTGTTTTATATAATTAGAATCCGGTTTTTGTTTAATATGTGGTGTTTTGTGTTCTTTTATACACTTTTAAAAAGATCTACCTATTTGACCAACATATACTTTATCACAAGAACCTCATTTTTTAATTCATATACCCCAGATTTTTGATCCTTATTTGCATTACACTTGTTATTCTTATATATCTACCTAAAGTATTATTTGTACAAAAACCTACTTTATGATTTGTTTTTTAAATAGCTAATATTTCGAGTACACATTAATGTGTTAAACTTAGTATTATCTTTTGTATTAAAATTAAGAAAAACTAAATTTAGTGCTTCTTTATATTGTTTTTTTGTTTACCATTTTGTCTATTATGGTTACGTCATAACCATTATTAACTGCAATCTGCTTTATAATATTAAGTTGTTATAATTTTCTGTTGAAAGAGTTACATTCATTAAACTATGCACAACACTATGAAAAGCTGCCGTCTTATGTGTGAATGGGTGGTTTGATGTATTATGATTGTTATATCGGTATCCGATGGTTTGTGATAAATTTCAAAATAGAGTTTAATATTGTTCATGATTTTTAATACATAATACATCAAACCACCCATTCACACAAAAAATGGCAGCTTTTGATAGTTTGTACATTGTTTAATTTTCTTTCAACAGAAAATTATAAGAAAGAATTTAATATTATAAAACAGATTGCAACAATGTTTATGAAGTAACCATAATAGGCAAAATTGTAAATAAAAACAATATAAAGAGCACTAAATTTGGTTTTTCATAATTTTAACACAAAAGATAATATTATCATATACAGGAAAAATTAGCACTAGAATAAGGAAATATTAAAAAAAAAGAAATGATAAAATAGCTTTTTGCACCAATAATACTTTAGGTAGATATATTAAGAATAACAAGTCTAATACAAATAGAGACCAAATACCTGGTGGTTCTTGCGAAAAAGTATATATTGATCAAATGTGAGAGTTCTTGTTATAAACGTATCAAAGAACACAAATCCAATTATGCAAAATACTTACTAGAAAAAAAAATTCTACATGTAAAAATGAACTGACACAACCTCTCAACTTTCAACTGTAACACCCCTAAGCCTTCAAAGAATTAAAGTTGTTAAAAACAAAAGACCAATATGATAATTATTATTGTAGTTCGCTAACATCCTATCCACAAAAGAGATAAAATTATAATTAGTACAATGTGCATCCTCATGAAACAGCTGTCTAGAACGAGTGGCTTTCTGAGGTACTCTTAAGTTAATTTTTAATAAAATTTGTCATCCTTTATAATCTAATATAAAAAGAAAAACAAAGTATTGTCACAACGTTTCTGATAAGGAAAGTGATGTTTGATATTATTTAAGCTACATGTTGAGGTATGTAATTATATTAAATATTTGCTTCAATTAATTTAAAGTTAAATATTTTTATTCAGTTGCGAAAAAGCCAAAAAAAATTTTTGTTGTTCAAAGTAGAATTATTTAAATGCGAGGAGGCGAATATTACAAAGAGTGTCTCAAGAAAAAGGTTAAATTTCCAGCATCTATAATGGTATGGTGCATGTCCTCACAAGGAGTTGGACGTCTTATTTTTATTGACGGCATCGTTAAAACTGCAAAGTATATTATAATTTACAAGAATTGTTGCCGTCTATTAACATGATTCAACTACTAGCAGGAGGGTTTATATTTCAGCAGAATGGTGCAGCATGTCATACTGCCAAAACCATAAAGTCATGATTGCAAGAAATGAATATTTGTTTTAAAATACCTTTTGAGTAGCACTGACAGATCTCCAATTGAGACTCTATGGCATCAAATGAAAAAAGCACTTTGGACCTCTCCAGTCCGCACCGTTCCCGAACTAAAAGAGAAACTTCAGAAAATTTGGAATGATTTTGAACCAGAACACTGTAAAAAATTAGTGAACAGTATGCCAAAGAGAATCATTGCTGTTTGTGGTCCGGAACTCTTCATCTTTGTAAATGATTTGTGCCAATTATTTAAACACTCTCGCCCATTGTTGTATGCAGTCGACCTAAAGATTTTTCATCAAATCTCATCTGTGCATAATTCTTATTTATTGCAAAATGACAATGATGCCTGGATTGCCTGGTGTGATGAAAACCAAATGGAATTAAATATCAAAAAGTGCCATACAATATCATGCACAAGAAAAAAAAAACCTGTTAAGCAAACTTATTTAGTGGGGGGTGAAGAACTGAGTAGTGATTGTCGTAAGAGACCTGGGCATAATTGTTCACTGCCACTTGAGGTTCAAATATCACATTGACAACATTATCTCCAAAGCATATAAAATGGCTGGATTTGTTATGAGACAGTGCTGGGGCTTCAAGGATGTCGAAACATTAAAATCCCTATATTATTCATTAATCAGAAGTCATCTTGAGTACTGCTGTGTTATTTAGTACCCCTTATACAACACGCACACTAAAAGGCTGGACCAGGTACAATCCAAATTATCAAGGTTTCTTCTCTGTAAATTAAACATTCACATTGAAACTATTTAATTTTCGAGTCCCCTCTCGCCCAACAAGAAAAATAGAAGCCTTCTTACTAAATCAGAGTAGAACTGATGTAGGTAAAAACGAAGTTATAAACAGAATTATGTCCTTATTTAATAAGCTCCCTGCAACTATGACCATATGATGTTAATCTGAAACCTTCAAAAAGAAAATTAAACGTCATCTGACGAGCAGTGATAACAGCTGAAGTAGCAACCAAATTCGCCTACCTGTCAGAATTTAACTAGATCCTACCACCATTCAATGTTCATAGCTCACAGAGTCCTAAATGCTCTCACTGTCCGAGCAGTAACACTTTCAAAATAAACAACAGTCTTAACAGGATTAAATCGCAGATTATACAATTCGGACAGGCAGTTTATCCTATCCAGTTCATAACATAGTCGACCATGTGGTATTCTTGAGGTAAAAAGTAAAAACTTATGCTGAATATCATGTAGTTATGTAGGCTTAACAGTGAATGGCCAATGGCCTCAAATACTTTGGATAAATCCAACAGGACCAACCCAGATACCGGACCTCCATATAAGTCTTCACAAATGTTGTCTAAAACCCAAGACAAAGCAGCCACAGTGCTGTGACCACTCTGAAATCCCGACCGAATTTCTGAAATTATCTTGTTTCAGATAGGAAACAGATTAATTTGGCAATAAAGAATTCCTTCCAAAATTATCAATAAAACCAGCAAAAGGCTGATGGGTTGCGAGTGAGAAAGTGCTTCATGCTAACTAAATTTAGACATTGGCCATACATGAGAGAGCTTCCACGCCAAAAGGAAACTGCCGTTATCCAGACAAACATTAACAACATGCGGTATAAAGGGCAGCAGAAAGGGGCAAAAATATTTGAACATAGCAGGTGATATATTGGCAAATGCATAAGATTTAATTCTGCATAGAGCATCGCCGATTTCCTCTTCAGGCGCTATGGTAAAACAAAAAATATCAGGACATGACATCCGATAAATATTTGACATTTTATAACAATTAGCTTCTTTAACAATTTTAAGATTATATAGTATTTCACAAGACTAAGAGCTTGATTTCCTCAGACATTTATAACTCTCCCAGTCAGCCTTAGATTTACTTATCCTAAATCTAGAAAGGACTCTATCTCGATCCTCCAACAGCTTGATGCCATGAGTTAGCCAGGATGCCTTAGGATTAGTTACTTTTACACTTCGGATAGGTGCATGTCAATTAAATGTTAGTAATGGATGTGTGTAAAGTTCATACAAATCCAACAGAAAACGTCTATAATATAGAAGCGGTTCTGACACAGCAAATTCAGATGATATAAGTCAATAGATGTATCATCAAAACAAAACAATGATGAATGGGTAAATATTACTGCTAAAAGACCTCAACAAGCAAAAAATCTTGCAATGCAAATTGGAAACAGAATCAAGATATCTTTCAGGCCTTAGTTTTTATAGTCTATAAAAACTTAAGGTAAATGATATAATTTCTTATGCTTGCTTAAATAATATTGTTTATATTATGTATCGAAACATTCCGTAGACAGACTAGTCTACATGTTGAGATATGTAATTATATTAAATATTTGCTTCATTTAATTTAAAGTTAAATATTTTTATTCAGTTGCGAAAAAGCCAAAAAAGATTATTATCCTTAACTATTATTTTCTTTTATGTATCATTCTCATCTCTAGTGCTCCTTTAACTTATATTTAAAAATATTTAATCCACTTATATTTTTCATTTTGACAGGTACCTAGGGGATTAAAATTATGTAAACCTTTATGGTACACAGGATTTTCAGAACTTTTTTTGTGATGTAAAAGTTTTCTTTAAACCTGGTTGGATATGACTAAATTGTTTCATTAGTAACTAATCTTTCTGTTAAGTATTTAGGCATCATTTCCAAAGAACAAAGCTCTGGTAGTTTAAAAACTTTTCAACAGGGAGCCAGTTTAATTTTGCTAAGATTTGTTTTATAGGTGTGTCCCTTTTTCCTATACACGACTCCATTTTTTGTAATTTTGTAAATTTTAAAGCCTGCCTGTCTAATTCTTGTTTGTTTAAAAAAGTACTGATGAACTAAACAGTGGATGAGGTAAGACCAACGTATTATAAACAGTAATTTCAGTCCAGTGAGTCAGAGATGCTGATAAAAAATTAATTTTGTTAATTATATACAAAATGTTTTAAATTAAGATGAAAATCAAGTAAAAACCACGTCTAAAGAATTTAGACAAACAAAAAATAAAACTACATTTAAAAATAGATTGAAACATTTATTGTTGCAACATTCATTTTATAGCTTAGAGGAATATTTCTGCTACAGATTCTCCTCATAAACTTCTTAATATTTTTTAACAGCATTTTTATATATTTTTGCGTGTGGCGTCTGTGTGCGATTAATTCTACATTCTTTTAATTTATATATTATGTTTGCACGTCGAATAATTGTATCTATAGTCTAGCCTAGATTTGTATTCATTTTATTTTTTGACAAACTGTATGTCTTATAGTCGGTCTTATATTGTAAGATATTGTATGAAATAAAACAAGAGAATAAACATTTTTATTCTTTTAAATTTTAATTGCTTCCTTTGTTTTAGGTTTATTAGTGTAAATGTTTGGTATTTACAGTATTTTAGATTGTGTTTAGAAAGTTAACTGTGTATTTGTATATGTGTATGTTTTTACACAATACTGTATATTTTATAACTTTAATGTTTTATTATTATTACAGTCCATTGTTTATTTAGTTATCTATTATATTAGGAAAAATAATTTTATATATATATATATATATATATATATATATATATATATATATATATATATATATATATATATATATATATATATATATATATATATATATATATATATATATATATATATATATATATATATATATATATATATATATATATATATATATATATATATATATATATATATATATATATATATATATATATATATATATATATATATATATATATTCGACTTTATACTACTTTTTCAATTATTTTACCAATAGTTACCAGCATATTTATTGACCTAGCAGCATATTATCTAGCTGTAAATTTACCTTTTTGAATTAGGACAGTTGTAGACATCTTTAAGAGATTCATATTATCTGAGAGAGACCTGGTAATGTAACAAAATAAAAAATATCCACAAAGTCAAGGTCTCAGTCAAAAATAAGTTTATAAATTAAGAATAGGTGATATGTTTCGCCGTAACGGATATCATCTGACTTAAAAAGTACATAATACATTACAATGGAAGATACAATTAAATAATATATAACTCTACCATAAACAATACACATTTTACAATGTACATAAAACAAACATAAAGAAACAATTAACGTCGATGAGAGATCTAATGAGAGGCGATAGGCCAAAATAAAAAAAGAGAAATTTGTTCTGGACGAGTTTGACTAACTGACGTAAAGCACAATGTTACATCAATAAAAGAAGAATTAGTAAAAATGACAGAAAAGATTTAGATCAGGTTGATGTGATATATACCGATTTAGAAAAAGCATTTGATAGGGTTCAATTTCGTAAAGTTTTGAGAGCTCTTCAGGATTTTCTAGTAGATCAAATTTGCATCACTTATGTCATATCTGAGTGAATAGGAGCGTTTTTGTGGAACTAAAAGGATATTCGTCATATAGTTATAGCCCAAGTTCTGGAGTACCCCAAGGGTCCAACCTAGGTCCCATATTTTTCCTTTTAGTAATTAATAACATATGAAAAAGCAACACTTTTTCTAGGGGGCTTATCTTTGCAGACTATAAACTGTTTTGCAGTAATTAAAAGCCAGAATGACGCAGCTCATTTATAAGAGGATCTAAATATGGTTGTGCGCTGGTGTGAGAATCACCAGTTAAAAATAAATACTAATAAGTGTGCTGTAGTGACCTTTAGCCTTAAAAAGCAAAACATTATTTTTGATTATCATATAAACAACACCCTTTTATCAAGAAAAACATCAGTGAAAGATTAGGGTGTGTATTTTGACCAAAAACTAAATTTTAATATCCATATCGATAATGTCATTTCTAATTCACTGAAAATTTTGAGATTTATTATAAGAAGCTGCAAATTATTTTACAATATTTTCAATATTCAATAAAATCTTTATATAGATCACTAGTTGTGTCAAAACTTCAATATGCATGTCTCATTTAGGATACGCACTATTCAAATAAAATTAATGCTTTAGAATTGATACAGAGAAAATTTTTGAAGTTCTTACATTTTAGTTTTCTGAGTATCCTCAAAGTTCTTAAGAATGGAGGCCAGCCTAATGTTTTTATATAAACTTTTAAATAACAAAGTTATCAATTCAGAATTTTTGGGCCTTTTACCTTTTCGAGTTGGGTTATCCAATACTAGGTCCACAGACCTATTTTATATAAGAGCAGTAAAAACTAATACATATAGGAACTCCCCACTAGTAAGGATGTGTTTGAACTTTAATAAATACTGCGAACTGATAGATCCATTTAGAAAACAAATAAAAATCAAATTTGTTTAGGCAAATAATATAATATTGTTACTTAGTTTAATAATTTAGTTTTAGGTAATATTAAGGTAGTTAATAAGCTAGCTATGTTAGTTTAGAAAAGTATCTGCAATTGGCAGTATGCTGTTGATACAAATAAATAAATAGATGTTATACAAAGCAAGAATATGGTTATACATTCAAAAGCCATATAATCAGCTTGCAATTGGCCAGAAGGGATGTGAATATCTGAGCATTAAGTGTTTTAATCGTCTTCCCCATTCAATAAAAGGAATAAACTCATATAAATTGTTTTCTGTTAGAGCAAAACAGTTACTGTCTGAAAGGGCATATTACTCTGTCGATGAATACCTCTCAGATCAGTTGGTGAACTTTCCTGTGTAATTTTATTTACTCCTGTTTATTTCTGTCTGTTCAATGCTGTTAGCTGTGTAATTGTTTTACTGGTGTATTAAAGAAATGATGCTTGTTGACCATCACTAGTTAGGTTTTACATTTGCTATTTTAAATATGTGTACTGTTTTTTTTATGATGTACCTATATAAGTGGCATAGGCTTAGAACTAAGTATAATACATTTAATCTGACTGGTAATATATATTTCATTTCATTTCATGTTGTTATGAGGTTCAAAATTAAACAATTCTATAAGACAGGTAAGGATTCGCCATCCTTTTAGCTTTTATTATTTCCATCTTTTCCAATAGATCCAACTTATTACCTTTGCTGCATTTGTGAATTATATTTACATTTTCAGATATAGAAAAACGATGTTTTTGAGAATAACAAATGATTCGCAAAGGCAAATTTTTTGTACATTGTTAAAGTATTGTTTGTTTTAAGTGCTATGGAAATATTAAATGAAAAATTAGCTAAATGTAGAGATATATGTTCAAAATATATTACAACTCTGAATTTGTATTAATTAGATTGTTATTTATTAAACTCCGTATTACATTATAAAAGAATTTGTATTTGTTCATAAATTTATAAAAAAGTTTATTGAATGTTTTCATTGAGAAACCACTGTTTATGGCAATTTGCTTTATTATATCTAACTCTTTAGTAAAACATGTGACCTATTCTTAAACTTAAACCTATAAACTTATTTTTGACTGAGACCTAGATATTGTATATAAGAGCTGTAAATACTGCAATAAGTGTTTTTTATAAAATCAGCAGTTACATCATCAAGACTACCTATACTAGGCATGAAAATTAATTGATTTATTAAAGCTTATCAATTGAAATGAAGAAAATTCTGTTCTGTTATTGCAAAATTTATACTTAATTTATTTATTTATTTATTTATTTATTGACAGACAATGTCCATTTACAAGATTACTTAATGTAATTTAATTATAAATCTAAACCTAATCCTACAATAAAGTGTAATATAATGTAATATAATCTAATGATACTAACAATTAGAGTTGAATTTTAAATGACCCTGACAGAATATTAAAAATAGGAAGTAAAAGTAATTATAAAATGAGCGATATTATAAAATATTAAAAAAAAATAGTTTTAATTAATTAAATGGGACAATTGTATTAAAAATTGTCTTTGGGTGCAAAAAAAGTTAAGCTGTTTATATTTATTAGCTTGTGCCGATGATCGTGGAATGAAAGAGTGAGTAGCATAGTCGGTTCTGTGAAAATTAACATTGGATGTTTGGTGACTATGTGTCATTCTCGCAGAGGCATGCAGTCCCACCATTGAAACCAATTCAGGGCAATCCATCACAGAGTTTGTCGCCTTGAGGAGAAGTAGATCATGGTTTCTTCTTCTTGAAGATAGTGTTTGCAGGTTAATCTATTTACAGAGATTGTCGTAATGGAATTCGGTGTCAATGAAAAACTTTTGATGGATATAATGGAGAAACTTTCTTTGTACTCGTTCAAGCCTTTGAATGCGGTTAGCATAACTTGGATTCCAAACTGAAGAAGCATATTCTACGTGGGACCTAACAAGGCTGCAATAAAGTAATTTAAGAAAGAAAATTGTGGAAAATTCCTTGAAGTTCCTTTTGATGAAGCCCAGCATCATAATGGATTTATTGATGATGTGGGTAATGTGATTAATAAACGAAAGCTCAGAATCCAAAGTTACACCAAGATCCCTGATGGTCTCAGTAGATGATAGGGTTTTGCTGTTAACATAGTCAAAGTCAATCTTATGATGCAATTTTGAGAACTTCATTAACTTACATTTAGATGTGGTAAGTTCCATGCCATTCTTAAAGCACCATTCCACAAACCTGTTAAGATCCTCTTGAAGAGACATGCAGTCATTTTGATTTGTAACGGTCTTAAAAAGTTTTAGGTCATCAGCAAAAAGAAGAAATTTAGAAGATTTAAAGCATAAGATGACATCGTTTACATACAGATCAAAAAGTAGTGGCCCAATATGGGAACCTTGGGGGACCCAGAAGGAACTATTATTTCGTGAGACAAGAAGTTATTAACTTTGACTGTCTGCACTCTGTTAGAAAGGTAACTTCCAATCCAGTTAAGCAGAGATCCAGATATACCAAAGATTCAAGTTTGTTTAATAATACTTGGTGGGGAACTCTATCGAAGGCTTTAGTGAAATCTGTATAAATCGATTGGACTTCAGAACCATTTTCCAGGGCATCAAAAATGTTTTTTGTGTAGGTAAGTAGATTGAATTCGGTATTTTTATTAGGGCAAAAGCCAAATTGTTCATCAATAATCACAGGGGACAACACAGAGGTAAGATGCTTAGTGACAATTTTCTAAAAAATCTTTGGAATGACATTTGTAATGCTAATTGGTCTGCAATTCCTTATGTTAGATTTGTCACCTGACAAACAGGAACCACAAAACTGGACTTCGAAAAACTAGGAAAGATGCCACACTTCAGAGACTCATTGAAAATAATTTGCAGAGGTCTGGCAAGAATAAAGGCACAGTGTTTTAATAGAATGTGTTTTAATAGAATGTATATGATCTGGCCCTGGTCCTTTATTAATTTAAACTATTCAATTCCAGGTATATATCTGAGATGGAAATGGAGTAACTATTGACATTTATATTGTTCAGAGAAATTGACTGTGCACATTCAGGATTATCTAAGAAATAAACAGAGCTAAAATAGTCAGCAAAGAGGTTGGCTACTTTGAGGCCCATTTCAACTTCATCACCGTCTAGAGACAGATCATTGGGCAGGTCGCCTGATTTACATTTAGAGTTAATAAAATTCCAGAAATTTTTTACATTATTCTGAAGAGAAAATTCAACATTTTGGATATAGTTTTTGCAACATTTTCTGGAAAGGTCAGAGCACTGTAAACGGAGGTTGGAAAATAATTGGTAATTTTGGATAGTTTGTTGGGATTTGTAGTTTTTGTGAGCGATCTTTTTTTGAATGGTTAGGGCAATAAGATCATTTGTAAACCAACACAGAAATTTCCTGCTGGAGACTTTTTTTAGTTGGAACAAACATATTCAGAGTATTGTATAATATATCATAAAATGTGTTTATCACGTTTTCCAAATCCATATCGAAAAATATGCTTATCCCAAGAGAAAAAACTAAAATAATTATTGATTAAAGTAAAAAATTTGATTTATAATCAAAATTCTAGTTACAATATTAAAACATAGAGGTGGATGATGCATATCAATTCGAAGTAGAGGGTCCCAGCTGTAAACATTGTATTTCTTAAGTAATTTAAGGTTAAGTGGTTGTTGTTGTTTACATTATTGTGTCGTGAAATTTTCGCAATTTTTCATGTTTTAAAGCAGAATTAATTGGTATACTCCGTGAAAAGGTGTTATTAAGGAGATGATTTTGATTGTGTATTGAAAGCATCGCTGGAGTTCGTGTGTTTTTCGGCGCAAATTGATAACTAAATAACAAGGTTAAGTTACTACCGCGTGTTCTTGCCAAGTCTCTAGAACATAAAAATAATAGAATAGGATATTCAGAATCATAAGGGATATTTTTGGGAGTCAAACTGAAGGAGAACTTTAACTAACCAAAAATTTATGTCAGCAACAAAAACATCAACATCGAACGAAATCGAGGAAAAATTTTGTAAACACTGTAAAAAAAGTGTTAAATGCTCTTGGGTTTGTCAACTCTGTGCTTCAGCCTTTCACCCCAGTTGCGCTCGTCAAGCAAAGGTCATAACAGAGGACGAGAATCAAAGCCAAATCGTAAATTGCTGTACTACAAGGCTGTTCACAGTGAATCAAAAGCAAAACGAAATGGATGAAAAGAAAATTAAAGCACTCTTTAGAGACCTCTTTAAAGAATATTTAAACCCCTTCAAAAAGGAAATGGAACGCGACTTACCCGAATTAAAAAAATCAATGCAGTATATATCAGACTGTTTTGATGAACAAAAAACTATCATTGAGAAGTTAGTGAATGAAAAAAACCAGTTGAAGGAGGAAAATGCGGTGATGAAGCTGCAAATCCATGGTTTGGAAACTAGACTGAATGCTATTGAACAAAAAGATAAGGAAAACAATATAATTGTAAATGGTATTCCTAGGCAAGATGAGGAAAATACAGTACAAGTGATGGAACAAATTTTGAGGTACATGAAATTAGAAATAAATCACGAGAATATTGTTGAGACTTGCCGTCTGGGTAAACATCAAGATGCTCCAATATTGCTAAAATTAAAAAATCACGAAGAGAAAGTTAAGATTTTGAAGAGAAGCAGGGAGGCCAAAGGATTGAACACTCAAGCATGTGGCTTGCGTGGAGGAAACAATAATATTTATCTCAACGAGGATTTGACTCTGCAGAATCAAATTTTATTTAAGAGAACGAGGGACTTCAAGAAGGAGAAAAAGTTTCATTCTGCTTATACCCGTAATGGAAGGATCTATTTAAGAAGATCAGCCGTCGATGCTCCAACTTTGATAAAGGATGAGAATGACTTGATATCGAACTAGATATAGTTTAAATTAATAATAGTGAATAATTAATAAATAATTCAAAGCTGTGATATGGAAGCAGAAGTTCTTAGTGATATAATAGTTAATAACAGGGATATTACAATAGATACAGATTGTATTAATAATATTATCAAATTTGGTAAAGCTCATTTAAATATTCTTATGTTAAATATCAGAGGTGTTAAATCTAATTTTGACAAGTTCCTGGTCTTTCTTCAGACGCATAATTTACAAAATTGTGAAATAATCGTATTAACTGAGTGTCACAACATTGACTCGCATTTTGATATACCTGGTTTTGGTGTATATTATGATAAAGCAGAATTTAACTCCTTCGATGGAATCCTTATCTATACCAAATATTCATTAAATCCAGTTGTTCACACATCTAGACTTGAAATATGCAAGATAAGTATATCTAACATATCGCTTTTATACGAGAACAGAAATTTAAGTATAAATGTTTGTTATCGTTCGCCAAATTCAAATTCTTTAGACTTTTTAAATGATCTAGATGTATATTTAAATAATAAACATAAAACTGACATTGAATTTTATGTGGGCGATATAAATTTTACCATTTTAGATAATACAGACCATTTGGTAAATGAATACATTTCACTCATGAGCACACATGGCTTTGTCTCACTGTACCAGGATATCAGTAGACCAGAGTCACAAACTTGCTTAGACCATGTCTTTATTAAAACAAAAAATGATAATTTACTAAAAATACACCCAGCCATAATAAATCATGATATAACAGACCACTTGCCAATTATAATAAATTTATCTCTAGACAAAACTAACATAATAACCCAGAATAACCAAATTAAGTTCAATAAAATAAATTTTGAAAAGTTGGATGATCTAGCAAAACAGGTAGACTGGAATTTAATTAAAGATTTTTCAGATCCAGAATCAGCAATAGAATGCCTAATTAAAAATATAAAGGTTTTAATTGATAAATCTCAGGATACAATTGTTATAAAAAGCAAATTTCGTAAGATCAAACCATGGATAACAAACAGGATCATAACCTCCATAAGAACAAGAGATAAAATGAAGAGGTTATTAAGGGGAAATTCTAGTCCAGAAAGAATAATGGAATACAGGGATTACCGTAATAGACTAAATAAAATTATAATTCAAACCAAAAATAATTTCTATAAGCACAAAATAAATGTAAATAATAATAATATCAAAAAAATCTATAATATAGTTAGAGAGGCAACAAATGAAAACATAACTAAAAGTTATGAAATTGGTAATATTAAAAATGAAAATGATATTCCAGTAAATGATAATAAAGAAAAAGCCGACCTCTTTAATGACTATTTTATAAATATTGGGATAAAAATGGAGAAAAATATCAACAATCCAAAAAGGCTCATGGGTATTTCCTCTAATTCATTATCTTCTATGTTTTTAAAGCCCGTTACAACAAATGACATAGTTAAACATATAAACTCTTTAAAGAATAATTGCTCGCCAGGTAAAGATGGAATTACCTCAAAAGTTTTAAAATGCCTTCACTCATATATTGTTAAGCCTCTTGCATGTATTTTTAATTTAATTTATAAATCTGGAAAAGTTCCTAGCCAATTTAAAATTTCTGTAGTAAGTCCCATTCATAAATCCGGGTCAAAGTCTCAAACTGAAAATTACAGACCAATAAGTGTAATATCTAATATAGGAAAGATTTTTGAAAAGTGTACAAAAGAAAGATTAGAATCCTATTTAAATTGCAATAATATTTTATCTAAAAATCAATTTGGTTTTTCTTCAGGCTTAAGCACAATGGATGCTATGTACAAGTTGGTCAAGGAGATTACTACTAACCTTGATTGTGGAAAAAGGCATATATATATGCAGGTATATACTCAATTTCAAAATAAGAAAAAAACTCTGTGAATCTTTGATCTTGCCGATATACTACTACTGCAATATAGTTTATTTTTTATGTTTAGATAAGGTTACTCTGCAAATTGTTCAGAATACATGTTGCCGTTTTATTTTTAATCTTAGGAAATACGACCACATATCAGCTAAAATAAATGAGCTTAGATGGTTAAATATGTCCAATACAGTAAAACTTCATTTTATTGTTTTCCTGGTAAAATTGCTGCGCAATGATGGACCAATTTACCTAAAAGAAAAACTTATTTTTCGTTCGGCTATTCACGACCGTAAACTATGCCACAACACCAGTCTACATTATTTAGCTTTACTTATAATGCTGTTTCGCTTTTTAAAAAAATAAGACATAAATATAAATCCTACTTGTTGGGTCTTCAGACTGTATAGACATTGTATGTTGTTCTTAGTATTTAGTTAACTCCAAGTAAATTAAAATTTATTAAAATCGGATTAGAATCTAGTGGTATTAGGTATACAGTATTATAATTAATGTGCAATAAGTTTAGCTGGTTTGGGCAGGAGTGGTTAAGTGTAAGAGTAACCTATGGTTAAACTTCGCCGCTCCAGCCCTGTAAACTGCATATCTCTGTGCAGGTTTATGGATATTTATTTATCTATTTCCTGTTCATGTATGCATTAATAAAGACGATATTTATTTATTTATTTATTTAAAATGCATTGGAGTCTTCCTTGATCTCTCCAAGGCTTTCGATACTGTTTCACATCCTATTCTACTAAACACGCTAGAAAAATATGGAATACGGGGCAATGTACTGGAGCTTTTCAGAAATTATCTTTTAGATCGGACACAGTATACAAGGGTCAATGGAATACTTAGTGAGCCCAATATAGTTAAAATTGGGGTACCGCAAGGCACAGTTTTGGGTCCCATACTTTTTAATGTTTATATAAATTCATTAAACGATCTTGACATTGAGGGTAAAATTATCTTCTATGCAGATGACACGGCAGTAATATTCAATGGCGACTCGTGGGAAGATGTAAAAAATAAATCAAGACAAGGTTTATCAACTGTAAAAAATTTTCTCGATTCATTTAAATTATCTTTAAACATAAAGAAAACCAAATATATTGCCTTTTCGATAAATGATGCAAATAGACCTAATTTTAGTAACATACAAATTGACGCTACAATGGATCCAATTTTAGAAGTCAGCAGCATTAAGTATCTTGGGATTTATGTAGATAAAAGGCTAAAATGGGATCAACATATAATATATTTAACTAAAAAAATTAGGGCGCTATTGCATAAATTTTACCTTCTTAGAGAATTCCTTTCTAGAAAACTACTAATCATGTTTTACAAAGCGTTAATAGAACCTTTATTAAGGTATGGAATTCTATTCTGGGTGGGGTTGTGTGACAAATATCAAAATGCTTAAAGTCATTCAAAATTCAATAGTGAAAATAATTTTAAGAAGGCCAAAATTATATTCCACCAGTTTACTCTACTCTGAAGAGATATGTGATATAAACACTCTTTATATATTGACAGGATGTACTTACATTCACAAAAACTTTAGCAAACAAACTTTGGTAAGCCACAATCATCAGACCAGAAGTAACATAAACAAACACATAGTTACACCGCAGTACAATAAAAGTCTAAGTATACATACAATCTTTTGTCTGGGTCCAAAGTTTTATAATTTGCTGCCAAGTGAAATAAAACAAATTAAACCTCTAAAAAAATTCACTAAACTAACAGTCAATTATATATTAAAAAACAGAAATAAGTTTTGCACACTTTAGTAATTAATATGTGTTGGGCATTTTATTTTATTTTTCTGTTTTAATTTTTTTTTTTAAATACACTTACGTATTCTTTAGTTTTTTCTATAATTTAATCAAGAAATAATCTGTTTAAATCGGGTCATTCTTTTTCGGACAGGTAGGGAGTTTCTTCTTTATTTTGTTTATTTATTTTTATAAGTAAATCTAATTGTTTCTCTGTTTTGTCAGTGAGAGTGTATCATTATTGGAAAATGTTAGGGTATTTAGGTTAAGATAGAAACACTCACAGGTGTATGTACACCTAGGTGTCTTCTTTGTATAATTTAAGTTTAAAATTGTAATTACTGATGTTGAATAAAATTGAATATGAATATTGAAATTGAATTGAATAAAGTATTAAATCTAGAGTAACATTGTTATTATTATAAGTATAATTAAGCTGAAAAAGATTATGTAAGGCACAACAATCCGAAACTGCGAGTATTGAGTCTAATGTTTGGGGATGAACATAAACATTGTCACGCTGGATGGCCACAGAACTCAGTTGTTCATCTTGCCATATTGCATTTGGAAGGTTAAAGTCATCAGCCATGCACAGCTCCACATCAGGGAAAGAATCACACACAGAGTCTATAGTGTCACTTACTAGGAGATAGTTCCCATACAGAGAGTTTGGAGGCAGGTATACACAACCTAGAATGCATTGATGATTTCCAGAACCTATCTTCACATAAATTTGCTCAATTGGTGCTGTGGTATGGATAAGTCTAGAAGAAATGGACTTCCAAATAGCAATTAGGACACCACCCATAGATTTCTTTGCACTAGTCTCACTTGATCGATCCCTTCGAAATATAATGTAATTTGCCATGCCCAATTCAGCATCACTGATGTCATCTGATAGGTTGGTTTTTGTTAGCATGATCACATGGTAGTTGTTTGTTGATACAGTGGAGGACAGTTCAGTCAGCTTGGTTCGCATTCCACGAACATTCTGATAATATATACACAGATCTGTAGTTGAAAGGTTGGAACAATGACCCTCAGTTATTAGTTTTCCTTACCACCAACAATGCTCGGATCACCCTCAATGTACTTAATCCGTATTCATCTTCTCCCTTGGACTTGCGATCCCTGAACTCAGTCCAGACTCGCTTCTCTGATAGTTGTTGTTCAGAAGTCAAGTCCAAGCTAATATAGATGTTTTTGCCTTTGAGCTTCTGTCAAGAGCGAATCAGGGAATGCACCTCGTCTCTTGAACCTAAAGTGACTTACAGGGCGCGGGCGCCCTTAGAATTCTTCTTTCCTACTCTAGAGAAGAGAATAATGGCTGGTGGATTGTTATTTAAAACTTAAAATTTCACTCAATCTCTCTATGGTCGTCGGCGGTCTCTGGTATGTTGAAGAACATGATGTTCATTTTATTTTGGCGATCTTAAAGTTCCTGCCAAATACAATCTTGGTGTTCAACGGGAAGTGAGATTTTTGATTGCGACATCGTGTTAATGGCATTGTCAATCTTCTTGACCCTTTCTTCCATAGTGCTAGTTGCCATTTCAAAATACTCCCGCTTATTCTTAATATCTTGAACAGTTTTGGAAATAGCAGGTAACAAGGCAATCTCTTTTTTTAGACCCTCCACCTCAGTTTCTAGTCGTCCAACTCGGTCCCCCAGGTGTAGTAATTGCTTAACGGTCGATTGACAATCCACACAATAGAAAGGCATGCTGAGTTTAGTCAGCAGTATTGCACATATCTCAGTAGAAGAAAGGTCACCACAAGACTGACAGATCACTTTGTGGCAACAATCACATGGAAAACCGAAGGTTTCGCCTGGTTTTTTAGATTCTTTAAAAATTACAGAAACATTGCATTTATAACACTTTCCCGACATCGCGAAAAACCACTAAATGTATTATGTGAGACTGGCTATAGGTTAAAACAAAACTGCCGAAAACCGCTAAATCTGTACGTTGAGACGCACTATAGTTTATTGAATGTTTTTGTTAGCAAAAAATTCCACATTAATTCATTCACTGCAGAATAAAAAGAACGTAAAAGAAAAGGGACTATAAAATTGATTTACGCCACAAATAATATGATGAACTGGTGCTGGTATCGCGACAAAGACGCCTACCAAAAATCACAATTTTAACGGCGGTATTACACGTAAAATTGTCCGAAAACGCGGAGGGAAAAAATATCACAACCTTACAACAAGTTCTATATCTAGACTGGCTTTATCTCTACCCTAGTTTTATTAATACTATTTACAATATCATTTATGCTTTCGACAAAATAATTGTTTAAATTTTCTACAATGTCCTTAGGATTCTTAATTATTTTGATATTAAGTTCTATTTTTTCAATATATCCCCGATTACCTTTTTTCCCCTTAACCAATTCACCCAAAGTTTATTTATTTATTTACTTACGGGCCTTGGCCATGACAATACAGTACCAAAAGCATTTTAACTATAAAAATATAAATATAAATACCTCAACATCAACATCAAACAATTTAATTTAATAACGCTAAGCTAAAATGAAAGACAAATAGGTATTGAAATAAAATTAAAAAAAAACACTCAAGTATAAAACAGAACAAAGTAGCATATAAAATGAATCAATCCTTTTGTAGATTTTATTTAAGGAGTCTACTGCACTCACTGTTTTTCTTTTTTTTAATTCTAAAATTCTTCACCACATCTCTTTTCCTAAAACAATCTTGCCTATCGATTTATTTATTTCTTCTTTGCACACTTGAGTTTTTTGCACAGCGAAAATATTGAATAAAGCTTTTGCTAACTAGCCACCAGTCACCCAGTTGTCTTCAAAGAACACGATTAGTGGTAATATACTGAACTGTTTATGCACTTTTCCACCTATTTTATCCACTATGCTTTTGCAATACTTGCATATTTTTTTGGATGAGTTTCTGATATCAATTCTTCACCTAACACCATGTTGTTCAATCCTAAAGCTGGATTTATAGTTTCCGTAACACAATTAAGACAAGACTTTTTATCTTCATTTATAATTCTGAAAGACATAAGATTATGGACATGGGTAGTATTTAGTTCCAATCGAATGTCAGTGAATTAATAATATTTAATAATACCATAAAATTGTAAACAAATAGATAACAAAGCCAAGTCAAAGACCAAAAAAAAGTTAAGTTCATAAAATTATAAACAATGACAGTGACCATAGAATTATTGGAAATATGCCAATTCTGTAAGCCATATCGTAAGAAATGGAATTGAACTATTTCTTATGGCTTTACGCTTATGTCAAACTATAAATGTAATAATTTGTTTTCACATGTTTATTTATCTTATGGCTTACTCCTATTTCTTATGTCTTACGTTACAGAAACTATAAATCCACCTTTAGTAAATGCAATAGAAGACACCAATATCATAAACTGCTACTTTGTCACCAAGACACAGCTGGAACACTTAAGTGGGAAAATCCTATGACTGCAAAGTAACAGGTTTTGCTCATCTCTACTTTCCAAACACTGACTATCACACAAATATAAAAAAAGAGAATAGAAAACTTTATTATTATCCATGTACACAAATACACGAATGTAAAACGGACTTTATGCCTAATTTCTTATTACCTGAAATGCTTCTTCAAATTCATCTACTAAGTTACCACTGCTGTTAGTTGGAGTAGCCATAGCTGATACAGGTGGTGAAGCTTCTTTTAAAGGATTCATAGAAAATGATAACTATACCCACTATACCACTTGCATAGAATCCAACATTTTTAAGACGTGCAAAATTTATAAACCATTTGGAGATTCCATCAAAATGTTATAAACCTTTTAATTTTTTATTTACTCCACAGATATACCGCAATGCCTTTTTTCTAGATACACCTAAATAACTCTTTTTAGTTACGAAAACTTTGACTCACGGCCATCATATACTTTTAAGCAATTCTTATTCTGATTCTGAATAATCCGAATGATTGAAATTGAAATAATTCTGAATCGTTAAGAATGCCAGAAAATCAATACCGGCAACGAGCCATAGCCATTGGTCATTGGACAATTATAATAATAGCAATACCCATCACTCTCTTTCCTTATCTAAGCCAGAAGAATGGATCCTTCATCATACGACAAAGTTGCCAACATTTTCCTAACAGGTTTTTTTATTTTTTTTTGTTAGCTATTAGGCGATCTGCCAGTTCAACTTAAGGGGTATGTAGAAAGGCGAATGTATATTCCTGTAGACATTAACTACGCATACCGCACGGCCCATAACTTCGCTTCGGCAAAGTAATTCGAAAGTACTTATGCTACGCGCAGCGGCGCACCTAGTGTTAAACCGTTACCGGTCTACCTGGTGCTTACACGCTGCCGGCTGGGTATCAATCCACGTATTTAACAAAATATCCATAATAAATTGTTACGATAAAATTTCATCAAATTTTAAAATAGAATATATATTGCATTTTTGTCTTTGAATGACAATAGTTGCCAACATAAAACACAAAATGAAGAAACATTTGAAAAATTGGGCATTAAAAAGAGTTGTTACTTGATAGATACAATTTTATCAATGTGATTTTTAAGTAATATAATTTTTTCAACCGTTTTCTTCGGAAACGGAATGTTGCCAAAAAAAATTAAGGGTCCGGTAAACTATCCTGACAGACGATTTTTGCATATTTTATTTTTTTTCCAGAAAGTACCCATTTGTAATATTACATTTCAAAAATAAAAATTGCGGGATATGCAACAGTTTTCCTAAAAAAAATTAATTAAAAGTCACACTCGGTCACAATTTGACAGCCTTATTTAGCAATGTTGCCAGATTTTAGATTTACCAATTTGTTAGAGGAAATGAAATGACCAATTGAAAATTATTTGGACAACAGAATTGTAATTATTTATTGTTATTATTATAGTTTTAATGAAGGTTTTATTGACGAACCTGGGCTAACCTAACGTTAGCGGGACAGAGCCACCTAACAATATAGTTTTTGTTACAGAAGCATCCCGCTTTCAATATATACTCGAAATTCGGTTGGCGCGCTTTCTTTACAGAAAACCTAACTAATCCTAACCTAACCTAATCCGCATTTTTATTAATTATAAGTTTTGTTATAAAAAAAAATTGTTTTACGTGTATCATAACTTGAAGGTATTATTTAATTATAAATATGGCAACATCGCACATCAAATTAAAAACAAGTATGGCGATGGGAACATTCGGAAAGATGTTTGAAATCAAAATTACCTTCCATTTGTATAATAAATACATCTTAAAGTAAATTTTGAGTGCTGATGAGAGATTTCCACACATTTTCTCAATTTGGACTGCTAGAATATTAGATAAAAACAAAAATAAACGAGATTTAAGAGTGTCAACATAGGCTACCGAAACCAAAATTAATTTTGGATTCATTCATGATCAACGGCTGAAAATTTACCGTTGTACCAAAAATGATCAAAATCGGCAATGGTGAAAATTTGAATTAATGTTGAGAATTTGCTTCTGAGCGTAACGTCTTCTATGCAAATCTGCCTCTGATAACCATAAGCCGCTTTTCTGTTAAGTTTCCTGAATGCGCCCAATTAATAGGACGACTGGAAGTTTAAATTAAAATTTGATTCAATTACATCATCACCGACCGATAACCTAAACCAGCGGACCTATAAATCCTAAATTGAAAATCCTTTAAATGTCAAATATCAAGAATTTGTCATAAAACTCACGTCACATTCAATTTTTTCTGACATTTTTCTAGATTTTAAATCCAAACATTACTCAAAAACACATCGGCAGCCGTAATGATATTAAGATTACTTTTAATAAAATATGGCATTCAATAGGATTGGTTCCTTCCTACGTAACGCCTATAATAGAAGTGTAGTGCTTAATCGTCGTTGTTCCAATAGTGTAGTATTTGTTAAAGACAAAAAATGTCCCTCAGTAAACTCAATCAAATTATGTTCCACAACAGCACAAAGTATTTCCGAACCATTAGTTAAGTTAGAAGTAAAACTTCATTTAGAATACACATGTAAGGTTTGCCAAATGAGGAACATTCACAATATTTCGAAACTGGCTTATGAAAAGGGGGTTGTTATAGTGGAGTGTTCAGGATGTAAAAATAACCATTTAATTGCAGATAATTTAAAATGGTTTACTGATCTAAATGGCAAAAGAAATATTGAAGAAATATTAGCTGAAAAAGGAGAATCCATCAAGAAAGTCAATTTAGTTGAATATCTTCAACAGTAGTAACTTAACTATGTGATACCTATGACTATGACAAAATTCAAATAAAATACTTGTTTCTTTAATTTCTGTATTTCAGTTTTTAGCATATTATAAGATTATACTATAGTTTTAAAAAATATACATAAAAATATGGCAGCATAAATACAATTTCAAATATTAAAGTTGGTCACTGTTTCTCAGTGATAATTACGATAAATGCTCAAATTGTTAGAAATGAATTTTTAAAAGTATTGTTGGACAGAGGTGAGTGACAACCTTAATAAAACCTAACTTAAATATGACATTTATATCGACTTTTCCAAGCTGGATTCTGAGTAAAGCAGACTTGAACTTGACTTTGAGTTGTTTATATGTAGGCTTGAACTTGATTCAGGAATTGGCTTCAAGATGAGATAAATATACCTGTGTGCTTCTAAAAAACAATACAAAGAAAAAAAGTGCTGTGATGACTTATTGATTTCTCTTAAAACTGGAATTATAAATATTTATTAAATTCAAGTTATTTTTTAACGTCAATTAAACAAAACAATGCAAAAATTATGACACTTGAATAACGACATGACACCCTACTTCAAGTTGGAGAGCAGCATGTTCAATTCCAAGCAGGAATAAAACGCTTACATCTCAAAAGGAGGCGGTTGGTTCAAGTCAACCCTAACATCAACTATTTTTGGCTTGATTTGAGCATTTCAAGCTTAGTATCGGACATTTTATTCGCTCTTCTTAAGCAACTTTCATATGTGGCTTGGTCTGAAGCATGCTTGAAAATGTCGATATCAACATACACTATAATCAAAATTTAGTCTTAATACTTATGACTTAAATATTTTAAAAATACTGATAGTTTTTTTTTGGCGGAACATAAAGGGTAATACTTACAGTTACATAGTAAAATCCCAATATTTATACAAGTTTATTTTTTACAAATATAATCTGATAAACAAAAACTGTTTAAATGTACTGTATCCAGTAAACATTACACTAGTTATGTTAAAATGTTAAACAAAAATTGTTCAAAGGTAAAATAGTAAGTACAAGGCAAGATATTTATGAATTCTCAGACCATGTTTTTTATCGGCAAATTAAGAGTAATTCCTAAATCATAAAGAGAATTGTTCTACATATTTAATTATCCATTATTAGCATAAAAATATTTGAAGTTGATCTCAACCTCAAAAATTGCATTTCAACATTGTCAAAAAAGCAATAGGTAGCAAAAAAATGTTAACAATAAAATGTAGCCATTTTATTTTAAGATGCAACCATTTTAGGGACTCTGGACTGTCTGCCAAAATTAGTTATGTATTAGGTAGCTTTTATAATTATTATTTACTTCAGTCACTTTGAAACAAATTCTCCAGTGTATTATCATTTTTTATAAATACAACACTTTGCATTACCCCTCAAACAGTAAATTGTTAAGTACTTTTTGCAGTTTATTTATTTATTCAAAAATGCAACAACTTATACGAAAAGGTGCAAGGTTGTCCCATAGATGCTTTTTTAAATTATTTTAACTATCAAACTGCCTTAAGATGGAAAATTAAGGCAAAAATTGAACAAACTCAAACAATCTGAAGAATTTACTATAGTGTGAATGGGATAACCTAAATTATGTTCGTATCTATATTTCAAAATGAAAATTTTGGCAGTTCGATAAAATCATAGCTCATGTGAGAAATTCTTTATAACAATTTTAGAAAAATATATTTATCACTTTATAATACCGCTGTTACGAACGTTAAATGTCATTCTTTTTCTATAACATATAGAATACTGTGAATAACCACCTATCAAAACAGCTAGTAGTTTAATACTCGTATTCACAACAACTGAAATGTATGGTGATTTTTCTATTATAATTTTGACTTTTGGCAGACAACTCATTTTTAAAATAAAATTAAAAATAACTTTTTTTTGTTAATATTTAAAAAATAAAACCTAATAACATTTTTTTTATTAATTCATCATTTAATTACATTTATTTAGCATTCGTTTCTCAAAGGTCTGCAAAAACATTTGAAATAAAATTCTGTTACTTTTGCCCCTAGAAATGTAACATATTTGAAAATAACTGCAATTCAGTAGTTTCTTTAAAAATTAAAATTTGAATTAACAAAAGCTTCTAACAAAAAAAATTGGCCCAATCGTGTAAAAATATAACACTTGTTAAGTGAAAGTAAATTGCCTACAAACAGGTGTGTACCTTTATTAGAAAACAATAAACTTGGAAAGGGCCTTAAAGTAATAAAATGTTACATTTAGAGCTAGAAGTATTAATACAAGATACAACAATTTTAAATCTTAGTAGAAATATAATAACTATATACCTCACTGATCAACAAATTTATTTAATACATACTATTTTGAGTCTATATGTCTATTTTCTAACCTTTTGGATACTAAAATAATATGCTTTTGGATCCTAAAATAACCAAATAACAAACATTTACAATAGTAAACTTTTGAGAAACAAATAAAGGCTGGTTGTTACCCTTCAAAAAGACCAACTGTCAAATGAAATATAATTTTTTTAAATGACAAAACTAAAGAACAAAATGTGTTACAATAAAAATATTAGAAAAAAAAATCACAAAATGTCGATAAAATTGAAAATATTTAAAAATGCATTGTGTAGCTACCTATGGACCTTCTTTAATCAATCTTGTTAATGACACAAAAGAGTAATATTTATAAACCAGTAAGAAAACATTAGTTCAATGCATCAAACATTACACTTGTGTGTAAAAACATGTATAAAATGTAATAAATATTATTTCTGAGGGACAATAGGACAACTTGTATAAATCAAAAAAAAAAATACAATGGGCAAACTTTGTATCCAATTTTTATGCTTTATTTTATGCCTATGTACATTTAAGATTACATTTTAGCATACATTACTTATTATGTTTAATTTTTCAAAAGGTTCTATTACTTTATAACTATTATGCGCGTGTATCTCTTATTAAAAGTGACACCAGATTCATATTTCAAAATTTGTATAGGTAGAAACCCAGGACACACTCATTTTATTTTAAAGAAGTATATTAAATATGTTGGTTTTAAAGACTAGGCAATATCGTCACAACCATGTGTCCAGTAAAAAGAGAAGTCAATTAACATTAGTTTTAGAGACAATAAGAATTTTTTTAGAAAAATGTGTATAACATTTTCATAGAGTTTGGTGATGTAAATTTAAAAATATCACAGATGATTTCAAATTCCATTTCCTACGAATTAAATATATATTAGGCTTACGAAAATATTTTAGATTATTTTAAGGCACATTCTTTATAAAAATTGAGAGTAAAATTCTGAGACTAGACTCGTTTTGGCTTACTTATTACTGCATATGCTTGGTGATTCTCAAACTGATGTGCAACTCGCTTAGGTTCTTCTGTTACTTGTTCATCAGATGGGGGAGCCATATAGATTTCTTCAACTTCTTTAAGTGCCCCATTAGGATCTTTTTTAATACGAGCATAGCCTAAATGTGAGTCATCAGCAGATCTTGCTGATTCTATCACACCTACTTCTTCATAGAGATTTATCTCTTTCACCGGTGGCGCAGATGTTGAAGTTATTATTTGTTTATAATCTGAGCTAATAATCAATCCACTGGACTGGCCAAAAAAGTTTAAATGATCATATCCATGTTCATCAGTTGCCTGTATTGGTTCAGATATCACAGTTGGGGCATGTTTTTTTTCTATTAGTTTTTTTTCATTAACAGATTTTGCTGGTGGCAGAGTACCCCATGAAGAGTACATATTATCTTGGTCAGGAAGATTTTCTTCAGTGCAACTTAGATTTTCAATACTTTTATTTACCTGAGGTATTATTTTTTTATATCCTGAGCTAACATTAAGTGTGCTAGATGAACCAAAATGCTGCAGACAATCATAATACTGACTTATCGGGGATGTGGTAGGCTCTGTTATCACAGCTGGAGCACAAGTTAATTTTAAGTCACTGAATGATTTCTTAATGGTAGCATTACCCCAAGAACAGTACTCTTCCGAATCAGGAGATAACAATTCAGAATGGGGAGGTTCTTGAATTCCCATAGTTTTCCACGCATCTTTTCTACTCTCTACAGTATCATATTTGTCTGGTATGAACTGACTGAGATCTGCATACTCATGATCTGTATTAATACTAATTATCGGAGTTACTTGCTGAGAAATATTTTGAAGGGGTACAGTTTTCCTAGGTGGTTTTTTAGGTATTGATTTTATTATATTCAAACTCTCCACAGAGGATGTCTGAGGAGAAAAGTGTAACCCTAAAGAAGATTTGCTGTTGTCTTGAAAAGAACTTGGTGATGACAAAGAGAGAGGTAAAGGATTTCGTGATCCGGCTTCCATTGTTAAAGCAGCTTGAAGCTGTAGGTCTCCACAATCAATTAATGATGTGCTTGATTCACCATTAAGCATTTTTTTAATATTTTTCATCCTTGTTGATAAGCATCTAAAAAAGATACGCATATTAATATATAACAAAACTGAAGGTATCTTACAATTAATGTTATGTTTAAATGCTTAAACTGTACAATAACAATATAGTCACACATTAACAACATAAAATATCAGTGCTTGCTTAAACAAGCAAACTTAATATAATGGTGAAATATTTTATAATTTACAACCACAGGAACTACGCCTAATAGACAAAAAGGTATTAAAAAACACTGTACTTGTTATAATCTATTCTAGAATAATATGGAACCGCAATATGTCTCAACAAGTTTAAAATTAATATAGTTGATGGATCATTTTTTGCGGCTTCAATAATCCAATTCTTCATCTGAGTGTTTTATTTCTTGCAGAACTTACGAGAATATTTTTTAAGTAGGTATAAGAACTTCGTTTTGTGCTTTACAGTTTTTTGTTTTTATTTTACAATTAGCTTTATTATAAATTGGCGAGGAGTTTCGGACCCGGCGTGTGTTATGTGTGGCGTTCCGTAAAGAAACTTTTGGGGCCCCTTTCTTTCAATTTGTTTATGTGTGACATGGACACAGTTTTAGTTAAAGATAAATAATGCACGTGAAGTATGCTTATTACTTACTAAATTAAAAGTTGATAGCTTAGAAAATTAGGGTACTTGATTTAGCTGAAGCTTTTGATTCTTTAAATCTTAATATGCTTTTAGCCAAACTTAAAAACCTAGGTTTCAGTGAGGAAACATGTCAATGGTTTATTAATAACCTTTCTAATCATAATCAGTTTACTAAAATTTCTAATGAATACAAATGAAACACTAATATGTTATCTATACAAAAAGAAATACCTCTAGGGTCTGTACTTGGCCCACTGCTTTTTGTTATTTACACATTTGATTTTTATTTATCAATTAAACATGGTAACCTTTTAGCATTTGCAGATTACACTCAAATTCATCATAAAATTAATTCTGAAAATATAATACATTTTGTTAATTTAATAAATGAAGACCTTTTTAATACATGTAAAAACATTAAAAAACATGGATTAAAAATTAATGTAAATAAATCTAAATTATTATTAATTGTTCCAAAGAATTTACTCATTACAATAAAAACCAATTCTAATTTTAAAATTACTCATGAGAGTTATACTATTTCTTTAGTTACTTCAATGAGATATATTGGTGACATTTTTAATCAAAATTTAAATCTTAATGACCATATAAAAAATTCTTTAATAATGCGTATTTGAAACTAAAAATGTTATGCAATTTTAAAGATTCTTTAAATTCTAACACTAAACCAAAACTTTTTGATTCTTTCATTCTAAGTGGCCTCGATTATTGTGATTCAATTTATCATAAAAGCATCAGTTCTAATAAACATAAATTACAAATTTCACATAATAATTGTATCAGATATGCAAATGGTCTTATAATGATATCTCCAATTTTTAATAGATTTAAATTAACCAAATTAGAATTTTGGCGTGAAATCTACTTGACTTCTTATTCATTAAATAATTCATAAAATAATTTTAAACAAATTGCCTATCTATTAATATGAAAAAATTCAAGTTTAAAATAATATTCATAATTTAAATACTAGAAATCAAAATAACTTGGAAATTCCTGTTCAACAAACAGAAAAATATGAATCATCTTATATATGATTAAAATTAATATATGTTCTATAATTTGTAATAATATTCCTTATGAAATAAAAAAATCTTAAATATGATCATTTAAAAGACTTATCAAAGACTACTAATCATGAGGGAGGATTGGAAGACTGGAAAAGTCCTACCTTTTGTACCAACTAGTAGGTTGCCTTTTATCTAGTTTTAGTTAATATTGAATAGTAATATTTTTTATTTTTATGTATTTCAATTACCCAGGACAAATAAATCATTACAAAAAAGAAGACTTTAACACAGCCATTTAAAGAAAATTCCAGTACGTTAAAGTTATACTTCTAAACTAATTAACATGTGTGTGATTTTACTAATCCAAGAAGTCCAAGAACCTCAGGGAGACCTCAGAAGGGAGATTTTACGAAAGTTCTGGAAAGTTCCATTTCGAAACCAAACAAAATTTATAAGTTTTGGCTTCACTATCGTGTTTTGGATCTCAACAACTCAGAAGAGACATTTCTAGTTTTCCAAAACTCAGCAAGATTCATAGAACTTCACATCGTCGGCCGGTTTTAAACAGGAGGAGCTTTAAAAAAAAATGTATACCTAATACAGAGAACAAACTGTTAAAATGGAGTAACACGTAAAGATCGCAGAACAACTTAACAAACTACTAGACAGGATATCCCTATGAATAGGTCAACCGATCAACAAATTAAGAGACAACAAGAAAAAGAGCAGAAGATGACAAAGGACAGCAAGAACAACAGGTAAATACTTGAACGGAAAAACCCTAATACGAACAGAAAATAAAATTTTTGTCCGGGTTGCTAACATCTTTTCCATTCCTAGTAACATTAATAGCGATGTGATTGCGACCTTGGAACCAATAATTAATTGCGACTTGTGACATACCAAAATCTGATTCGCAAGGAAGAACCATAGGATCAACACTCAACACTAGATCACACAAGCGCACCCCACGTAGATTTCCAACTGCAAAACAGCAGAAAAGTTGAAAGAGAGATCAACAAAATGCTTCAGTATGGGGTTATCAAAGGGCCAAATAGTCAGCACTGGTAGTTCTTGTAATGAAGAAAGATAGAGGTTTCAGATTGTGTGTTGACTATCGTAGACTTAATGATGTCACCAAAAAGGACAGCTACCCATTACTAGCGATGGGCCATATTAGATTTTACCAATTGATAGGAGTTCTAAACACCCATTGTTGCTTGAAATCGGCGACAAAAAAGTCCTCACTTTCAAATAATTACTCTGAGGCGGTATATGTAACATACAGAATACACAAAAATATGTAAGTCAATTAATAAAAATCGATGGTTTTGATAACTATCGATAGTTTTGATAACTCGATAGTTTCGATAACTAAGGATAGTTATCGAATGCCGAAATTAATACCGAATTTTTCGGATTTTTAGCGAAATTGTTCGTTCGGCTTTTAGAACGATATTAAAATAATTCGATATTTTCGAAACAGATACCCATTTAGGATTCTGGTCTCCCTTATTTTCCCCGTCGAATGTTTTTTTGCAGGTCCCCACGACGTAGCGTTGAGAAGCCTGAAGGCTCCTTCCGAAATGGCCCTCTTTTTTCGAAATAAAAGTTGCCATGCGATCCGTCGGTCGCGCCCAAAAACAACAGAGACCTAGATCCCATAGCCCCTCCAAAAAGTTTCGTAGATGTAACGTAATCCATTCGGCAGTTTTCGAAAATAGACTTTTTTCACGCAGTTTCTAGCATGTACTCTGAACTCTTGCCGTCAAGCGTTTTGCATCATCGTATACCCCGGGAGCTTACTAAAAACATCAAAATGCAGCCTCCTACTTGCAACCTTTTCCAAACGACGAGTATGCAAATTTAAAAAAAAACACCTTTACGAGCTAAATTTCTCACAAATTATTATCACACTTTATATGCTTTTTATATTATTTTTTTTTAGTAGTTACAATATTCCGAATAGGATATGTACTTAAATCAGGTAAGAGACGAGACATTTTTTTTTGACAGCTATCAGTTTTTTTTTCAAGAAATACGTTATAAAGTTAGATTTGTCTGTAAAAACTCCATTCAAAAATTTAGCTGCTCAAAAGATTTTTTTCAAAAAAAAGTCTAATTAGGTAAGATTTGGCCCCCTGCCTTGTCCACCAACTTTCAAACGTTTGATACTGTTCGGCGGAAAGTTCATGGGTACAATGGGCAGGAGCTCCATCCAGTTGATACCAATAATTTCTCAAATCGATAAGCAGTAGATTATTCAAAAAGTCATATACGGTCGTTCTTAGAATGTCAATATATTTTGCAAAGTGAAATTTTCGTCATAAATGTATATTCAAAATTGCCTATCCATCAGCAAATAAAATACATTAAAACTAATTTTTTGTTGGCAACCTTTTTCTTTTATAAAGTGTGGATTTTCTGCAGTCCAAAAATCATTATTTTGACGGTTAAAGAGATCCTCGCTTGAGAATTTTGTTTCATCAGTCCAAATACTTTTTTTCAGAAAATCTGGATCCTTCTGTGTACGAACTAATAACATTTCTCAAAGATATAGAAGAGTTTTGAAGTATCATCTGGTTGTAAAGCCTGTAAAGTAATTAGTTTATCTGGATCCTCCTGTGTACGAATTAATAACATCTCGCAAGATCGACACGTTTTGGGAGATCATCTTGTTGTAAAGCCTGTAATGAAATTAGTTTGTAATAGCCATGCATATTATGTTTATCTAAAATTCTCTATATTAATATTCGAGTTATTCCTAAATAATTTTTGGCATTTGTTATTGAAGCATGAGGATAGCCATGTAAATACGCCAAAACGTTAATTTCATTTTCTTTGTTTTCAGTAATAGGGTGAAATTGAATTTTTGGAACCTGTACAGTTCCGAAATTTAAAAAGTTACCTTCAATTGTGAGAAATTTCCTTGGGTTCATTGGCGGCAAATTCAGAAAAAGAGCGTTAAATCTTCTGCAGGTTCTTGCAACAATTCTTCGACACTCGCCATGAATATAAAACAAATTTAAAATATCGACATTTGAATAACTATTACTCTCCATTTTCGCTGACTTAATCTGACATAAACTGAAAAGACATGTCATGCCACCATCGTTACGTATTGCAGTTGATACATCATAGCATACTTGGGGTTTTAGATCTTTAATGTCTTGTCGAATATTAATAGTAATTATTCATATATAGGTATATGAGCACCTTATATGAATAAAATTCAATTTGTCCACTCTATTTAACGCTTCAATAATATACAGGGTGTTCCATTAAAAAAAGTCACTTTTGATCAAATTTATAAAATTGCAGTTAATTTTTAGGACACTCTGTATTAATGTCGGCGATCCTATGTTGCTAAAATTAAAGTATTACATGTTGACTAAATGATATTAAAAATAATATAAAAAATAATAATTTTGATTAGACATCTGACAAATATTGAAGTTTTAATTCACACATAGTTTTCGTAAAAAAAAACAAAATAATTAATATTTAAGGAACGGTAAGAGAAATGAAAAAAAATATCCTATACAAAAATAAATTAGATTGTTTCGCAGAATCTAAAAATAAAATAAACTACAGGGTGCCCCATTTAAAATTCCAAAGTTAAAGCCAATTACCAGTAGATGTGGCAACACTGCTAACGCGAAATTATTTTTAAAAGCTAGAGCGCAGCCTCCTACTGCGCGGCAGGAGTGAAAATTTATAATTTATTTTTCTTTTAGTTCTTCAGGAATGCCATGTCTAGCCTTTAGAAAAGAACGAAATGATTTACAAAAATTCTAGAATACTATAAATACTACAGGGTGAAAAAAATTAAGCCGAATAAAACATTCATGAAGGATTTCATTGAAATAAATAATAAATACATTCACCTAAAACTACAAATCTATAACTAAAACTAAATTAGTAACAATATTAATAATTTAAATATTCTGTGTCTCCCATATATTCAAAACCCCCTTGCAGTGTCTCTAAACTTGCAATTATAATATGGCGTTAGTTTTAAGATGTTCCTAAAGAAATGAATCCAAAAATGAAAGATCTGTTGGCTGGCCTGGAAATAGTTCCGTTATCTTTCAATCAATTCAAGAAGTGAACAACATCCTGTACTGAATGCGGAGGGGCTCCGTCTTGCTACCACAAAATGTTTTGATATATCCCTAGCATCAGTTGTATCATATTCTTGATGTCCTATTTTAGATATTGGAAATCTCTGCCCATTTAGGGTTTTATTGTAAAATACGGGTCCAATGATACAATTGTTAAGCATACCACACCAAACATGAACAGAGCTTCTTTGGAATTTTTTCTTCCGAGCATTGAAGTCATACAGAAAAGGCTTTTACGGCGTCTCCATGTTTAATTTCCGCTTAGTTTTATTTCACTAACCACTCTTAACAAATGTTGCTGAAATGGCTGTACAGCATTTACATTCCTTCCGTTCACAACACCCTTTCGAAAAACGGATTCCATGTCTTCGTTTGTCCATCCGTCCCGAAGTTGACAAAAAATCATTACCAGTTGTTTGCTCATAAAAATATTTTGCTTTAATGTGCAAACATCAGACGAGATGTGAACATGTTTATTACGGTGTTGCAGAAACCATGTATGTATTGCTTACTCTACTTCTGGATTTTCATTTCGTCGTTACTTTCCTCTTTTCTAATCCATGAAATGACCAGGCTACAAATTTTCTTCTTATTTCTTTTTATATTTTATACAATGGACTTCTGTACATTTCATATTCTAGCTGCTTGTTGTTATGCTGATGCTTATTATTATAAGTATGTTCTACACATGTATGTAAACCGCAAAATAAAAATCGAATGCTTTTCTCTCGACAAGTACAATAAATAAAGACAACAACACGCAGTGAATGTCATCAAAGAAGTTTAGAACCGTTTGCGCAATATATTGATATATTGTTAGGATTACAATATTGTCTTCAATTGTCCGGATACTAGACCCGTCCGAATTACTGGAGTATTCGGTTTGTCAAAGTTACTTTTATAATAAGTATATTATTTTTTAGAAGTTGCTGCAATGCAAATAACCTTAGAAGTAATTCACTACATTTTTGGATCCCCGATTATTTGTTACTGGAGACATATCATCACTTTTGAAAAACTCACTGAAGATTGTGTTGAGGAAACTTTGACGATAACGATAAAATAACACTGATAATACCCATTCTAAAGAAGAGAAGATGATAATTATTTACTTCATATATAGGGTTGATAGTCTTGGTTTGTCATCTTCAGGTATCCCAAAAAGCAAGTTAATTACCAGGAGTTTTGAAAACCAAAATTTTAAAGAGTTGAGAGTTCATTTAGTTGGAGAAAAAAAAACATGAACCTATCCATATCTATCAAAACAGGCAAAAAAGTATTTATCTGTGCATGCTCAAGTGTTTGTAGTAAAGAGCCTTTTTCGCGGGCCGGTGTAGGAAAAATATCGTAATAAATTATCTACAAGCCATGCAGAAAAGTTGATTTTTTTGCACTACAAATATTAATTTATTTACTGTCTTAGTTTTATTTATTACAAAGACCCCTTCTTCAAGCCAGGCTGGATCTTTGTCAAAATCTGACCCAAATGGATATCTAAAAATTAGACCAGAAACCGAATCCGTTTCCGGTAGCATCAATACTTGTGATTAAAGAAGACATAATAAAAAATTACTATATATGGGTGCGTGTGCAGTGACGGCTTGTGTACATTTACACAAAAATTATTTCATGATAGGCATCAAGTCCGACTGTAGGCGGCACAACTCTCAAGCAGCAATATCTCAACGTGGCCGAGTCTATTTTAAGTATGTGATATTTAATTCAGGAGCAATATTCTAGTACTTGTATCTCGGTGTTTTAATGGCGCGATATTTTGCTAATTTATGTTCACGATTATAATGCCATTTTTTTCGCCAAAAAGTTGAGTAACCCTTAGGGTGATATTAAGTACCCATATGATGCAAAGATTGAAATTTTTCATAATGCTGATCATACCTTATGTCAAAAATGATATACAAATCGGTTAATATTAACATTAATACGCCAACAGTGGAACAACTAATGATGAATTGCCATAATGCATGATTTGGAGTGAAGTTAACATACCATTAATATACTAACATTATAAATTCATTTATTTTTTAGATTCACTTCTTTTATAAGCAAGAATAACTATAAAAATAATATAATGATCTTAATATTATGTTACCTGTAAATTTCATTGTGATTTGGATGTTCTAAATAAAACACTCCCTCTCCAGATGCACATTTTCTGCCAGCTTCAAAAGTGAATTTACCACCTTTATAACCATATTTTCTAATATAACTAAAAGGCCATGTAAACAATAACTTATTACCACATTCACTTCGAAGTTGAAGTGTCGAAGTAGTAACTACCAGGATATAGTTCTTGCTTGGCAAGTTGCATCTCTGGGAAGCATCTGAAGGGTGTAGTTTTACACAAAATACACCTAATGAAAAAATAAATAAAGTTACTCAGTAATTACCATTTAAAGTAGTTAGTGCCTAATTTGTAAAGAGAAGTGTCTTAAGGATTTGCACAAAATATATAGTTGTATATTATGGCAATTATGCATTAAAATTATTTTTTACATCTTTTAAAGTTTGTTTTATATTTCTTGATGTTGATTTAGTTAAAATATAATACAGGATTAGCTCTAAGTCATTCATTAGACACAGTCCACGACTAAAAAGTAAGCATGCTTGATGCAGGGTGGGATAATGTAGCTTAACCTAACAAACTCTGTCTTCTGATCACATGAAATACCTTAAAAAAAATTAGTTACCATGACTCCCTTTTAACCATTATCATGGAGACAAAATATACCTGTTATGATCTGTTAACAGCAAAATCAAAATGTTTTCATTACTTAAGCTAAATTTAATTATAATTAACCTATTACCAGATCAGTTTTATTTTAAACTAATTCTTAAAAAAATAATAGTTAATGTTAAATATTTATGTGTTTCCTTTAGTTATATTGGTAAAAAAAAACTCATCATTTTTATGAAAACAGCTGTTGCCACTCCTTCGACAGATCTTGTATCTCAACACCTGAATCACTGTTTACTGCTGCATACTGATTAAACTGAGACAATGTCTCCGATTTTTGGTGGTGATGCATTTAAAAATCTGTTAAGGGCTTCTTTAACATATCCCTCTATTTTATGATAATAATAATATTAATAATAGTCAACTTTATTTTCAGCTTATGACAAGTACAATACAGGTAACCATAAAACAATAAAATAAATTGAAAAAAAAAAACGCATCTGTATTAGAATTATATATATATATATATATATATATATATATATATATATATATGTATATAGAGAGAGAGAGAGAGAGAGAGAGAGACTAATTATACAGGGCTGATCATAAAACGGTGGCAAAACAAATTTGCTTTTTAAATGGAACACCCTGTATATTATATATTCATCAAATGGATTCTCTTCCTGCTAATTATAAATATACCTGGTTTGGTTGCGACATTACTGAAAATAATAATAACCAATATAAGGCACTGCAGCTATAGTACTCCAATTACAAAACAAAAAACTATAATTAAGAACGGATTATTAAGCTACTACAAAATTAATATAAACTCAAAATAAAAACTAGTATAAATTAAAGTACCAGACTAATTGTTTACTAAGGTAAAAGGTTTGAAACACCATAAAGGAGTTTTTAGTTTTAAGATAAAAATATTAAAAAAACTTAGAGTAACAGGTTAATCGTCAATCAAGAAAAATATCAACAGTTCTAAGACAAAATGTACCCGACTCGATATCCTAAACGGTTACGTTTTCAATGTAAGCACAAATACTTGGGAACTGCTTTATCTGGAAATGGTTTGGAGAATTCCAAGGCGGACTGAATGAATTTATAACAAACCTCAAGAACCGAGAAGTTTGAGAACGATATTGGCTGATTAATAATACAACAAAAATGAAAGAGGTACTTATACCAAAGAAACATAAAATATATCACTTTTCATTTAGCATTAATGAATGAAATGAAATAATAAATCACAGTATTTGATTAAATTATATAAAATATTGTAAAACTTTTTAGTTCCCAGAATGTTATGAGACTTATAGCAAAATAATGTCAAGAAGTTGGTCTGAAGAGTAGCATACATCAATCTCTTGACTAACCCATGACAATAAAATTTTTAGTTACTATAGGATAAGAAAATGTATCAACAGTACTGTATTTAATGAAACATAAATAAAATTGTCTTAGAGTAATTAATATTATATTAAAACGAGTACAATCTGATGTTACATTAGTCCCATAGTTTTGTCTATAATTTTCTGAGGTACCCTGTACTATTTCATTTATGATTGTTTTTCACTTTCACCAGATACTAGCTGATTGGATTCAGATTTTTCAAACTATACAATACATTACAAAATGTTTGATACAATCATTTAATTTTCATTTTATTTGAATAAACGTATTACAATCAATCAATCATATATTAATGTTATACACAGTAATACGTGTTACACATGTCAAATAGTTTAGAAAATAGCAAAAGAGAGGAAAAATTCTTGTAACCAAAAACTAATAAAACCCTAGCTTAAAAACACAAATATATAGATAAAAAATTAAAAACTTATATGCTAAACAAATACAGGAAAGAATGCTTATAAGCAAAAACTAATAAAACCCTAGCTTAAAAATACAAATATATAGATAAGAAATTAAAAGCTTATATGCTAAACTAATTAAAACAGTCTAAGCGTTCATGTTTTACATATTACAATTCAATTTTAAAAATATAAATGCCACGAATACTCGACCTACTCGGCCGAAGCCATCCGGCTACTTTTATCGAATTTACCCGATATTCGGTTATGGCCAGATACTAAACTATTCGGCCAAATATCCGACATTTTCAAAATACCTAAAATCCAGTGCTTTTCCTTTTAATAATACTTTATTTTAAATAGACCAAACTAAAAAAAAAACGCGCTCACAAATTGACAAATAGTCATTATCAACTCTACTGCTATTGTAAATGATAAAAATATTTGTTATAGATTAGTGGGTTTCCAGATGTCCTCGGTTGTATTGATGGAACCTACATTCCAATTAGAACACCTGCACATAAAATAAAATCTACGTATGCTAACCGGCATGACTATCCATCACTTACTCTACAGGGCATTTGTGATTATAGAAGACTCTTTTTAGATGTATTTACAGGAGCTCCCAGCAAAATGCATGACGCCAGAGTATTTAAGTACTCATTCATTTCAAAACAACTTGTAAATATATGTGCAGAAAAAAGGCACATTTGGGGTGATGTTGCATATCCATTAAAAAAACATCTTTTAACACCATATAGGGACTATAGAAATCTAACCGAAGCCCAAAAAAATTATAATAAATTGTTTTCTCAAACAAGGGTGAAAATAGAGAATACCTTTGGACTACTAAAAACTAGGTTTAGGCAGCTAATAAGAACAGATTTCAATACTGTTAAAAGGACCACTGATTTTATAATATCTTGCTGTATTCTGCATAACTTATGTATTTTAAATAATGATGACTGGAACAAAATAAATGAAGAAAATGATAATTTTTTTCCTCCACCCATAAATGAAAATACAGAATTAGAAAGAGTCCAAAAGAGAAAAGGGGAAGAAAAGCGAAATCTTATTTGTGCTATTTTAAATAAATATAACTTTTAAAAAAATGTTTAGTTTTTTATATTAAGAGTATATATGACCTGAAGTCCTTAAGTCGTTCAAAATTTACATATGCTATCTATAACTCGCTTTGTTAATGCTTAAAGCAATAATTTAAACATACCATTGTTTTTTATAAAATGTTTCAGTTAGTACTAATAGTTCATCACAGTTGACGTGCCCGAAACAACAAAAATCTAAAATATCCACAAAAGCAAAATAAATATAAAGATTGAGTATTTATTAAATTAAAAGTAACTCTATAACAAAAAATAAATTCATATTAAATAACAACAACAAATAAAATATAATATTCCAGTCTCATTTGCATAAAATAAATTTAAAAAACCCTGAGCTTATGAGATACAAGACTTTCTTATTATAATTAATCTTTTTAATGTCTTTTAGGTTTGGTTCCTATTAAATAACAGGTCTTTTAAAAGTTCTAGCTTTTCTTTATGTCTTCTTTGCTTACTTTCTTCTTTTTCTTTATGGTGTTTCTCCCTTTGAATTTTCCTTTCCTTGTCCCTTTGTTTCAAATACTCTACCATACTGTCCTTTTTTGATTCCTCAGAAGTCGCAGGGTTCTTTACTTTTTCTTTTAAAATTACCTGCTTTTGGTGTTGGAGGACCTCAGGCTCAATGCTGTCATCAATCATAGATATTTTTTTTAGTTCATCCTTATATCCTACTTTTAGGCTCTTAGCTCCAGAGGTACTATTATTGTCAACTGATTTTTTTTTCCTCTTCAGTACAGTTTTATATCAGTTCTCTACTTGCTTTCCTACTCTTATTTTCTTAAAAATTAGTGTTAGTTCCTCAGCAATTTTGATCCACATATCTTTTTTTAACCTAAATTTTTTCATGGGGCCAACATCTCCCAGGTACTCATAGTATTTATCTAATAAATATTTAATTTCACTCTCTGTCCAATTTTCTGGACTTATCCCTGGATTGGTTTCAGAAAGAGCAGGACTTGGCACTGTAAAATTCGCCTCTGGGTCTGACTCAGAGTAACTATTCACTACATCCTCTGATTGCCTTTGAAGATCACTGCAGTTTAAAATATCAGGAGCTACTCCTACTGTATCAGTGTTACCTAAAATGAACATAATATTCCTAATCAGTAGATAATAAGACAATTGTTCTATAATATAACTTCTGTTGTACAGTGAATTCCCCTTTCCATCAACAGTATTTGCTTAAACTTACCATCTTTATCCCTTACATGGCAAAGAATATTACCGTCATACATTTTCATATGCTCGCCGTTAGCATCTAAAACAACTTGAGTTATTTCGTAAACCGACATTTTATAGCATATATTTAAAATATAATACAACGCAAATAATTCCAAAAAGTATAGGTTGTTGTTTCTTGATTTTAGGCGAATAAAACCGTTGCAGATGCGAATGAATTTTTTGAAACTTGCTCGATGCCTGTTCGAATTTTCACAAAGCAAATTCCGATTTAAAACTGCACTCGCATTTTGCCGATTTTGCTCCGCAAAAGCGTGGGGTAGTGGAATTCGCTATAAGTCAGATAAATTCTTTTTTTACAATGTTTTATGGTCCCTATGTAAGATCTTTTCTAGAATATGCTTGTCTTATTTGGTTCCTACTTTACAGTACATATATTACTCAGTTTCAAACGTTTTCAAAATTTCTAGAAATCAAAATGAATATTCCACTAGACCAAATCAACTATGCTCAAATGCTACAGTTATTAGGTCTGGACTCATTGGAGAACAGGAGTTTCAACGAGAAATACCCGTAATAATACATATCATGTAAATGTTTAATCTTCAAGCTATGGTATTGCATCATTAATCTCTGGTTTCTGTAATAATGGAAACATTATCTGTAATCCCAATAAAACTGATTTTTTTAACCTTAATTTTAACTCATTTTAAATAAATCTTTTTCTTTTGTTGTTAGCAGCAGATCCAGATGAGTTATTCACAATCGTTAAAAAAAGGGTTGGAAAATCCGGAAGCTCCCTGAGGAATCTTGTAGCCCGATTTTGTTTGGCAAATAGTGGCTTTGTATCTAGATAAATTTCTCAAGGCCATTGTCTAAATTTTTTTTCTCTTGGGCAGCAAAATTTACATGAACCACACTATATATTGCAATTTTTGAGGAACATATGCCTTCAGATTTTTTCAGCTAGTTTTGGATTAATTAAATTGTTAGCTGTCTTTAGATTCCCTAATTCCACACATACTATATTACATATATTAAATCCTTTTTTAACAATAACTGTTGACACCTATGACACATAGCTTACAAAATATTTTGCTAAGATCAGAATAATGTAATTAAGTTACATTTTGCTCCATTGATTCAAATATCACAATGAAAGGTTATCCATACTTTACCAGATACTCCTTACTTCTATTTCTAGTTTTCACTACTTTCCTATCTAATTTCGTAAGTTCAATCACATTTTGATTTTTTTTGAGTTTGGCTTATTTATAATACTATTAATTTCTATTATATGTAGTTTTATCTAAAATATTGTAACCTAGAGGTAAAATTGCTTGCTATTTCTTTATTATATGTGCAGACTCATTTAAAAAATATTTTTGAATGAATTCATTTAGTAGGCCTCCTCGAGGATTACGAGGACCCCCAGCCATGCTTCATGCCTTTCTAATCTCAAAAGTCTATTTAACCCTTTGCAAATCACCTACACCAAATAAGAAAAAATAACTTACAATTTGACATTCTTTAATATATGTATTCCTAAAAAGATTTGATTGATAAACAGGCCCACGAAAATTTACTTTTTACCAAGAAATTGCAGAAAATTTCAAATGAGTACCCAACTCGATCAACGTGGAAGCAGGAAAAATCAAACATCTCTTACAAACAGATGTATTTTTAAAATGTGATACTTTTTTAAAATTCTCTTAATGGTTTTGTTTATTCTCGGCCCATTTTCCCCATCAAAAAAAACTACCAAATTTTGGTGTATCCCTTAGTTCTCTAAAAACGAGATTCAGAGTAGTTTTAAGGTTAAGTATATATTCATCAAGTATCACAAAATTCTTGGCAGTGCAGTGAAAACCAATGTAATCAAACCAAAGTTGTTGTCAAGTAATACAAAAAAAAGAATGGAATATTATGTATAATTAATTGACATAATTATATTTGCATTTACTATTAAACAAAAATTATTTACTGAAAAAAAAATTATATAAAACTTGTTAAAAATATTTAATATATTATTATACTCCTTGAAGCATCATTATTACAAAACAAATTGCATATATAATTCCTAGTTAATATTATTATAATAAGTCTGGGAAAGGTTAGATCATTAAGCACCAATGCCCTGGGGGGACCAATATTGTAACCTAGAGGACCAAAAAAGCCAATTTGTCAGTTCCTTTGCTGAGCATATCCTTTAATAAGTCTTATAAAACATATAACAATACTTTCGTCTTTTTTATACATATTTCTCCTTTACATGTAATGCATAATTACCATAACCAATTGGTAATGCAAAACTCGGTGATACCAAATTTACATTAAAACTATTTGAAAGATCAAATCATAAACTAACTAACCTTCATCTGCAGAACAATATAAATCATTATCTTGTTCTATACCATTAATCCATGTACTTTCTTCTGGAAATGCCACAGATTTTAGGGCCGCAAACCAATTATTTAAATTTTCATCAGATAATGTTCCAAACTCCATATCTGAATTTTTAGTTACCACATTAACTACATTTGAAGATTTTGGGGTTATTTTAATAACATCTTCGAGGGTTATGATTTTTGCTTGACCAGTCTTTGCCTCATTTTCATATATTTCTAAGCGAGCTATTCCACTACTGCTTCTTTTATACAAGATGCAGTACCTTTTTTGCCATGTTTTCTACGGTGTCAAAAAAAAAACAATAATTAGTATAGTTATATAAAAATTCATATCAATAAATGATATACATAGGTAAATTATTTAAGTTACATAAAATAAATATTAAATAATTTAATAAATATTAGTATGCCGACAATGTGTTTGGGCAATATTTAGATTCATGAGACCAATAATTTCAAGACATTAAAATTAGGTATGTATTTTATGTGCTTGATAATATGCCTTAATTCAGAAAATAGGCTATATTAACATCTGACCTTGTTCGCATCAATTTTTATAAGCTTGTTTTTTTTTCTAAAGATCAGCTGTTTTAATTCAGAAAAAATCCAAGTACTATTATAAGTTTATTTAATTAGTTACTAGTTACTACCGTAAGGCTCTTGGTTGGGACCAATGCTGTTTCTCACATTTATTTTTTTTTAAATAAATAAATAAATAACGTAAGGACGGAGCCGATGCACGCATCGGACTAATGGCCCTTCAGAAACATACAATACAGAATGCTAAACGTTCCATATAGTACGAATTCGCAAATAACGTCAAAAGTTAAATTTTGAGGATTAAAAATATTTACTTCGATTTTGTTTCCATGTGTAAAATTGTGTGCTTTATTAATAGTTAACGTTCGCGTACTACTAGGATAGTGAATCAGTGGCGGGCTAAGGAGGGGGGGAGGTTACGTACCCCTATGTCTTGGTCTCTTTTTTAGGGGGCTCAATTTGGAATAAACACAATAAAATTCAAACCATTTTATAAAAGTCTTACCGAAGATTATGTTATAAAAATGAGTTAGTTTTTAAATATTAACACCCTGTATCTTAAAAACTAAGGCCTATTGACCCAAAAAAATTACATCTTGAATTTTTAGCAATCAAGATTAAAAACATAAAAAAATAACATAAAATTTTAAATATGTAGGGCCTTAGCATTTTGCTGACTGACGTCTAAACGGTTCAAAATATCGGATTAATGTAAGAAACCAAGAAGTTAGAAAACAAAATGAGGAATATAACTGCCTAAATAAAAATAGTCAGTGCCGTTGCACTAAAAATTTCAGAGGGGTAAAAGGTTCACAATCTAGAAAAAAGTAACACCCAGTAGCTTTTTGTAAAATGTATTATAGGCATTTCGTTGACATTGTGTGTGTTAAATTTGAATAATTTATCTCTAGAAAGCTCTGGTACCTTTCTAGAGATGCCCATGAAAAAGAAAAAACTAAAAAAAAATAAAATTTTGACACCATGTATCTCAAAAACAGTCCTTTGCGGACACATGTTCATATCAACTTTTAGTCTTAAAATAAGGCAAAAAATTACGAATTTAATTTTTAGATATCAATTAAAAAAAACACCCTGTATATTACTTATGTTGTTATTCTAAATATGTATAATAAAGTTTTCAATAATTTTAAAATGTTGTCCTTGTAAATATATATAATAAAGTGTTCAATGATGTTGAAGTGTTTGAATATTGAAATCTGTAGGGTTTATGTATTAGTTACTTCAATAGTCAAAGGCAAAAGAGAGAATGTATGATTTCAAAATCTACATTAATATCTATTATAATATTTCATCTATCCTATTTTCATATTACTAAACCATAATTATTTTAAAACCAAAGGTTTTATGCATACTAACGTTATTTTTAGAATTTATTAATCATAGACGTTAATATTAACATTTACACTAATGCGTAATATTAAACATATATAAGGAATATATAAAACATATATATATATATATATATATATATATATATATATATATACAAATAATCAGAAATTATCACATATAACAGCATTGTGTTGACTACTTAAAGGGCTCCAAAGAATTAATGATTTTTCTTTGTTTTAAATTATGTGCACAGATTACTCTTATTGTCAGAGTATTTTATTTAGTAAGGAGCAATCGAGTTATTTAAACATGCGCGCGGGAGTTCCACACGGGGTCCTATTTGGGAGCATTACTGTTATTGATTTATGTAAATGACTTGACAATATTGGATATGTCTGGAAACTTTGCTGATGATACCACAATATTGTTGAACATTCGTAATCGTAATTCTGATGAACTAGAATACATTGTAAATATAGATTTAATTAAAGTCAAAGAGTGATTCGTCGCCAATTATCTATCGTAATTTTTTAGATGACAATTTAAAGAAGTAATGCTTGATAACCCGGCCATAGCAAGGACTAAGGTGAATAAATTGTTGGGATTATATATTGACCAAAACCTTAAATTTGAACAGCACATTCTACAACTATCTAAAAAGATCTCTAAGGGATGCTTTACAGTTAGGACCTAGTAATTTAGTGTGTGAGTAAATATGGCGAGAAATGTATATTATGTTCTTGTTGAATCGCACATGCGCCATGGTGTGTGCTTCTGGGGTGCTTGTGTGGACTTTCTTAAAAGTTTGTTATCTTACAAAAACGAGCATTGAAAATTATATGCCGTATGAAGCCTCGGGAGTCTTCTAAACCAATATTTTTAACTCAAAAGATTTTCTCATTGCCTTGCATATTTATATTGGAAACTGTTTGGTACAAAAAAAGTTTAAGGCCTAAATATCAAGGGAGTCTTTGTACTGCTGTCCTGAATTCAATAGTATATAATGGTAGAAAATTATTTAATCATCTGCCGATGGGAATACGGCAGATCGCTTGGGAAAAAAGTTTAGAGGGAAACAAAAGTTTATTGGGAATTGGTAAAGCTTACGATTCAACCGAAGAATATATATAAATGATGTCTTTGTGTAATTGAAAAGTTTAAAGTGAATTTGTAACTTGAGATAATAAAGCTTTTTAAACGTGGTCCATAAACCACATCAGCATAATGAAAATGAGAAAAAACGAGGGAGCTAACAAGCGTTTTTTTAGTGTCTCTATCCAGCAAGTTCTTAAAGGGAGAAAGCGTCTTTAAGCTTAGATAGACCTTGCGACAGACATCCGAAACATAACTTTAAAATTTCAATTTTGAATCAATCGTCAGCCCTAGATTCCTAATAGGCTGGCTGAATTCGATCACCTGTCCATCCACCAGAAGCTCAAGATCACCGACCTTTTCAAGGTAATAGTTTGAACCTATCAATATGTGCTGACTCTTCGATGCATTCAACACAAGTCCGTTATCCCTTATCCATTGTTTAACATGGTGAAGATCTTCATTAATTATATTTCTTGCCCAATCCTTTCCATTAGGTGAAAAATCAAATGAGAGCTGAATATCAACAGCATAAAGATGGAGTAGCAGGATTTCAGAACAGATTGCAATGCAAAGAGAAAAAAAGTAAAGGACCCAGGACTAAGGCGCTCAATAGTACTAGAAGATGCCTTAGGATTTGGTTTAGCAAGCGTGAGTTTCCACTGGTTTGGAATAAACTCGGCTAAGGATACATTGATGATATGTGTCAGTGGAGCCGCTATAGAGTTTAGCGACAATTGAAGCATCTTAGCCGAAATAACGTCAGCACCAATAATGTGTTGCTTTTGCTTTAGAATAAGTGATTTGATCATATCAATAGAGCCAGGAGAAAAATCAAACTGAGAATCTGAGAATGTCTGACACTTAAAAACAGCTTTGTGAATAAATAGGACCCCAGTAATTTGGGACTGTTTCTGCATGCCCTGAGAATTTGAGAAAAATACGTTCTTTGTTCTGTTCTAAGAGTGGTGTTATAACATTTTCTCAAGGAACAGAAATATTTTATATCTAAGCCATGCTCTTTCCTTAAGGGTCTTTATCATGGCCAGGGTATCAATAAACCAGGGCATTTTACGCTTCCTAGGGTTGTCCCTCATGCAAATAAGGAGAGCATACTTATCGAAGAGGTCAAGTATATGCATTTGAAAGTATAAAAATTTATTTATATCCCTCATTTTGTACATTTCAGACCAGTCAATTAATCCAATCTCATGATATAATGCAGTTTCATTAAAATTTTTAAAATCACGGACAAACTTGGCTACATTTTTAAGTTTTTCAAAAGAAATATCTATATTGCATTGGGTCAGCGAGAGAAAAGCAAGAAACGTCTGCGCTAACAACTTTAAAAGAAGCATTTGGAACAATCACATCAATAAGAGAAACACCTTTGTATACAACATATTCGTTAGGAAAACGAGTATGCTGTATTACAACATATTCGTTAGGAAAACGAATATGCTGTATACAAGGATGATAATACATCAGAGAATTAAAATATTTTGACATAGGTGTCAATAAGAAGACTAATATTTACATCACCCAGAAAGACAAAGTTTTCAATACCTATGCTGACCAAATAGACTATGATATCGAATAAAGTTGATACATCAGTATAATTTTAATCAGGAGGCCTGTAGAACACTCTTAAGGCACACGTTAAACCATTTAATTTAGCCTTTAAGACAAGATACTCAAGATGATTGCCACCATCAACTTGCACATGCAGTATTTAGAACCCTATACCTCTGCGAATGCACAGGCAGACGCCACCATCCCTTCCAAACCGATCCCTACGAACAACAGAATAACCCAGGATATCCACCATAAAATCGGGGATATCCGAATAAAGACAGGTCTCACTACAAGAATAAACATTAATATGACATAGACAAAACTATCCAGATGATCCAGTTAGATTGCGCTTGGCTGCAGCCGACGTGCACGGAGAAACTTCCTCTTATCGTTGGCCAGCACTGAACTACTGGCAGTCAAAAGAACCCTGAAATCAACATTCACAATAGCCCCCACCAAACTGGAATTAATCATTGGGGTGGAAACATTTTGTGGTGGTAAAGGTACAAGGTGGAGGTAAACTCCTAAAGCAATATTGCTCCAATTTCCACAGAAGTGTTCTGTGGCCCAAACTGACGAGTGCTCATCAAGTCATGCTTATTTAGAAACGACACCATTCTCATCTTGACTAGTTTCTATCTATCTATCTATCTATTTCTATCTTTGCCAATGTCGGTAGTAATAAGATTGTCCTAAAATTTGATGGACTTTGACTATCTCCACCTTTAGAGACTGGCACGACCACAGCCAGCAGGGCAGGAAAATTCCACAAGTGAAGGAGATGTTCATAACCTCAACTAAAAAAGTAGTATTCGTCAGTGTCTGAAAAACCTTTAAGGAGAGCCTATCCCAACCTGCAGCATTTGGGTTTCTAATTTCTCGGAGGGTTGATTTTATTTCATAAACAGTGGTAGAGCAAAAAACTCCTGAGGATATTGTTAATGCTTTTGCCAACCATTTTGAATTTTGTTTTTCATATTACGACCCTTCTCGTCAATTTGAAGACAATTCTGAGGTTCTGGACAACTCACTTCTTCAACATGTCTTTACACCCCCAAAAGTTGAAAATAAGGTAGCATCCCTAGATATAAATAAAACTGCTGGACCTGATGGTATACCTCCAATATTCTATAAAAGATCTTCCAATACTTTATGTGCTCCTTTGTATTAAATATTTCAACAGTCCTTTAATTCAGGGAAATTTCCAACTGTCTGGAAATGGTCAACATTATTCCCTGTGTTTAAATCTGGCTCAAAAGATGTTATCAAGAACTATAGAGGGATATCTTTGATATTGATTGTTGCAAAAGTATTTGAAGCAATAATAGCAGATCAATTGTTTCAAACTTACAGAAATTACATTGTACCAGACCAACATTTTTTCCAAGGCAGGTCTACAACAACAAATATTGCAATCTACCAGAACTTCTTGGGTTTCAACATAGAAAAGGGATTACCAGGTTGATGTCATTTACACAGACATATCAAAGGCCTTTGACAGTGTTCATCACGGTCTCCTACTCAACAAGCTTTGTTCTATTGGTGTCTGTGGTACTTACTTAGAGTGGACCTAATCCTACCTTAGTGGACAAAAACAATATGTCAAACTGAGTGGCGTCTCTTCGCGCGAGGTTAATGTGAGTTTTGGCGTTCCGCAGGAGTGAGTCCAAGTTACCGGGAAAAACGCAAAAAGCCGATCGAGGTACTTAATAGGTAATTAGAGGTACCAATATGACTGTTGAATCGTTATCTGCAGCCATCAGGAAAAGCTGGCTCTTTGTATCTGGTCTTAACCCAAAGACATGTGAGACAGACATAGTGGAATACTTGAAAAATACCCATCCAAACAGTCAGTTTATTTGTGAGAAGATGGTGACAAGAAGAGACAAACTGTAGAGTTCTTTTAAATTGGGTGATCCTACTGACCTAAAGCAAGACATTATATCACCTAACCTTTGGCCTCAAGGAGTTTATATTAACCATTTTATCAATATACAGCGCTGGAGACATATGGGCCCCAGGTCGAACCAGCTAAATTGACAAACTTTGTAAATGTTATAAGTAGTAATGTAAATAAATCACATCTTTTATTGAATGATTTTTGTATACTTCACTTAAATGTTCAGAGTATTCGCAATAAAGTGTCTGAGCTTGAGGTTTTGACTGTTTCTGTGTCAATGAGCACTGGCTTAATAATGATGAATTTGTAAATACACGTATTTCAGGTTTCAGGGCGGTCTCTGGTTACTGCAGGTCTGTGAAATGCCATGGGGGGTTGCCATATATCTAAGGGATGGCATTGAATACCAAGTCCTAAATACTTCCAGAATTTCGGAAGTACTGAGTTGTGAATTGGCAGAGGTACGTTTAAAGGATACCTTGACTCAGATAATAACTGTTTATAGATGCTTGACAATATCAACATCTCCCAAAATATCATCATAACAGGTGATTTTAATATTCATTTCAGAGGCGGAGATGCTAGAGCAGTGGATCTTTGTATTGTGTTACAAACGTATGGACTGTTGAATTTACTACAAGAATTAATGCATGTATTGCCAATGTGTTCTCCAATATTTCTCGTCATAACTCCTTTTGTAAACCTCTTAAATCTAGATCTTTTGTCAGACCATTAAACTGTAATATACACTTCAGGCATAATACTCAAAACAGACCCAAAAATAGAGTGACTTTCAGACCTATTTCCCCTGAAGGGCTTCTTGCCTTTTATAATAAATTGTAGGAAACAACCTGGAGTTTTGTCGGAGATGCTGAGGTTCATGTCAGCTACAGGTTTCAGATGTTCTTGGATGTGATTGTGACGGCGGCAGAGCAGTGTTTCTCATTTAAATCAAGGCTGGTCCATAGTGGCTCTAAATCAATTTCTGTTGCTGTGACATTCATAAAATAAATCCCATCTTAGTTCCAAAAACCATAGTGAGTGAATATAGAAACAGGTATCGCTTAGCAATTACAAGAGCCAAAAAAAAATCTTATGATTCATATATTAAAAATTCTCAGAATCCCCAAGTTGTGATTCTTCTAACATCGCTGAGGAAGTTATTGGAGCATTGCCAACAACCTCTGAAACCCCTGACTATTACGTGACAAATGGATTTGTAGGTGAAAGTTTCACTTTTAAACAAGTTAGAGACAAGATATCAAATTTTAAAAACAGTCAAAGCAGTGACTGCTTTAACACAAATACCAAGCTTATTAAAAATATCAAAAATCTGATAACATATCCTTTAACCGAATTAATAAATCATTGTATAAATGACAGAGTGTTCCCAAACTCCCTCAAAAATGTCAAAGTTATACCAATTTTTAAAAACAAGGGTTTCCCTAGCGATCATAACAACTATTGTCCCATTTCCCTCGTACCAATAGTATCAAAAGTTTTTGAATCAATTTTAAAAGAACAAATACCTATATAATTTTTTTGAGAGGCACAATCTCTTGTTACAGAGGCAGTACGGTTTTAGAAACAACAAGTCAACAATTCTTGCTATAAATAATCTTATTGAACTAGTGACTAATGGCATGGAGGAGGGCTCTGACTCTTATGCTTCCTTCTATGACCTAACCAAAGCATTTGATTCTGTCTCTCATGATATTCTTTTCCGCAAACTGGCTTATTATAACTTTAGTGTTCTGAGCATCTTTTTAATTAAATCATACCTCTCTGACAGAACACAATCTGTATCATACAATAAATGTACATCGTCAAATAAATTGACACAGCATGGTGTGCCCCAGGGATCCATTCTATGGCCTTTACTGTTCTTAATCTATGTTAACGATTTGGCCAATTTTGAACCTACATCTAATCTAATTATATTTGCGGATGATACCACAAACATTTTGACATACAAACCAACTGATCCAGTAGTAGATACCCATGAAGACAGTCAGGATAAGCTTAACAAATGGTTTCTAGTTAATAAGCTAAGCCGCAATCTTTCTAAAACCCAACATTTGAATTTTAGTCTCAGAAATTCTGATATCATCTTACCTACAGATCCAGATGTGAAGTTTCTTGCTGTTATCCTGAACCCTAAACTTACTTGGGAAGATCATATAGTATCATTATCAGGCAAACTCTCTAAAATTATCTATCTCATTAGGTCACTTACTTGCTATGTGTCTCAGTCCACACTGCTAGCAGCATATCATGGTTATTTCTCATCAAACATGTCCTATGAAGTCCTCTACTGGGGACACTCATCCCATGCAAATAAAATTTTTGGACTTCAAAGTAGATGTGTCGGGTGATGGCTGGATTGGGTTATCGTGATTGTTGCAGGTGTTCGTTCAGGGAGATGAACATTCTTACCTTTCCCTCTGTATACATACTTCACTGCCTAACTTACATCAGAGCAAATATGTCAAACTTTATATACCATGCTGATGTTCATGATTATCAAACAAGGGGTAGGGATAACATAATACCAGCCTTCCATAGACTTGTACGGATGAGAAGAGGTACTGATTACTTCTGCCCTAAATATTATAATGCACTTCCAGTTAATATCAGACAGTTGGAAGACAAAGTATTCTTTGCTAAGGTCAGGGCTTATCTGGTGTAGGGGGTCTTCTATACAACTGAGGATTACCTCAAAAGCAATTTTAACAGGCCGTGTGACTAGTACTTTTTTACTGAAAATTTAATTTTATCTTTTTGTTATGTAAAATTTTTGTCCTTTAATATGTATTTTATAATGTAACTTTTGTCTTTAGTTCTTTTAGTGTAACTTTTAATATGTAATTTTAATTGTTATTTTTTTTATAACAGTGTATTCTTGTGTGACGTGTAAACATACTATAGTATAATTTACAAATATATTTTTCATTTCATTTCATTTTCATTTTATTTCATTTCTCATTTGGGACCTATAATAGAACCATCTCTGTTTTTAAAAAATGTACATGTTTGTTGTATGCAGATGACCTTAAATTCTATAGTGTTGTCAATAGTTATGAAGACTGTGTTTCTGTTCAATTAGATCTTGATAATTTAGTTAACTGGTGTCAGGAAAACTTTCTGAATCTTAATATTACCAAATGTAAAATCACGCGCTTTTATAGAGGTAAGGATCCAATAATATTTGACTATTCTATTGGAGGTGATATTGTGGAATCAGTAGACACAATAAACGATTTAGGTGTAACATTTGACAAAGAGATAAACTTTAATAAACAATTTGAAAACATCGTGCTAAAAGCACATAGAATGTTGGGATTTTTGAGGCGGAACTGCAGGTATATCTGCGATACCAAAGATATTATGTCCATGTATAATAGTTTTGTTAGGAGTATTCTTGAATATTGGAGTATAATTTGGTCTCCAGCATATTTATGTCATATTAACAGAATTGAATCTGTTCAAAACAAACTTTGCAAGTTTCTATTGTACAAATATAATATACCTTATAATGACATTTCTTATACTACTAGGCTACAACTAGTTGGTTTCAATAGTCTCGAAAAGTGCAGACACATTGCGATGGCACTTTTTCTCTTTAAACTGTTAAATGGTTTTATAGATTGTGACTTACTGGCTAATATTTTTTTTCCAGTTCCTTCCGGGCCGACCCGTTCAACGGTCCTATTCTTGGAAAATTTTCACCGCACAAACCACAGTAATAATTCTTTTATCGATAGAATAGTGAAAAATTACAATAACCGATTTTTAAATCACAATCTGTTTTGTAATAACTTTAGACATTTTAAATGTTTAATTTTAAATTGTGTGTGATGTTTTAGAATTATTATGCTACGTATTTAATACTTACTATTAAGTTTGTTTGTGTATATCTTTATCTACCTATTTTTTTAATATGTGAATCCTTTTTGTTTGACTTTAACTTAGAACATTTAATTCTGACTAGTCTAAGCCAATTGGAGTTATTCTCTGTAGAGTTTGAATAAATAAATAAATACAAAAGAATGTCTCAGACACTGACACATGAAATAAGTAATCCTGGGGATCATTTCTTTGTGTAATTTATTCAGACAAATCTACAGCAATAGTGAAGTAAAATGAATTTAATTCATCAGCACACAAATTGCTATGTAAAGTAATGACATTTTTTACCCCTGAAATTATTCGCAATTTTCCAAGCTTCTCTTGATTTGTTAGAAAATACTTTTTTTAGCGAATTCAATAGTTGCAGGATAAATCCTTCGGTACTTATAGTAGTATGTAAGAAAATTATCATTTGAAAATTTTCTTATCTAATGCAAGGATCTAATATTTTTCGTAGATATCCACAACCCGTTGGTGTACCATGGTTTTCTTTTTTTCTTTTTTATATTTATCACAGGACTTCACAGAACCTGGAATATTCACCTCTTAATTTCAGTAATAAATAGAATTCCATTTCTATTTTTTTTTCTTTAACTCCTCATATAAGCTTTTGAACTGGTTGCTTTGAATTTGGGTAAGATCAGATCTTATCTTGCAATTACTGGAGTTCAGATTATATTTGGGGTCCGGTAAACTATCCTGACAGACAATTTTATTTTTTTTCCAGAAAGTACCCATTTGTAATGTTACATTTCAAAAATAAAAATTGCGGGATATGCAAGTTTTCCTAAAAAAAATTAATTAAAAGTCACACTCGGTCACAATTTGACAGCCTTAAAACGAAAAATTTAGCAATGTTGCCAGATTTTAGATTTACCAATTTGTTAGAGAAAATGAAATGAGTAATTGAAAATTATTTGGACAACAGAATTATAATTATTTATTATTATTATTATAGTTTTAATGAAGGTTTTATTGACGAACCTGGGCTAACTTAACGTTAGCGGGACAGATTCACCTAACAATATAGTTACAGAAACATCCCGCTTTCAATATAGACTCGGAATTCAGTTGGCGTGCTGCCGCACGCTTTCTTGACAGAAAACCTAACTAATCCTAACCTAACCTAATCCGTATTTTTCTAACCTAACCTAATCCGTATTTTTATTAATTATAAGTTTTGTTATAAAAAAAATTAGTTTTACGTGTATCATAACTTATAGGTATTTCTTTAATTATGAATATGGCATATAATAATTACATCTTAAAGTAAATTTTCACTGCTGATGAGAGTTTTCGACACATTTTCTCAATCTGGACTGCTAGACGGTAGATAAAAACAAAAAGAAACAAAAATAAACGAGATTTAAGAGTGTCAATATAGTTTACCGAAACCTATATTTGTTTTTAAAGCATTGGTTAGACACATCTGCCTTAGAGAGAACCACTTGCAATGGTCTAGGTCGTGACCAATTCTCAGCAACTTAAAATCACTTGCTGCTTCCACATCCAGTGTAACTAATAGATCTAGCATAGCATATATATAGCAGAATATGAGTACAATTTCGGCACGTTAACGTTGATATTTATCGGCTCCGGTATTTTAAGTCATTTAAGTGGTTTAATGTTGTCCAATTTAGAAGTGTTTTGTATCATTGTGTAGAGGAAAATATGTTTTACATCTCTATAGTATAAGAAAATCGTTAACTAATGAATTTAACGCACAATATTTAAAAATCCGCGATACATCATATACTGTTTTTAATCACTTCTGCTATAAAAAGCTTAGTGGCAGCCACCTTATCAGTAAAGGAGATTCCCTTTGTATTATAATTTATGCAGGTTTTTGTGGAAATCCCTAGTACATTTTAACTTTTTTGTGCAGTGCATTGTGAACAATTCGTATATTGAACCTTAACTTTTTTTAATATCACCTATTTATTTATCTTGGGGAATACCATTAATTTGTAAACAGCTGCTTTATCCATTCATTTAAAATTTTGTTTCTTGAATGGTGTAAATACCAGGGATGTTCAAATCATATTTTGACTAGTTTTATTTATTCTTATATTTTACCTATTTTAATTGTACAGATTGTGTATGTTGTATAGTGGTGGTATGCTACTGAACTGAGTAGGTGATCCCGCTACTGTTCGGTTTGGACATTTTTTTAAATTTTTTAATTGTTATGCCTTTCTATTTTTTTTTTAAGTATTTGTCTAATAACATTAATGTACTATTTGTATCAGCTACCTTTTAATTTATTTGTATATAATATTATGTGAAAAGATTGTATTTTTTCTGATTGCTAAATTGTAATTTTAAAGCTGATTTTTGCATATTATTGTATGGTTGTGCAGTAAATAGCTATTCTTTTTTATATATGTCATTTGAACTTCAGAGAGCCAACAAAAACTCCAAAATGCTTTGGTCTCGACTTAATACATGGAATGTTCATTCAAAAAATAATTCTGAAATTCCTAATCATTTAAAAAATCTACAAGATATTAGTAATCAATTTGCTGATGTTAGTAGGTTGGCCGCTCCGGTTGATGTTGAGGTCCGTGACTTTTATAATACTAATAGGCTGGAGAGTCTAGATAATAGAAACTTTTCTTTTAGGTTCATATCTGAATATGACGTTCTCCAAGCTTTCTCTCGCATCAAATCCAAAAGTATGGGCGTCGATGGAATAAGTTACGTCATGCTTCTCTTTGGTCTTGAACATGTAGTTTCAATTATAGCCAGATTATTCAATCAGTGCCTTCAGGAAGGAGTGTTTCCTGAAATTTGGAAAACATCTATAATTATACCCATTCCCAAAAATTCCAAAATCGAGTCAATATCTGAACTAAGGCCCATCAGTCTATTGCCAATCCTGGCTAAAATGTTAGAATTGCTAGTTACTGATATGATTAATGACTATATTTTGAGTATTGCCCTACTGCCTGAAGTTCAGTCAGGCTTCCGGAAGCACCACAGCACTGCAACTGCACTCACCAAGGTCACTACAGACCTTGTAACTAATATCGATGAAGGGATGGCCTCCTGTCTTATACTCCTAGATTACAGCAAAGCCTTCGATTTAATTAATCACTCTATGCTGGTTGCTAAAGCACGTTATTGTGGTTTCACCGAGCCAGTGTGTCAATGGCTTGCCAGTTACCTATACTCCCGTGTGCAAATAGTTGAGTTGGATGGAGCCAGATCCAAGCCTGTCACTTTGCAGCATGGAGTTCCTCAGGGAAGCATTCTTGGTCCCCTGTTATTCAATTTATATACTTCTGATCTGCCCAAGCAGGTTCGTTTCTGCTCCATCCACCTCTACGTGGATGATACACAATTGGTTGCTGGTTTTGAACCGGAAAATGCTTGTCAAGCTTTCCAGCAGATTAACTGCGATTTGAAATCTATTTTAGAGTGGTCCATTGGGCATGGTATGTTGCTTAATGCAAATAAAAGCAACTATATGGTTATTGGCACTAATCATATTATAAATAAAGTAAACATGCACAACTTTGTTTCGTTACATATTGGTGAGGATCTTCTACCCTCTGCAATATGTGTTAAAAATTTGGGCGTCACATTTGACGCAAACCTTAACTTTGAATATCATATCAATAAAAAACTATGTTCTGTATACTTTAAATTAAAAAGTTTGTATCAGTTTAAATTTATTCTACCCGAAAAGGTTAAACTCTTACTAGTGGAATCACTCATTCTTTCACAATTGGATTACTGTTGTATAGTCTATTACAATTATTCCATTCGTTATGTTTATTGTGTATACAAATTTTCTCATATCACTCCCACTTATGTACAAAACAACTTGCTTAAATATGAATATCGAGTGATGCTTCTATTTGGTGTATTTGTGTACAAACTTTATAAAACAAAATGTCCGATTTACCTATGGAAATATATTGTAGCAAGACAGGAAATTCACAATCTAAACCTAAGAAATGTTATTAGATTTAATCTACACCAACATCGCACTTCTAAGTTTAGAAACTCATTTGCTTTTCGGGTGATACAATTGCTTAACTCACCTGTATTTAATATAATTACTCAAAACTCTATTAAAACCTTTAAGACCAAGTACAAGAATGAGTTACTCAATTTAATGCCCTAACAGTGTAGTAAATTACCTTTGAAATGTGTGGATTTTTGTAATAGGTATTAATGTTATTATAGTTAAGTTACTTTATTTTTAGGTATCATGGAAGAACGCCCTGCGAATGCTACCTTTTATGTAATTATTTTTGTATATTGCATAATAAATGTTTTTCTATTCTATTCTATTCTATTCTATATTCGAAACTTAAACTTTAAAATATATATGCCTGCCGAAATGGAAACCAATAGTAAATCAGAGGAAGAAAATGTATCTCAAGAAGAAAGAGAAAAACAATCTCAGGCCATGAAATATACCTTTGGATGTTGCAAGAAGTCTTGTTCGAATGTGTGCTGCATCCAGTGTCTAAATATCTTTCATGTTAGCTGCAGTAACAGATTTACTTCCGGTACTGAAGTAGAACCAGGAAAAATACTATGCTCAAGAGAATGTCACCAAACCTATGCCTACAAGGAAAAGGATGGGAAAAGATTACAGGATGAATACATAAAGATCAAAAAACGGGAAAAAATGAAAGACAGCGAAATGGAAAAACTTCAAGTAGATAAAGAAAAAGAAGCAGAAGAATTAAATAACGAAATCAATAGACTGAATAAAGAAATACAGGAAAGAGACAAATACATCATGAAACAAAGGCGGGCCTCTGTGGAGTTTACGGAATTGGCTTCTTTGGAGGATGAGAAGAATATTCAAGAAATTAAACAATTAAAGAAATCAATTACTGACTTAGATAAACAAATAATCAGTTTATCAGAAAATATTCAAGCCCTACGTCAAGATAATGAAAAACTCACCATCGATAGAAAAAAACTCGACAAAGCATGCAACTCTTTAACTAAAGCAAATAGAAGCCTAAATACAAAAGTTGAAACAATGTCAGAAGAAAACAATGAGTATCTGAAAAAATTACGGGCTGCCCAGCAGCAAATTGAGCATATGAGTGAAACTAAATCTCAAGACAGAAATAAAGATGCTAATGAGGAAGTAATGGAGAGCCTAGATAAAGATATAACAACTATCAGAGAGCAACTTGAAAAGGAAAGGGAAAAAATAGTTGACTTGAAAGAACAGCACAAAACCGAAATATAAGAATTAAACACAAAGCTGGGTCGAATAAATGTTTTAAACAAAGGCCTGCAAAAAGCAAATGAAGAACTGAAAGCTGAGCTAAAGAACACACAAAAACGACTAAAAGAGTTGCAACTGGACAATACTACTTATACGCCACAGGTAACACAATTATCATCACCATCAGCAGAAATAAGCATACAAGGTCATCCATCAAGACAAGAAAACATAACACAAAGAAAAAACCCCAAATACTATTTTTTGGAGGTAGTGATTGCTACAATGTTTGGAAAATCTTCAAAGCGGCAGCGGGAAACTACTTCGATACTAACTGCCAATATTCTGAAAGTAATCTTCTGGAAGATATTGTATCACCACACCAAGCACTTTCTGCCAAATTAACTAAAGGAGACTTTAAAGTAATATTCACCACCAGTGAAAATGTAAGACAGGGACAAAATATTCGACACATAGCTTATCAAATAATCGAACAATCAAAACACACTAATTTAATTTTAATTGGAACACCCCATTCAAAGAATAAGCCAATCCTAAAAAGGCTCATCCAAGAACAAAATAAGCAATTATCCCATATTCCAGGACATACATTTATTGATTGTAATACATTAATACACAGGTATGACATAAATGAAAATGGCACCCTAACCAACAAAGGGAAATGGAAGGTGCTAAAACACATCTACCAGAACTACATATCAGTAGAAAACAAAAATCACGATAAACCTAAAGGTACTGCTGAGAATATAAAAGAAGTAAGAACTACCATATCTATTAAAAAAAAAAATAATGCAGATTATCGACCCATAGATAGCCAACCAAATAAAACAGATATGCAGAATGGTCACACACAGACGCTAAACAACGAATATTTTTCAGATCCCGAAATTGATCTCAACAATAAGAAAAAAGACGAAAGCCAACATGGAACCAACAAAAAGAGTCTTTTTTTATCGCCGAAAACGATTCAAAATCTTATGAACCTGGAACGTCGAATGTAGCTCGTCCAATAAGCACCAAAACAAGGAAGAATTTAAGTGTTTATCACATAAACATACAATCTCTTCCAAACAAATTAAACAACTTAGAAATGCTAGTGCGGGAAAAACAACTAGATATATTATGTCTTACAGAAACATGGGTCACTCCAGATGGGATGAAGAGTATGTCAATACCAGGATACAAACTAATTTCAAAGTAGTTTCAAACGAACATAAAAGACTTAAGCACAATAGCAAACTACGGTTATGAAATGGACATAGAATGTTGCGGCATTGAACACAAAGCCAGTAGCACAGTTGTGATTGTCGTATATAGACCTCCTAATGGGAACATGGCAGTATTCATAGATCAAATGACTGCACTTCTAACCTCAGCAACAAAAATTTGTCCAAACATCATCCTATGTGGAGATTTCAACATAGACAGCTCAAAAAAATCTCATATAAACTACAAACTACTGAATGATGTCCTGCTGTCGTTTGGTCTAAATAACTTTTGCGACAGTCCCACACGAGTCTTTACATCCGAAAGAGGCACAGCCATTTCTTCTATTGATTATATGATCACCAATATCTGTAAATTAAAAATTAAGTGTAATGTTACTGAACCCCATATCTCAGACCACCGCTTACTGGAACTTTACATTGAAACCAGCAATGAGACAGAGAAAACACCAAAGAAATATCAGACAATTCGAATATTAAAAGACAAAAATGTCACAGATTTTAATGAAAAATTGAAGCATGAAAGCTGGGAAGGCATATATTCACTGGAGATCGACATCGCCTTTAAGAGCTTCATGGATACAATCTTGTGGCATTTTAACATAACATGCCCACAAAAAAGTGTAGAAAATAACACAACATGCCAGAAAAGCACATGGATTACACCAGAACTGCTCAACCAAAAACAGGAAGTTAAAGATATATATGATCTCATGATCTCTACAATATCCACCGACTTAAGAGAGCTATACAAAGAAAAAAGAAAGGCCTACAGAAAACAAATTACGCTGACCAAAAGGAACCACCACAAAAATATAATTGAAACAGCTACAAATCCTTCAAAAGCAGTATGGAATCTTATAAACTCGGAACTTGGCAAACAAAAGAGAAATAACATCGAAAATATCAAGATAAATGACGAAGTGATTACAGAAAAACAAAGGATAGCAGACTCATTTGCAGACTACTTCTCGACCATCGCAACAAGAACAATCGAAAACCACTTTGGAAATAACACATCTTCTATTCCAACAATGGGCTTATACGTTGATCATACAATATTTTTATACCCAGTTACTACAGAAGAGGTAGAAAAAATAATAATGTCTCTAAAGAACAAAAAGTCTACTGGTTTTGATCACTTTCCAGCATCTCTCCTAAAGAATGCATGTGATGAGTTAAAGGAACCATTGCGGGTGATCTTAAATACTTTACTGAGTAGTGGAAAATTCCCAACCATGCTCAAATTAGCTATAGTAGTTCTAATCTTCAAAAAAGGGGATCATCAAAACATAGAAAATTATAGACCCATCTCACTCCTGAGTTGCTTCTCAAAAGTGTTCGAGCGTGCAATATACAATCGACTTCAAGCATTCTTGGTTAAATACAATATCCTCGGACCAGAACAGCATGGATTTCAACCAGAAAAGTCAACCGAGACCGCATCTCTTGAACTTGCAGATTTTGTCTATGGAGAGCTGGAACTCAACCACTTTGTGGTGGCAATATTTTTTGATCTATCTCGTGCCTTTGACACCATAAACTTGGAGTTTATCTCTCAGAAACTAGATAGAATTGGCGTAAGAGGAACAGCAAACTCATTAATTATGTCATTCCTTATTGAGAGAAAACTTCTCGTAAAAGTAGAAGATCGGCTCTCTGGAGGACATGACTTGAATATTGGAGCTGCACAAGGATCTGTATTGGCGCCACTTTTATTTTTAATATATATAAATGATCTCCAAATACCAGACATGACTATCAAGTATGCTGACGACACTACAGCTCTTATTTCAGCCGGAAGTGAACTAGAATTGAACAGAAGGATTGACCAGGTTTTGAATGACATGAATAAGTGGTGCTTCTCAAATCAACTCGTCCTAAACAAAAACAAAACTATCATGGTCCCCTTCTTCATACTGAAACCAAGAGCAGCACTGAATGGAAGTGAGTCGCTAGCAAAATACTTGGGCAGCTACGTGGACTCAAAGTTATTGTGGGAAAATCAAATAGAACATGTTTCTAACAAACTGAGCACATCATACTATGCACTGCTGAAACTAAGGCAAGATGTTCCTATAACATCTCTACTAACAGCATATTATGGTATGGTACACCCACATCTTAGTTACAATATACCATGAACAAGGGCAGCTACACGACAGGGAAGTTAATCAATTGAATATAGAATTGAAGGAAAAGGAAAGACACATTGATAGACTGAGAAGAAATAGCCAGGTATTTGAAGACCTGGTGTCAGAAGCAGAAAAAAAACTCTCATCAGATTTGGATGTCTTGAGCAAACGTAATGCTTCTTTGGAGAAAGATCTTAAGATAATGAAAGACAGAGAGATAGAACTAGTTTCTGAATTGGAATCTTGGCAGGAAACTAGAACCGAGCTGGATGGCAAAATAAAATATTTAAGCGAACTTAATAGGAGCATGATTACATCAATCGGTACCTTAGAACAAGACAATGTGGCATATTGTAAAGAGGTTGAGGAATTAAAAATGGAAAAATGCAAAATAAAGTCTAGTCAACGGTTACTTAATACCACTCATGAGTTGGCTGATTGTCGCGATGAATTGCAACCAAATAAGACAAATTCTGTTCAAATTCGGAAGAACCAGTTACTCATTATGGGTGGCGAATGTGCCAGAGGAACTGCGATACTTTTTAAAAAACTAACTAACAGCAGCTTTGATATAAATTGCCAATATTCAGGAAACCGTCTATTTCATGAGCAAATTGAAGACTGTCGACAGCTATGTAAAAACTTTACCAAGAGTGATTGCGTGGTGTTTTTCATGTCCGAATATAACGCAATAAAGGGTCGGCCAATATCCAGTAGTGAAATTGACAATCTAGTATCAGTCAATGCTAACAAATTTAATTTTAGTTGGCTGTGGATACCATAGTCATAGACCTGTACTCAACGATTTTGTGCATGGTCAGAACTCACTGATTAGCAGGCATCTCCATGGGAAAAATGCCAAATTCATACCAATAGCTTGCACAACATTGGACGGCAAAATGGATTTTGCTACAAAAAGAGAATTTGTTACATTTTTAATCAACAGTTTTTTTCCAAATCAGAAAGGGGATCAACATTTTTTAATCCGCCGGAGTTCGAAAACTGTAACGTCATAAGTTCTTCTAATCAAATTAACGACGGGCTTCAAACCTCAATGCCAAAAACCGATTTTTCTTCTGCTCTACCTGACATCAGAACTTATTACCAAAATGTCCGAGGCCTCAGGACCAAGACTGTGAATTTCTACAATGAAATTTGGACTATTGACTATGATGTGGTTATTCTTACCGAAACGTGGTTGTGCGACGGTATTCTGAGTAGTGAGGTTTTTCCAGACAATTATATCGTTTACAGAAAAGACAGAGATAAAGACACCAGTATATATTCAAGAGGCGGAGGTGTGTTGATTGCTGTGAAAGCAGACTTAGAATCAATAGTGATTACCATTCCTAAGAAAAACATTGAAGTTCTTATCGTCGGCGTACGTCACAGTGGCCATTATTATATCTTTGGAACAGTATACATTCCACCATCTTCCCCATTGTGTATATATGAAGCATTTGTAGAATCCATTAGTGCAGTTATGGACAACATGCCTAATTGTCAGTTAGTATTGGCAGGTGATTTTAATCTTCCTAAATTTAGTCTATGTAGTGAAGTTATGGTTTCTGGTGATGGGGCATTGTGTTGTGATCCCTCTCAGCAGTATATCTCTTTGTGTAATGATAATAGTAACTCGGTCTTTATTTCAAACAATGAATGTGAAAAAACTATATTTGATTGCGCTTGTTTTTACGACCTTTCACAGCTGAATACCTGTCCTAATGACAATGGTGTTATTTTAGATTTAGTTTTCTCTAATCGCCCGGAGGTATCTGTCGCAAAATGTGACTTTGCAATTTCAAAAGTTGATTTTCCCCACCCTCCCTTAGAAATTTCAATTCCATTCGCCGAAGTGGAACTTACCACACTAAATTCAGACTTAAAGTCTTTAAACTTTTATAAGGCAAATTACGACCTATTAAATGATTATTTTTCCAGCATTAATTGGGACTTTATTAATTGCACTACAAGTATCGATACTGTGATAGATGCCTTTTATGCGATAATTTATGCTGCAGTCAACATGTTTGTTCCACTTAAATATTGTTGCTCTTTAAAATATCCCTCGTATTTTTCCATTACAACGATCAATATGCTAAAAAGAAAGAATGAAGCTTATAATAAATTTATAAAATGTAGATCACCGGAAAGCGAACAGGCCTACAAGATTTTAAGATCAGAGTCTAAACTTGCTATTAAGAGGGATCATGATGCTTTTCTGACTACAACCCAACACAACATATTAAAAAATGTAAAAAACTTTTGGAACTTTGTAAAGTCAAGGCGAAATACGGGTGGATTTCCAAAAGAAATGTTTTTTAATGATACAAAATCAAATGAAGCTCAGAAGATTGCAAACCTCTTTGCGGACTTTTTTCAATCTGTTTACTGTGAACCCCAACCATTGAATACTCACGCCACATGTAATTCTTGCTTAATGTCAAATATATTTCTTAATTATATACCTGTATCTTCTGATACTGTGTTTCATAAACTTATAAATCTTGATGTCAGTAAGGGCCCGGGCCTGGATGGCATTCCTCCGGTTTTCCTGAAAAATTGTAGCCCATCACTGTCTTACCCCTTGAGCTGTCTTTATTCTTTATCACTGGATTCTGGCACATTTCCAGAATTGTGGAAACAAGCCATTGTTACTCCTCTTTTCAAATGTGGTAACCGGTCCGATATAACTAACTATAGGCCAATCTCAGGTTTGTCATGCGCGGGTAAAGTACTGGAGTCAATTGTAACGGATAACTTTATTTCAGCATTTCGTGGAATTATCTCACCACAACAACATGGCTTTCTTACTGGCCGCTCTTGCCAAACAAACTTAATGGTGTATTCTGACTTTATCAGCTCTGCTATTGACCAAGGTTGTCAAGTGGATGCCGTTTATTTTGATTTTAGAAGCCTTCGATCGGGTTGATCAGAACTTGCTTATATCCAAGTTAAAGTCATATGGAATATCTGATCCCTTACTTTCATGGGTTCATAGCTACTTGCATGATCGGACTCAAGTTGTTAAAATAGATAATTCCATTTCTGAAATCATCAAAGTTTCATCTGGCGTTCCTCAAGGGTCCCACTTGGGACCAATATTATTTTTGATTTTTGTCAATGACCTATCATTGAAGCTTGCTGATTGTCACCACCTAATGTTTGCTGATGATCTAAAAATCTTCAGTCTTATCAACCATGAACCTGACTCTACTTTACAACTGCATATAGACAAAATCTATTCATGGTGTCAAGAAAATCATATGGACCTGAACATCACAAAATGTAAAATTATCTCTTTTTGCAAGAAAAAGCATCCAATCCAACACACATATATGATTAATGGCATAGAAATGGAACGGGTTAGCATGGTAAATGATTTAGGGGTTGTCTTCGATTCTGAGTTTCGGTTTATCATTCATACTGATAATGTGGTCGCTAAAGCTTTTAAATTATTAGGTTTTATAAAGAGGCAGTGTTGGAACTTTAAGAACACTGAGGCTTTGAAATCTCTATATTTCGCTTTGGTTAGAAGTAATTTGGAATATTGTTGTATGATCCCATATTACCAGGTTCACATTGAAAAGCTTGAGCGCGTACAGCACAAATTCGTAAATTTCTTATTGTATAAGTTGAGTATTGACAAGTCAGACTTTGTATATGGTGATCGATTGAAATTGTTGGGTTTAAATGATTTAGCAACACGAAGAATGATTCTTGCATTGTGTTTTGGTCATAAATTGCTAAGTGACAAAATTGACTGCAACGACTTACTAACAGCTATTAATTTTAAAGTTCCATCGCGTATTATGAGAAATAGTGACCGATTTGCTCTTAATTATGCGCGTACAGACGTCGGCAAAAATTCTCCAATTAATAATCTGATGAGGCTTTTCAATTCCCTGCCCACAGATTTTAACTTTGACACTAGTCCATGTAACTTTAAGAAGAAGGTTCTAAACTTGCTGCGACCTTGAAATGTTTTATGTTTTACTATGTTTGTAATTACCATTGACAATGTTCTAGTATTTTTATATATTTCCACATGACTATTTTACTTTAACATTTTTACTTTCAAAATTGTTTTAACCTTAATCATAGTTTAGTATTGGATAGAATTAAATTTAACAATGATTTGTTGCACTATTTGGGCTCTGCCTGTAATGTGTACTGTTGATAAATAAAATAAAATAAATATAATACTGTGGGGACAAGCTACTGACGTAAATCGGGTATTGGTAGCACAAAAACGAATTATTTGGTTAATATTTAATTTAAGACCTCTGGAGACATGTAGGACAGTGTTCAGATCACAAGAAATATTGACAGTGACATCAATTTACATATACAAATGTGCCCTCTATGTAAATACGAATAAAGAACGTTTTACAAGGAACTCTGAACTGCATCGCTACCAAACCAGAAATAAAGATAACCTGGTTTTCCCAATTCACAAATCTGCTTTTTATGAAAAATCGCCAAGCTATGCATGTATAAGAATTTTCAATAGAATACCAGAACATATAAAAGAATGCAACTCACATCGCCAATTTAAAATAAAACTTAGGAAATATTTAACTCAGAAAGCATTTTACTCATTGAAAGAATTTTTTGATGATGCAGAAAATTAAGGATTGAAAAGTTTTTTCTCAAGAATATAGATAGATCTTGTTTTATTCTTCTTTATTTATGTGTATACATTTAGTGCTAGTCTAACTAATTGTAAGTTTTTCTTCTTTTTTTTTTGACATTTTGATTGTAACTGCATATTTGTAAGTTTTAAATTGTTTATTTTTTGGCATCCCATTCTATTTCATTTATTTATAGTTTATAGTTTATTAATATGACGAAACCATTGTCAATGTAGATGACCTAATGGAATGAATAAATGATTATTATTATTATTATTATTATTATTATTATTATATTATTATATGTGCCTAATCGTGGTCTACTCATTTGTTGGTTATATCTATGTGTCAAAAAATTTTCAACAATAGCCTCCAAAAACTCCTGTGAGCTATATAAAAATGTATTTGTAAATCTATACCTAAATATTCAATCTGTAAGAAATAACTATACTGAATTTCTTTTATTTTTTGATTCAATAAATTACCCCGATATTATTTGTATTTGTGAACAATGGATAATACACCATTAGAGAGGATGTAAGATCCAGATGCCTGCACCAATAACTATTGTCTTCGAGACATATAACATTGTATTTACATATTTCAGTCTCATGATGAATAACATAGTCCCACAATGGTTGCCTTTTTACAAACTTTTCTGCAATTTTTGTACTGCTTGTAAAGCACAAAAATTGATAAAGGAACTTAAATTATTCATTAAAGCATTAACAGCATTAATAAAAATTCAGAAATCAGAAAATTTCGAAAAAAACTTGAGAATCATTATACATACCTTTAAAATTTTTCCACTAGGGGGTAAAAATAAGAATCCCTTAAAAACTGGTTCGTCAGTATCCATTATGACACCTTAATAACAATTTCATATCATAATGCGGAATACCACATCCTTTAACAACGTTGAGTGTTATTTTTTTATCATAAAATATTTCTAGCATAATAATATTTGTTATCCCGAATTCCGAATTATCTTATTATCAAAAATTAAACAATGCGGCGTTGCCATTTTTGCCACAATTTAAATATCTAGTTAACACTTATCTTCTCCAAAGTAGCTTGCCAGCTCAACTGAAAGACAAAAATGTGGTCATGATTTAGATTCTATCCAGAGCATTACATGCTGTCAATCATTTAAATTATTTTCAAAGACTTTGTTTAGTTTCGGACTTATCCACGATCATAATTTTCAATCCTGTATTCACATTTTTAAACTTTAGTTAAATAATATAATTATTATAAGTAATTATTTGGTAAATATACATCTTAACGATTTTCGAATATGAAATAGCTTTTTTAACGGCGGATCATTTTTCAGATATAAGCCTTAAGAATTTACACTCTTATAGCTCAGTTCTTGATCTTTTTCATTTTCTTCAGTTAATAATTTTGTAGTAAATTGAATACACAACTAAAATATCGAAATAATACATATATTTGCGTTATTTCACTGAAAAATCTGTTGATGACCATTGTCATTTAAAGAAAATGAAGTATATTTTGGCAATGTTTAGTTTCCGAGAACGCTATCAAAATTCACAATTTTAGGCATCTAGTTTTTCACTTTTTTTCCAGCTTCTTTCAGTAAATTTTATAAGAAAACGTTTGAATAAACAATTAAAATATCAAAATTACATATATTTTTTATAACGGTACAATATTTAAAAATCACTTCGCCATATCTGTAAACTGTTATTTTTATTAAAGAATATTTGTTGATTTTGTATTTTATGTTGGCAACAACTGCCAATCAAAGAAGAAAACGCAGTAAATAGATGATTTCAAATTCAAAACTTGACAATTTTTATCAAAAGGATAATTTGTTAAATATGTGCCCGGATTGCAGACGTTCGATCCTAAGCGCAGCAGCGCGAAGCCACTAGGAAGAACGGTAACGAGTTAGCACTAGGTTAAGCGTCGGAGCGAGTCAGTGTGGTGGCATCATCTTTAGAGCTATATTAATTATATATTAATAATTTTAACTATGATGCCTTTAAGCTATCATGCTCTGGCGCCTACCTTGGTGCGCCAGACCATATTCTAACATGATACTTATTTACTTATATAACAAAATACCCTTATTAAACACTTAAATAATATTAAAAACAGCTACGATGATAAAATGACAATGGTTACTAACATAAAGCATAAACTGAAAAAAATCGTATGGAAAATAGAGATATGTGTAATTTTAGTATTTTAATTATATATTCAAGCTTTGTCTTATAAAAATTACTGAAGAAAACAAAAAAGGTGGTGACAACCTATATGTGAGATTGTGAATATTGAAGGCAAATATTTCGTCACTGATCTACCCCCAAATCTACTAGTGTGCCAAAATCTGTTAACATTGGCAGGGATACGGCTAGTAGTAGTAGTAGAAGTTGAGGGGAGGCCGTAGCCATGCCGGCAGGCCAAATCTGACGTTTGCAGTATACCCCAAGATCTCACCTAACCGTTTATACCAACTCCCTAGCGTCCTTGAACTTTCCAGACCTATTAATTTAGGCAAGGACGTCTTTCCAAGATAAGTCCTTAATAGCTTCTCTTTGCAGCAACGCGACTCTAAAAATGTTTTGCCGTGGTCTGACTCTAGATTCGCACCTACACAAATAGTGAAGTGGAGTTTCCCCCTCTTCAACGCTTCCTCTATTCCTAACAGTGCTAAGTATCTCCTCAAACGGCAGTGGCGTTCTAGCACCCCTATGAAGGAACTAATGGTACGCCTACTTCTAATAAGCAGCCAGGCCGTTTTGGCCTTATCAGGTCCCGCGACGAAATCTTAGTCTGCCTTCCTTTGTTGTAGGAGAGCCGCCCTTAAGATGGGATCCGGTCCTACGGGCAGCTAGTTTCCTCCAAGCTTAGCTAGCTCATCCGCCTTCTCGTTACCTGCTATTCCAATGTGACTAAGAACCCAAATGAGTTCTCCTTTTGTCATTCCCAGTCTTTCCAGTGCGTTACAGTAGTCCTGGACCAAGACTATACGGGCCTTGGGTGAGGTCAAGATTTAACGCTGCTGGGCTGTCTGAGCAAATGACCACTTTTTCTAAGCTTTCTTTAACTTCCTCCATTGTTGTCGTCATTATAATGTCATATATTCCTGTTCGAAATCTATGCTGTACTTTCCGACGTCTGCGCCTCGTCCAGCCGAGACTCGTCTGTGTTTCGTTTGCGAAACTAACTGCCCCGCTGTCCCACTCATTTGTCAGGGATTCTGGCAGCATACGGCCTATCCACCCATGCCTAGTTAGAGCAACTTTGAATGTTGATATGGATACCTCTCTGCTTACTATTATTGAGATGCTGTCTTGACCGGCGGTCTCACCTCTCTCCCACCAAATGCCTGCGTCTCTCATTCGTAGATGCGCCGCAGGGGTACGGCTAACTGCATACTTACCTAATGTTCCAGTTAAAGTTCCACGTTGACTCAGCCACGCCCGCAAAGCGGTGTCATGTGCCAGACAAACTTCTCAGCCCGGTCGTAAATTTAAATGCATTTTGGATATATAATATAATAACCGTTCCTTTTGTAGCCCGGCTGTAATTCTTGTAATGTAACCACCGTACAGCTAGACAGTTTGATGGAACACCTTGCCAGTAGGTGGCCGACAGCGTAACACTTTAGGTTTACTTTTGATTTGGCTTGGCGGACCTGGGTTCGAATCCTAAGTAGTTCTACGACGCAGCCAATATTAGTTCCAATAAAGTCCAAAACAGATAAGTGTAAAAATCTGTCTTCACTCACGTTTAATTTGGGTCGATAGGGGTTGTTTCTGCAGATATGCACTTGTTACTCGGTAGATCACTTGATACAGATCAAAGGCTACACTGTAACCCAGGAGTCGATAACTCAGGTTGGGGTGTCGGCCGGGGATCAAGAGTAACCGTGGACCGTAGTTCGGAATTCACATCAAAATAAGCTAGCGAAAGTACCTATATAGAACAAGGATGCCCAATTTCAAATCCACGATTTGAAATTGGGCAAATTGACAAACAAGGTGGGTATATCGCGACAACAGTTAAAACTTGGCAATACATCCTATAATATTGAAAACGGAGAAATAATATTCCAGCAACGTGTGCATTTTAATATAACGAAGCGAAATGAAGTTGGGCGCTGTCTGTCACAATACGTCATATGCGCGAAAGTAATCAAATGGTGCCGATCGAAGAACGTACGTGTATCGTGCAAATTTCAAATAATAGTTCATTTAGTTAATTGCCTATTGATTGTGATTCAATTACTCACTCATGTTTTGAAATAAAGTTAAAATGAAAAATGTTTTTGTTACAGTAGGGACAACCAAATTCCCTTTGCTAGTCGATTCCATAACGAAGTTAGATGTTATAGAGACATTTAAAAAATTGGGATGCTGCAAAATACAAATTCAAACTGGTCAACATTTCAATAGAGTTAATGTAGACCGAAAAATAGAAAATGTAATAATAAACCAAAAGGACAAAACATGGATTGTAGAACTGATAGACTTTAATATTACAATCAAATATGATGAATATTTTGAAGACTTCGAAGAACAAATAAAAAACGCTGATTTGGTGATAAGTCATGCAGGGGCAGGGTCATGTCTAGAAGTTTTAAGACTAAATAAACCTCTCATTGTAGTCATAAATCAGGATTTAATGGGTAACCATCAAACTGAACTTGCCTATCAACTGCAGAAAAATGGTCATTTATATTTCTGCTTTTGTAATACTTTAATTAACACATTATGTAAAGATTTTACTATATTAACACCTTTTCCCAAGCCTAATGATAAATTATTTGGAGATTATTTAGACATATGTTGTGGATTTGTATAAAAAAATATATAATTTGTTATTACTAGTAATCTACCTTTCATGTATAAGTCGTGCATATAGAAATAGTAAATAATTCTTAAACATTAAATTCCACTAGGAATGTGGGAAAAATAAGATAAAACTACTGTTGTTTTTTTTCAAAATGTTTTATAATGAACAAATAATTATAAAAAAATTTAATAAAACAGTTTATACAAGTTTCTTTGCCTCAAAGAATCGTTTCAGATGTCTCATCTGCCACGCACCCATAGCAATAAGCACTGCTGTCTGAGTTACTGACCACCACAATACTCTTGAATTTGTACTTTCACTGGTTTGACGGAATCTATCTTCTCGATACTGAAAACAAGCACTAAGCTGTATTTTTTAAGTTCAATATTATACCCTTCAAGCCAACTTCTTGCAACTAGCAACAAAATTTTACAGTAGACTAGATAAACCTTGGCTTACTCAAGAATATAAAGTCTTTTACATAATCTAATATTGTATTTTTTCTTGTATTTTCTGAGCAGTAGTAAGCAGCTAAATGAAGGAAACCCACTAGCCAGTTAGAAATTATCACAGCGAGGTCTAATTTTCCAGTACAGATTTCAGTAACATTTTTAGGTTGTGTGTTTTATTGTCATTCAATTGGCCACTGTTGTTTTAATTTAATCAGATTTAATAATCCTTTAATTTATGTTTTGTGGAAATTAGTAAAGGATAGCAGAGCTGTGAAACTATTGGTTTCATAAATCATTTTTTTCCCAAAAAAAGAAAGTAGGATAATTAGAGTATATAAATTAAACTAGAAATAAAAAATGAGTGTAAGTTATTTGGAAGGAATTTAAAAATCTTAAAATCAACTCAATCGGAAACTTTTAATATAAATATGATTTTATATTCTAGCTTCAAATTTGTAAGTTATCAGTTTACTCTATTCAGGATGGCTAATAAAAACATGACTGCAAAACTTCTGATAATCATCATGAAAATCGCCCTTCCAGATTTTTATAATTTTGTCAGTCTGTCTTTTCACAGCATATCTAAAAAAAAAAGAATTTACCCAGTTAATTTAAAGAAGTTACTTAAAGACACCCGGCTAAGTGTTGCAGTTAGTCATATATAGGCCTTGATTGTACAAATTGGAATTTATTATTCTATAGAGTACTTTTAACCTAAATGAATAAATAATTGCAACAAAACTTTGTAAACAGAACTTTCAATAGGGGGGTGGCAAATGACAGGGATGGAGTAAAAAAGCTAGTTTATTAAAAAAATTAACTTTGTGAAATTGCTGAAACAGATGCATCAATACACCCTTAATATATGGTCTTTATCTCGGTGTCAAATGACAGTGGCAGAGTAAAAAGTAATTTTGTTAAAAAAATGCAACATTTTATCTTAACTTTAAATATAATTAATTATTGCAAACAGGATAATTGATATACCCTTAATACATAGTGTTTCTCTAGGTGGGAGTGGCAAATGTCAAAGGCATTGTAAGAAATTTTTTTTTTAAAATGGAATATATTTTTTACCTTGGTTTGAAATTTAACGAAAATTAGTATATGGATCTTTTTATAGGTGGGATGGGAAACAACAGAGGCGCAGTAAAAAATAATTTTATTTTTAAAAAATGCAATATCTTTATTAACATTACTGAAATGTTGAACACAATACCAATATATCCTTGATAAGATAGTAATTCGCTAGGTGGGATGGCAAACAACAAAGTAAAAAATTATTTTAAATATGTATATATATTAAAAATGCAATATATGTTTTCCATAGCCTGATTTAATAACATTTTTCAAATTGTTAATAGCGTGTAATAAAATTAAGGAAACAGCGAAATATTTCAGGTACCTACTATCTTCTTCACTTACCTGAATTTAATGAAAATATGTACGCATTGCTCCACTGTTATTTATAAAATAAATTTCTTTAGGAGTCACTTCACTTTAAGATCTAAATGAACAACTGTCATTTCGATTTCAGCAATAATTGGTTTATTCCCACATTTAAACTTCTTAGGATTTTTGGGAACAATAAGTGGATGTCACTTAAAAGTATTATCTTTTATTAAAATATACATGTATACAACCTGATATGTTTGACAATCTCATTTTAACAGAAATCCAATATCTAAATCTACAATAAGTAAAATTAACAACAAAATTCCATGAAACTGGAAAGGTAAAAGATGTTCTATGTTCAGGCAGAGCTAAAAGCACAACAGATGCTAATAAGGCTCTGAAACCCTGATTTACTAAAGAGGTTTAAATTTAGATCAGGTCTAACAAAATTCCGTGAAACTGGAAAGGTAAAAGATGCTTTATGTTCTGGCAGACCTAAAAGCACAACAGATGCTAATAAGGCTCTGAAACCCTTATTCACTAAAGAGGTTTAAATTTAGATCAGGTCTAACTTGACAGTTACAGGTTTAAGATGACAGTGACATAAGGGAAACATAACTGGCGAACGAAGAGTTTTAAGTACCATGGCAACTAGACCTGGTTTTAGCTGTTAAACCTTTTTAGTGAATACGGGGGTGAATGTTTTAATCAGTTTAAAAGAAATCAGAATGATCACAATAGGTGCTTGGAGTTTTGTGAAATCATGATGGAATGTTGCAATACCAATCTAAATTTTGTCAATCAAATTATTTTTCCGACAAGGCAGCTTTTTATTGAATGAAAAAGTTAACAGGCATAACTGTCAATATTGGGCCAAGGAAAATCCACATTACAATTTCCCCAAAAGATAAATGTTTGATGTGGTATAAAGAGTGCAAAAATAATAGGTCCCTTCTTCATGGAAGACACATTAACTGGAGAAAGATGTTTTAAGGACCGAAATTGTCCCAGCTATTGCAGGACTATTTCCCAATAACCATCGTAAGTTCCTTACTGTACCTGCTGTATTTAAACCTAATTTTTTTAAGTAATGGTTCACCAAATGATGAAATGTGGTGTCATCAAAATGGTGATCCACCGCATTTTGCTCGGAATATTCGGGAATATTTAGAAAATGTTTTGTTTTTTGGAAGATGGATTGGACATAATGGTACAATAGAGTAGTATCTCGGTCTACGGACTTGACTCCCCTAGACTATTGTTTGTTGAGACCCCTTAAAAATAGGGTGTATAAAACTAAGCCCAATGACTTTGGGGATTTAAAGGAGCGAATAAAAATCGAATGTATGTATTTTTAGTGTATTAAATGTTTTCCCACTCTATTTATCATACTATCAGAAAATAAATGGACATCAATTTTAAACACCTTACTTTTATTAATTTATTGTTGTATTAGGTATTTCTTTTTTGTATTCTATTGTAAATGTAGGAATGTAAATTTCAAACCTTGCCAGCAACTCTGGACTATTTACCATTCCAGTTAGAACTTTATAAACAGTTTGTCAAAATTATTCTTAAGGTACAATGGAGTAGAGAAGAGAGCTTCATAATTGACATTCGTAGGTGGAATCTTAAGTTTAAAAGCCATGTACCACAGGCATTTTTTTGGACGCGCTCAATCCGGTTTTACATGTACTACAAAGTATGGACACCAAACACAAACCCTACTCTCCAAGTGACTTCTACTAGTCTAACTAGGCAAATGTAGAACATTTTCAGTGCACTCAGACTGTGAAAATCTTCCAGTCCAGTTTGGGGTCAAATAAGACACCTAGATCGCGAATTTCCTTGACAGATTCAACTTCAATAACATCAAGAGTAAGTGTGCACAGTCGGTAACACGCTCCTGGTAAATTTGATATATTTACACTTTTTAATATTTATCCTCATTCTATTTTCCCTATACCAGACTTTGAATATCAGGAGATCATCCTGCAGCCATATTTCAACAAACAACAGTGGCACAAGATGAATGAATGAAAGAATTTTTATTAGTGATAGACATATTAAGATATTTTCACAAGTAGTAGGTCACACTTAACATAATAATATCTAGGGTTAAAGTAATTAAACAGTTTAAAAATGGACTAATAGTTTAGTTACAAAACACGTCAGTAAGTTACAAAAATCGATATTTACTTTAGACAAATTAGAATAAAAATACTAGGTAGTGTAAAACATTTTTTTAGGTTAATAAATTGCTGTTGAGAGCATTCTCTGTATCTAAGCCCAGAAATTAATTGATGCACTTTGTGTCATAAAGATTATGTGTTCGAAATCCTCAATGATGGTTCTTTAAGGCTGTGTCTAACACCTTCCCTAAAACAGGCAATACTGAGATTGGTCTATAATTTGAGAGCTCATCAAAGGCTCTTTTTATAAATACCTGCTATTTTAAGACAGTCTCGAAAGGTGCCATTGGCTACAAACCAGTTTATTATTTTACATAATGGATAAACTATACAAGGGCTGTTTTTGATGTGACAAACTATGTCCTCTACACTTGCCCCGTTATTTGCATTAGTTACTGACATGTTGAATGAATGTTAAATTTTATTTATGCCCCACGATTCTTTCATCGACAAAAGATCAGTTCATATTCTCCAGTTTATTATAGACAGATATGAGGTTGGTATCAATGATAGGCCTAAGGGTAACATGGTAGCTGTTGAGTTTAGAATTGTTGGTACTATCCCTTTTGAGAGTGTTTCAGTTAGTGTCTTTTTTAGACTATATGATGTCAACATTTAAATAATCAGGTGAGTACCAGAATCTTTATGATCAAAGTCCATCACACACACAAATCACGCCCCAGAGTAGCTCACAGATTGGTTAATCAAACTTTTGTTAACCACTCAGACCTGTTATTCAAAATACTGTTTTTCCATTAACTATGAACTATGAACTTAACCAGTTTACCATAACCTTTGACACACTAATTCCAACTCCAGGCCGGTGGTGTATGTCTTGATTGCCAGAGTAGTAAAATGTTGTGTTTTATATATTCCCAAAATGTTTATTTTTATTCCATGGATTTCCTTGATAGTATTGGCTAGTTTCCTAGCTTTAAATAAATTGTATGTTCCAAATATTTAATCTCGCTGAGGATTCTTAGCACCGTCTTTTTGCTGGTGTGAAGGGCCTTCTATTTATTTCAGTTTTCATGTAGTTTTCAGGAAGAATAATTCAGTGGTTTCTGATTGGCTATTATCGAGGTTTGTACTTTTCATTCTAATTTTAAACCGCTCCTAACATGGAATATGATGTGATTTGAAGTCGCTTTTAACATAAGTACAGTGGTTTCCTTGCCAGATATTGGTCTTTCCCGGGTATATCCCCAATACCACCCATATTTGGGAGGCATTTTCCTATCTGCCACCTAGGGGATTAGCATCCCCACCAGGGGATGACTAGGATATATTTCATTAAATTTCAGGCCACGCTAAAAAAGATATTGCATTTTTAAAAATAAAGTAATTCTTTTCTATGCTGTTGACATTTGCCACCTCCCAACTGAAAGATCTGTTTACAGTTTCATGACAATCATTTCTTTATTTATTTTCTCTTGGTATGACTTAATCTAACATGATTTTCATTAATAACTCAGTGATAAAAATAAGAGAAAAAATATATGAATTGATTATTTACAATATCAGATTAAATATAAAGATGTTTTTACCCTTGGCATCATTCTAGAACTGTCTACCTCCAAAATTTTTATTATGTTAAAGGTTTACCTGAACAACTGTAAAACTTTGTTGCTGGTTGCATTTTGCTAACTACAAGGTGACTTGACTAATGTTCATACTCATTTCTCATTTAGAGATTCTTATGCTACTTAATTCTTTGCTGCAATTAAATATTGATGGATTGACCATCTCATATGCAGATGATACCGTGCTGGTGTTTACGGATGATACTTGGGAGCAAGTTGAAAATCAAACAAAAAGAGGACTGCTAACTATAAGAAATTGGTTTTTAAATCACAAATTAACTTTAAATTTAACTAAAACTCATTATATTGTTTTTTTTTTCCTAACCAAATCAAACAGATCTCCATTTAGTAGCATTTCTATTGACCATCATACATTACAAGAAATAAATCAAACAAAATATATGGGGTTCATGTGGTAGATCAATTTCTCAAATGGCAACCTCAGATTAACTATCTGGCTGGGAAAATGTGTGGTCTTATAAGTTTTAGTTAATTAGAGTTTTTAGACAGACAAAATCTGGTTATGGTCGATAAAGCTCTTGTGGAATAATTAATTATGTAATTACCCAAAATCATACTTTAAAAATAATATATAAGTAAAATAAACTTTCTCCCAAGTAGACTGTGTACTGAAGAAACTACAAACATACATCTGACAAAGCTGAAATTGAAAAAATTTAAATTTTAAAATTAAACTAAAAATGTAGACACAAAAAAAGGAGAACAGTCATACACAATTAAGATTTTCGACAAAAAAAATATATGAAAAATACTATGAACTATGAATTAAAAAAAAATTATGCAACTTATTAAATTAAGAACTATTATATCAAATCAAAACACAATTTATTGCCATATAAAGCTCACTTAGATATGATCCTCAAGAATCTCATTTAGTGAATAATAGGCTTTGCTCAAAGGATTTTAACTGCTTTCTTGGTTGTGATATTTTGCAAGGGTCATATGCGACTTGATAAATGGTTAAAAACATTTTAGATTTATAAATTAAGAGTTTTTGATTAATGATGTATGTGGGAGAAGTAGCGGCAATGTACCCTCTTGTCGGGTGTTATATACATTGACTTGATGAAGCAAGAGGCTATGATATATTTTTTAAATTATTCAGACAGGTTTCAATAAGTATAAAGAACCCCTACATACCGTCACAAATCCTCAGAGTTGTGTAGATCCTAACTATGCAACCCGAGCTGGAGAAAATAAAAATCTATAGATACCTACTAGCCATAATAATTTAAACCTCCTATATTTAAACTATATTGCTCCAAAAGTCTATAATTTTCTACCAGGTGATATTAAAAACAATAGTAACAAAAAATTATTTAGAATGAGATGTACAAAGTTTATATTTCAAGCCTATTTTCATTTTAAAAGGATTTCCAATTAGCTATAGAAATAATTATAACTTAAATAAATTATCTTATGGTTTTGTATCTTTGTAATATATCAATAAGTTAAAACTAATACACATTAAGTACTTATGCACAAATCGATGCTTCTTGCATTTAAGTGCATTTATATAAGTACAAATAATGTAATTATAGTATTAAGAATGGTACCTTAAGATTATGTACAAATAAAGTAACTTTTTTCATTTCAGATACAAAATATTTATTTTAAAACTTTAGTTCAGAAGTGGTAATATCTTAATATTCAACAAAAATGAAAACTAACCTACCCTTTGATAATTTTGTTCTTTGGTAATTTGTTCTACCTGATCCAATAACTGTCTTATTCTCAATTGCAGTTCAGATAATTTTTCTTTTTGGACCACTTCTCCATAATTTATCGCATGTTCTCCAACTTGGATATCCAAATGAACCCTCAACTGGGATCCACCAAACCATGCTGAACTGTTAGAGAACATACAAATTACATGTTCTCCAGGTGTATGTGAGGTAAAGGAAATTTTGCCTTCTGAGGAGTATACTCTTGATAGGATGGTTTTATCATCAGGATCACGAATATCAACATGCATTCCTATTCCTGGTGAAGATGGCATAAACCCTCCAGTCCTAGGGTCATAAAGCTGAACTTTATAGTTGACTAAAATAAAATTGTATTAGTAATCTTTGAAAATACTATATGTTTAATAAATAAATAAAATTTCTCTGTTTATAATGTAAAATAAAAAGAAGTGTCTAGTGTACTAATAAAAATTGCTGTGCTGACTAGTCGAATCAGACATTAATCTCTCTGCTGTTTATCATATCAGAATATCATGAATTAGGAAAAAAAAAACAATTTTCATGTAAATATTTAAGCAATGCAATGCAAATTATGTCAATTGTTTATGTGCACTTCACAATTGATTTTTCTTTATGTGTTTTTCTGGATTTCATTAGATATGTTTTTGAAATATAGGTCATATTTAGTTCTAATGTCAAAATTATCACATTTGTACTACAGTTCTCAGTTTTGTTTTTGTTGTTGACAATAGTTATCATGCAGACCATTAAACTGAACTTTTGTTAACTGGTCACTGGTATTTCGAATGTTTTCTTGGTTAATTGTGTCAAATCTTAACTGGTTAACAGTAACCTTAGACAGCACTAGTTAAGTGTAGTATCAAAAGATGTTTGTTGTGAAAATATGTGATTTGTCATAATGAACTTTTTTGTTTGAAATGAGATTATCAGGTTTTTTATTGTTAGCCATTAAGCAGGATTTTTTCAACCAAACATTTAATTTTCCCTATATATAATTTTCTTTCAATTATCTGAGTTTTTAGTTAGCCCATGTTGGGACTTTTTTTTTTAGTTTGTAAAAAGATCCATTGGAGAATGTAGTGAATACTTCCAAAAAAAAAATAGGCAACTACCTAAAATTAATAATCTGCACTTGAAAAAATATATATGAATTAATTAATTAAAATTACTCAAGAAAAACATCATATTTTGAAATAAAATCGACAGCCTTTTTTTGAAAAACCTCTAAATAAGAAGAGACAGAAAAAATTTGAGGAAGAAGAGTGCATTATATCTCCATATGACATCTGTAAAAAAAGTGGTTTGGGTACATGAAACTAACCAAAAAGGAGAGCAGAAATATTTAATATTCCCTTCTGCTGTGTGGGATGTTCAAATCAATTGTAATTCACCCATTGTTAGCTTATGTTAGTGACTGGTGTATCACTATGAACATTATGCCTGATAAAATCTTACTTCTCTTGTCTTAGGAGAATAATGATTTAGGTGATGATCTGTCATACTTCAAAAATGAATATCACTAGTACGAAAAGAACATAATAATCTCTATGAAAACTTATCTTCCAGTATTTTCCTCTAAGGAAGAATAAGACATAATTAGCCTTAATTATAGCTATAGCTTATAGGGATTATTCTGTGTGCTCTCGGCCTTTAAAATATTGATGGTTCAAAAAATTAACATTGTATTTTCTCTAAAAATTTTTACAGAAATAAATAAATAATTATAGAACTTCACACTCATTTCAAGATCATTTATTCTCAATTACATATTAATGAAAGAAACATACCAACTACATTTGTTTCATCTGGAATCTCTTCAATAAAACACTTTCTTTCAGTTTCGGCTATATGAAAATATAGAGCCGTTGATATATCTGCCAAAACCAGTAATCCTAAAAACGATATGGATGTTGTTCCTAACATATTTGCTAAATGATATCTTTAAAATAAAAAAGCCCTGAGCTACTTTGAGAAATTTCACACCGTATGTATACAGTACACGTCACTTAACATTCTTCATCCTTCTTACTTAAATAATTCTTCCGTACCGCGTTGTTGCCGCAATGCTTTTGAGAAATGTATTAGATATAGATTATGAAGAAAAAAAGTACTAAAATACTAATTTCCTTTTTATTACAAACGTAGTGAAAATCAAAATCAAAGTGCTGAATATTAAGTTATGTACTAAGTTGAGAAAGTGTTTATTCAAACTTCCCTGGCTAATTTATCGTAGGACTCTAGTAGATTATGGAGACGAAACCGATGTCAATTTTTTTGACAGATTTGTTTTGGTGTAATCAATCTCCAAAATTTAGTTCTTATGTTTTTGCCCTTCTTTTTAAAGATATTTATTTCTATAAATTTCTTAGCTTATGTTATTCCTGAAATCGAACAGTTTTTTTTATCTATGATTAGACAAACAGGTTTAATCGTTTAACCGTTGTTTAAAGAAGTTACCAATAATTGACCGAACTCGTTTTCTAACGAGTAATTAAATATAAAACAGACTAAAAAATGATTTTCAATAAACTACGAAACATCTAGCATTTGGACGCTCCAACTGAATCAGTATCAGAATTATTCAAAATTTAATTTTCATTACTATGCATCAATATCATGCACATGATATTTTATTAATATATTACAAATAAAATGTAACGTGTCATGAAAATCACAAGAAGACAGTGATATGACAATTTGAAATATTCTTCTTTATTTATATTAAATTTCACTCTTTTCTTTTATTTTAAATGCTTTGCTGTCTATTCTGATTGGATATTGTTCTTGTCACTCTTTGTAAAGCCAGACGTTTTTAATTTCCTTTAATTCTTAACACAAAATGTACTTTTCCATCAGTACGTACCATGCATGATATAATAAACGGACATGAGCACGTACTAGATCACCAGATTCCTTAGATTAGGAAAGATACCTTGTCTAAGCCAGATTCGATCAAGAAGTACTAGATCTACTACAAATGTACTGGGGTGGCAACACTGCTTCCGTACGTCAAAAAGTGGGTTATTAGACATACGAAGTATAGCTCGTTTTAGGGATGTTGATATCGAAAAATAGTATCGATATATTCGTTTTGATATTTTAAAAATACATTAATATCGTTTTTTTTTCGATATATCGACGCTCCAAAAGTATCGAAATGCATAAATATGGAAAACCTAAAATAAAGAAATAAATATGGAAAACAAAGAAATCAGATCGGAAAGTATCAACTGTCTCCGAACATGCCTAAAATTTGATCTTTTATTTCTTTTGAATGTTGTTATAGGGTGAATCGCCCGGTTGTCGGCCGCTTAACTGAATTTTTCATGTTAACCTGACGTCTAAAAAAATCATTTGCTTAAATTACAATTTGGATTATTTTATCTAATAGTCTGCAGTATTGTAAATTAAAATGTATTATTCAAAAATGTCAAATGTGTTTAGTTTTTTTTTGGGTAAATAAAATATAAAAAATATGCTTTTTGCCGGTTCTCGGCCACCTGATTACTTTCTCGGCCATCAATTCGCCAGTTCGCAGCCAGGTGGCCGAAAAATGGTATTTTTCGGCCACGCCATAGAAAAATTAAAAAGGAAAATATAAAATAAATAAGATTTGCCAAAAATAAACAATTTTATTGCATGGAAGTAGTAAAAAATAATTTTACAACAAATAATTTACAAACAAATAATACAACATTCTTAAAACTAAACAAAATAGGTAGGTAGGTATTTTAAAAGCAGGTAAGTAAGTAAGGTAGGTAGGTAACCTCCTATCCTTACATAATTAGGTATGTCCTAATAATAATAGGTTAAAAATAGGTAACAAAAAATTAAAATACAAAAATATTCGAAGTTACCTTCCTAGATACCTATACATAATTTTAAACATAAAAAACATACAAAAAAAACTTTGAAATCAAAATAAAAAATAGTCAGGTACATAACAATAAGGAACACATAGGTTTTATTTGCAGGAACTACACACAAAATCTCTTGTTGCAGCTTCATCATACGGTAAATGAGATAGCTTAAATGAAACCATTTAGGGCATAAATCACAACCCAAGTTTTTCAAGGTATCATCTTCTGTATCGCTTATTAGTTCATCTTCACAAAGAGAGCACATCAGTTTGGGTTTCTTAGCTACGTTTTTCTTCGGCCGATTTTTATTTTTTTCCGCATTTTTTGCACTTTGTTTTTCCATTCTTTCATCCTTTTTCTTCTGCTGAGCTTCCAGTTTGTTTTTCTTTTCTTGTTCTGCCTTTTCAATATGTTTTCTCCAAGCTTTGGATGAGATAGCACTTGGCAGTTTTTGTTTATTTTTATTTTGCAAACCTTTTTTTATAGGTTCCGGAAATCTGAGATGACGAGAAAATGGACTTAATACCTCCATGGTTACAGTTTTAATAGGAGTTTTTTCTGCAGGCCATTTGGGTGTTAACTCGTTACTTTCAGCTGGTAACATTTTTAATGGCGTTTTTTCTACGTTTTTAATTTTTTTCGCCAATTCCATTATATTACTTTCCTCCTCCGAGCTCTCATCTGTTTCATTCTTTTTTAAATGTTTTCCTCTAGATTTCTCCTCAGTTTTGTTTGTGTCGTCCTCATCCTCAACAGTGTTAAATATTGCTTTATTATTTTTCTGTTCCGCATTACTTGTCTCTTTCTCTTTTCCTTCGTTTTCAATATTTTGACCCTCTATTTCTGTTACTTGCTCCAAATCATTACTTATCGGTAATATTGGTTCAATTTTGTCCGTAGTATCGAAAATAATGTTCTCTTTATCATCTTCAGATTTCTCTTCAGTTTTGTTTGTTTTTTCCTCAACCTTCTGTTCCGTATTAAAATTGTCTTGGTTAGAGTTTTGTTCAACCATATTGGTTTCTTCAGTAGTACGATAACGATCGCAATCGGTGTTTAAGGTTTCAAATATTCTCCAGTCATCCTCATCATAATGGTTATTATTCTGAAGTGGATCATCCAAAATCTGATTCATTGAGGTATTATCAGCTAACGTAATCAAGTTTATTTTTTCAATAGGAATAACCTCTAATGACTCCATAGGAAGTACGGTTCCTACTTTTAAAGGAGAAACATTTAAATTATCCCCAACTGTATCGTGCCTATTGATGGTAATGTCACTAATAACATGAATTTTTTGATCATGTCTTACTGCATTCTCATTATTGTCAGCATCTAATATAATACCATTTATTGCTTCATAAATTATCTCCGTATTAATGCCATTATTTTGTAACTTCCTTTCTAGAATTCTAATAACTTTTTTTGCTGATTCGGCTTCTACTTGACTTATTTTTTCCAATTTTGTATTATCGTGTTTTTTCTCTAATTCATTTTTCACGCATTTTGTGTAATCCACATTATTTTGATTTAACGGAAACAAGCCACATTTCCGGAAGCCATTTTTAATGCACGGACCCATGTCTGCATTATTCAGCGACTGCTGAAAAAGTTGACAAAAATTTATCTTTGTGACAGAAGTGTTAACATCTTGTTCACTTAGCCATAATCTTACAGTCTTCTTCCATTCATGTTTTAATGGCCTAAACACACTCACATCTGCCGGTTGTAAAATGTGAGTTGTGTTGGGCGGAAGGGCATACAAAACAATTCCATTTTCTTCGCAAAATTCGCTTAAAAATATATTAAGGTGGGATCTGTGCCCATCAATAAATAATATTATTGGTCTCTTAATATTATTGTCTGTTAGCCACTGATTAAAGCCATTGCATACATATTCGTAAAAAACCTCGCTCTTCATCCAGCCACTGTCCGATTTACCAAGCACCCAATTTTCTGGCATATTATTAATGAGTGCTTTTGGAGGTCTTACGTACGGAAACACCACGAGTGGAGGACAAATATTTCCAGCTGCATTAAATGTTACCAGTACTGTGAGCGTTTCTTTTTCGTTACCTTGTTTAATTGAATAAATATTTTTATGTCCTCGTGGAGCAAGGACTTTTCCCGTTTTTGGGCACAAAGAAAACCCGGATTCATCCCCATTAAAAATGCGAGAAGGGTCTTCCATAATGTCCATAATATTGTTTCTAATTCTGAAAACCAGGATCTTATGTATTGTTCTGTGATGACCGCCCTTGCTTTATTAATACTCTCAGATTCACGTAGTCGTATCTCCGGGTGCCTTTTGATAAAACCCATGTACCACTTTTCTCCAGGCCGGTCGTTTTTAAATTTTTCAATTTTTCCATTTTCTGTTGATATTTTCGCTACTGTTTTGATCAGTTCATGTTTTTTTATTGGGAATCCACACTTGGCCAGACCTATTACCCAATCCCTAATGCGTTTTTCTCCTTCAACAGTCATAATAGGCTCTGGACCAGGTTTACGCAATTTGTCTGGCGTTTTTCCCGAAATCCTATCTTGAAGAGTGGTCCTTGGAACATTAAAATGCTTTGCAGCAGTTCTTATGGTCATTTGCTCTTCTCTTACAGATTGCAGAGCCAACTTAAGGTTTTCTTTGGAGTAGCTAAATAACTTTCTTGCATTTTTGTTTTTTTTTAATGGTGGCCATCTGAAAAGAAAAAGGAAAAACTATATTTATTAATTAAACAGTTTTTTTAAGTTTTTTAAACTTGTACGAGACAATACCTAATAGGAAAGAATAAATTAAACCTCTTATATAAACGTATCTACTGGCCGAGAAAAGGAGAAAATGCCTGTTCTCGGCCATTCTTTTTACCGTTTTTATTTCAGGCGTTTTTGTAAGTGGCCTGGCCGAAAACTGGCTATTTTTTGGAGGTAACTGTTTTAACTACACCAAAAAACAAGATAGCTTTCATTACGAAACAGTATATTAGAAAAAGACAAATAGAGATATTACTTTTAAGCCCGGTTTCGGAGAAAGGGATTGAGCGTTTTAACTTACCCAGTTTACCAGCCACCCAAAAAAACACTTAAAATCCACGATTTATCATTTTTTCTGTATATAATAACAATAGTTTAACATAATAATTATCCAAAATAATAAAAACTTACCTTTGAAACCAGTATTTCACATTAAAATCACTATTTTTCTAGGGAACGCACACTACAAAAAATTTAGTAACACAGCAATACATTCAACTTCGTTGGCCGTCAATTTCGAACTAATATTTCTTGGTCATACCAAAGCTTGCAAAAAGGCGGTTAGTGCAGAATGGTGGGGATAAGAAGTCTAAAGATAGGAATAAATGTAAAAAACGCTGGACCCGTCAAAATATTCTTATTTATTCACTATAATCTCGAAAAACGGCCGAGAACTGGTGGTGGCCGGCTAACCGGGCGATTCATGTATTTCCCATACCAACACCTAATGACGGATACTATAAAATAATAACACTTAATTTTAATTATCTTACAATAAGTGAAAAGAATTTTGAATACTAAAACGATCCAGAATCACAGAAAATTAATTTTTGTGCAACCATACACACTCTGAAAATATATTTAAATAATAGCCCTGGCGAAATATAGCTATTAAGATATTATCATAGTATTACGAATTGTAAACAAATTCCGGTAAAATTAGTTAGTTTAGAAATTCAAAATATTGACGAAGACAAATGGGTTGTAGTAACCAATAAATATTTTACAGCAACAGAAATCTGTAAAAATACCCCAAATACTATTTTGTTAAATGGAACTTACTTGGTTGAATTAAGTTCTACATGTAGTCTTAAAACAAATAACGTAATACTTAAGAGTTATAAAAATTCAAGAAACAAATACTGAAATGTACCACTGCCTAATATTACATTAAATTCAACAAATAGAACTCTTCATAATAATATAAGACTTTTGGAAACGAATACCACAACCTTGGAAAAATTGGATGACTTACAGAATGAAATAAATAAACAAAAAATAATTGAAAAATTTTAAGTAACACTATATATTATCATAAGACAAATTTGTGGACTATTCTATTAAATGTAATTTTAGTAATGACAATATTATATATTTTGTACAAGTATTTATGGTCTAAGGTAAATATCGATTAAGAAAATAGACAACAACGTAATTTCTCAGATAAATAAGATATTATTAGATATTAATGATACTTGTCACAAAACTTCGCATATCATTTAGCACCGTAACAGTCGTCTGTTTCAGTATAGGTGCCGGCTTCAGATGCGGAGATGATGAAAGAGAAAATTCGCCTACTGAGAGATTCTGTCTCCTTCTGTAGAGCAAAGATCACGGACTTTCAAACGGAAATGTCTAAATTGAAAGAGTGTATTAAAAAAGTTGATACATTAGAGTGCGAAGTGACCCTTCTTAATTCAAATTAATAATGTGGAACAGGCCGCTTGGTACCAAAATTCGGAACTTCACGTAATTCATGAGAATGAAAATGTTTTTCAAATAGTAACCAAAATTGTAACAGCTATTGGTTGGCTATCTTATTCAGGATATGATTGAATTTGCCTCACTGTATACCAGTGGCGGCTCGTGAGTATATTGAAGGGTGAGGCTACATGAGGTTAATTTTGTTTAAATGTGAATAAATTTCCACGTCACCCATGAGGTATTATTCTGCGACGCGCTGACCTTTTTTTTTAATGGAGGTCATCGCCAATAGCCCTACTAAACCATTAAAAACTAAAAAAATAAACTCTAAAAAAAGTAAATAAAAAGTAAACAAAACAAGTAAAATATGTACACCTATCACTAAAATATAGCGGTGATTGCGATAATAAAAACATAATTTAGTTTATTAAAACTTAAAATAAATAGTTGTATGAAATAAGATAAAAAAACTACTTTTTGTACATTAAATCTATACGTCTGTCTTTTAAGGTTGCAAATTTATCTATAATTTGGTCGTAAAAGTTTTGGTCTTCACTAAGTTCTGACAGTAATTCCTGCTCTATTGACATCATTGCTAAACCCGAAAGCCGTTCTTGTGTCATTGTGTTTCTTAGGTAGGTTTTGATCCGTTTAAGACATGAAAAATTTCGTTCGGCCGATACACTTGTTGCGGGAATAGTTAAAACTAAATTAAAAAGCTTATATGCTTCCGCAAAAATTGCTTTAAAATCTTTAAATAACAAAGCTAGACTTTTTTCGACATCTAAATTTGAAAATTGTTCATCCCTATACAATACAGAAAGCTCATTCTTTAATCTATCTCTGTCAAAAATGTTTGGATAATTTTTTAATAAATTATTTAATAAGTCGTCTGGAAAGCATTTAACATATTCCGAATATTTTGTGCAATCGACTAAAGCAAAGAAATTTAAATTATTTAAATTTTCAAACCGCGTCCCTAATTGAAGAATTATACAATCTATTATTTCGAAATATAATATTTTATATTTAGTAAAAATATCAAAGTCGCTAGAACATTGCCCTCGACGTGTGTTAGTTGTCAGAATAGTGGCTTTTTTAGCAATATTGAAAAGTTCTTTGAAATGGTCCTCGTTTCTAAATTCAATAATTCGTTGCTTGGCAAGGTTTATTTGCGAAATGCAGTAATTTATATTTAAATGCTTTAACTGTAATATTTGAAACAGTACATCAGTGCAACTAAAAATTTGTTTAAGCACAAAAGACCGTTTTGGTGATTGGTGGAAATAATTTGGTATTCCTAATAAAGTGCCAAAAAATATACGACTTTGGTTAATCAGTTTTGTTCCCTGTTGTAAAACTAGATTTAATCTGTGGGCGCAACAATGAGTAAATATAGCTAAAGGAGCAATAGATCTAACTTTTGTTTGAAGCCCATTTATTTCACCTGCCGTAACACTAGCCCCATCGTAACACTGCACGACCAATTTATTTTTAAAGTCATAAGGCTCTAAGCTGTTTTGTATTAAATGAAAAAGGCTCTCTGCTGTTCTATTATCGCTAACGTCAAAAAATCCTAAAAATCTTTCTTTTAAAGATCCGTTGGTCACATACCTAACTGTTATCGAACACTGTGATTTTTCTGTTATATCAGTACTATCATCCGCAATTACGCCAAAAAAACAACAATCGGTGTCATTGATTTCTTTTTTTATATATTCTTGAATATAGTCATGTATGCAACCAATTAGTTCATTTTGTATAGTCTTAGATTGTCCCGTAAAAATATTACTAAATTTAGCACAATGTTCAGTAAGTTCGGCATTTCTTTTTATTAAGCATGCAAATATTTCCTTAAAATTGCCACGGTTAAAAGAATCTGTTGTTTCATTATGACCTCGAAATGCCAAGTCCTGTTTACCCAAAGTAATAGTAACATCAATTAAATAATTTAATAATAAACGGTTTTTTCGAACATTTTCATTATAAACAATTTTATTAAGACTTGCATTTTCTTGTAGTGCATCCGCAATAGTCGCCCTATTTTGCTCCAGTCTTGTAAGTGCTACCGAATTTTTAATATGCTCTCTTGAACTTTCATGTGATTTTACTGCTCGTGAAAAATTTTTTAAATCCGAATATCCGCCCCCTGAACTCCAATTATTTTTGACGCAACCTAATAAAATACAAGGCCAACAATATAAGCTTTCTTTATAAATACTTCCGCATAGCCACCTATAAGTTTCGTACCAAGATATTTGAAAAGTTCTTGAATATTTTTTACCTTGCATCTTATCGTTAAATATTGCTAAAATTTTCGGCGTCGGACGGCTACCTAATATCTGTTTCTTTTCAGTTTCGCTTCTTCTTAAAAAAGGCGTTTCAATTAATGAAGCAATAATGTCGTGAATAGGATTCATTTCAAAAGCAAAAAGCAAATACAAAAAATGGAACGGTCCAACTTACCAAATCAAAACAAAACAAAAACTTACTCACGCGTATTTATTCACCTTAAAAGACAGAACGCCCTCAATCAGCGATTATCCCAATCTATTTCCTATTTCTTTCTCAGCCGCACGCACCACGTAAAAAGAAGCCGTTGGAATATTTCGCTAGTCATGTGATTTAAATAACCAATAAAAGCATATCCAAGCTACAGATCAGGTGACTCGCCGGCATCGGCACCGGCCGTTGATAAATAGGTCAGAAGTCGAAACTTTCCAAGCTAAAATTATTTCGCCTCATTCGAGAGCACTTTCTTTAGGAATGGGTTTGCACGGATTGCACGGTCGGTTTTTTGATGTGGTCAGAATTTATTTTCTAAAATATTTATTATGGGATTATATTTTGTTTTTTTTTTAATGTTATTATGTTGTAAAACTGTTCAAAAGTATATTTCTAATTGGTAATAGATAAAAAGTTATATAAAAAATTCTCTTTTCCTTTATTTTGGGGGTGAGGCGCGGCCTCAGAGGCCTACCCTGACGAGCCGCCACTGCTGTATACCAATCAAAAGTAAATAAGCTTCAAAAAACAAACCTAAAATTTTGGTTGTCGAGTTGTGTTCAAAGAGGTACTTTGCGGGGTCCTGTCCGCAGCGAAAAATAAAAGGATGGAAGGAGGCACCGAAGAATCAGCTTTGAAAATTCCTGATATCACAGATATCAACGAGAACCTTACCAAAGCAAATTAAATTTTACCCAAAGAGAGCCGCGAAGTTGTAAGGGCAATATAAATATGTTTAGGTTAAAGCCTGACATATTTTTGTTAGCAAAAGAAACTAGCAAAAACCAACGATTTTTACCACAACGTCGTGGGATAATCTAATTGTAACCAAGTATTTAGGCGTGACAGATGCGAGATCACCTACGAAAAATCTAAAGGAGGCGGTGTTCTAATCGTGGCAATTATTTAGATAATGCTTCATCCCATTCTGCAATCAGAGGCTGAAAACCTGCAGATTTCGGTGGAGACAAACTGGTAACAAAATTTACATATGTTGCCTTTATCTTCCACTTGGTAATTCTTTAGTTTACTGCGCTTGTCTTTCAAAATCGCGAGCAAACTATATATTTAAAAAAAGCGTCATCCTTCTAGGTGACTTTAATTTCCAACGGTTCCGTGAGTTCCGTTAAATGATGAAAGATTTTTGAGCCTACATCTGTAGAACCTAAATATTCTGAATTCATTGATATTCTTTTTTGGGTTTGATACACTTTATCGGTGTTTCTCATTGTGAGAATAATAGAATTTTAGATTTATTTTTTATTGATGAAAATGTTCATTGTGGGGACCCCATTGTTGTCGAATACTCTAATCACCTCTGACTAGTTATAAATTTAAAATAAGTTAACAGTAAAGAAATTAAAAAATAACTCTTTCAAAATCTTGAATTTTGGCAGGGCAGATTATGACAATATCAATAATATACTAGCACGTGTACCTTGGCTGGAATATTTTTATATTAATAATGTCAGTGAATCAGTAAATATTTTTTAAACGTTGGACAATATTGTTAGTGAAAACGAACTTAAGATTAGGGGGGGCTATCTAATATATTTTAAAGCCTATAAAATAAAAAAAACTAATAACGCATAAGTATTTTAAGATTTATAAAGATTTGACCTACTATCAAACATTTTCACTCCTCAGGAGGACTTCCAAGCAGCTGATGTGTATTTCAATAGTTATATTAGAAGTATGGAATAGGAAATACATGTAAACAAAAACATTTTGGAAATTTATAAAAAATAAAAGAAATGTAGTTCAACAATTCCTAACTCAATGTTTTACGAAAACCGTACTGCACACGATGGTATCAATATTTGTAACTTGTTTGCCGACTACTTTACGGAAGCTTTTGGTTCCTGACTCTGTCAATAGTGCTCCGTTTTTTTTTTCGGACAAAATCGAAGAAAACATTCAAAGCAAAGTCTCAATAATTGAAAAAATATTGTAGATCTCATTACCGATCTTTATTACTGATCTTTATACATATAGTTTATCTCTAGATAAATGCAAAAGTTATTTTATTATTATATACAAAGATGGTGATAGACATAATACAAAACACTATAAATCAATAAGTAAATTGTGTATTTTTGTTAAAATTTTGGAAAAAATAATACACTCTGTTATTGTTGACAAAGTAAAAAAAATCATCATAAAACAACAGCGCGGATTTTTCCCGAAGAGGTCTATCGTCTCTACTTTAACAGAATTTCCTGATTTTGTTGTCCGATAGATGGATGATCGAAACCAGATTGATGTCATAGACACCGATTTCAGCAAGGAATTTGATAAAATTAGTCCTAATATCCTTTTGGAGCACCTTGCTGAAGTCAGCGTTTGTGATTATCTAAGAAAATGGATTAGGTCTTAGACGATCGAAAACAGGTAGTATCAATAAACGGTTTTTTGCCTGAACCGATTCGGGTTCTCTCCGCTGTACCTAAGAGCAGTCATTAATTACATAAAATGTAATCATTCGCTGGTTTTAATGTACGCAGACGACTTAAAATGTTACAGTCATTAACGACCAGGATGACTGTCTGAGGTTGCAAGGAGGAATACTGTGAAACCCGCAACCTGTTTCTGAATTATGGTTAAGTGCCTTTCAATTACGTTCAGTAGGAATAATTTCAATTACGTTCAGTAGGAATAAAAATATGTTTTTACATGTAAACTTTAATTATAATTTACAAAATAAAAAATTTAAAACCACATATAGAGTATGTTGTGAACCAGTGGAATAGAACGTTGGGATTAGTGTTAAGAAATTGCTATAATATAAAGACCTTAAAATCATTATGAACATATATTATGCTTTAATTTATTTTTATTTAGAAGTTATCTTGAGGATCGAGTTTAGACTATAGTTATTGACGGTTTTGCATCAGACCCATTTGTGGTTAAATCTGGGATTCCACAAGGATCCCACTTGGGTCCAATCCTATTCCTTCTGTTTATTAATGACTTGGGGCTTATATTCAAACATTGTCGTTTTTTGTTCTTTGCGGACGACCTTAAAATGTACTGTGTTATCAGAGATGTCAATGACTGTAGTCTTTTGCAGAATAATATCAAGAATTTGGATTAAAGGTGCCTGGAAAATCATTTACCGCTAAACGTGGCGAAATGTAAAATTATTTCATTTAGCAGAAAGAAATATCCAGTCTCGAAATCATATACCATCGGTGCCTGTGAGCTCGAACGGGTAAATTTGGTGTATGATCTGGGAGTTTTGTTTGACAGCGAGTTGAGATTTGTGCAACACATTAATTGGGTCATTGCAAAGGCATTCAAGATGTCGGGTTTTATTAAACGACAGTGCCCCGACTTTAGGAGCTCGGAAGTGTTGAAAATGCTTTTTATTTCACTAGTTTGGAGCCATCTCGACTATTGCTGTAACGTTTGGTCGCCATTTTATCGGATTCACATCTCACGAATTGAAAGTGTTCAGATGAAGTTTGTCAACTTTTTGCTTTTTAAACTTAATTTAAACCGATCGCTGCTGACACATGGCGAACGCTTGACAATGTTTGGTCTAGAAACTCTGGAGCATCGTCGGATAAGAGTAAACCTATCATTTGGCCACAGACTCCTCATTGGTCAGATTGATTGTCCTGAGCTATTGGCATTGCTTAATTTTAAAGTACCTCCCTGTAGGACAAGGTAACTTGAGACTTTTTCATTGAATTACAGCCGTACTGATATTGGGAAACATGAGATTATGAATAGATTCATGGGGTACTTTAATAAATATCTACCATTTGATTTCAATTACAACTGCAGCATAATATAGTTCAACACATCGGTAAGGTCCGCCTTGGGTGGTTTTCATGTTCCCAACCGTCTCTATTGACATTTTCTTGATTTTATGTCACACATGTTTTATTTTGTAATCTTTAATTAAGTGTTTTATGTCTTAAGATAACAACATTTTTATGTATATATTTTTATATTTAATATTTGTATATTTTTTTGTCTTTCTACTACTCTATTTTTAGTTATATATTTTTTAAACCCCTTAAGTTTCTTTTATATAAAATTATTGAACTACATGAGCTACGGGCCTGTAATTGTACTTGCTTGAATATAGTGGCTCAACTTTGTATCAGTTGTCTGGAACCCTCCATATGTTACCTTCCAACAAAGTTGGAAAGGATTCAGATGACAATTTTGAACAAGTTTTCAATGACAACCATTACAACAAGGAGAAAAGCTTCTGATTTGTTTGTGTTCTATAAATTAGTTAACAACATTCTGGATTCTTCAGACCTTCGGTCGAAGTTAAGTTTTTCAGTTCCATTAACGGACTCAAGATTTCCTAATACTTTTATCATTCCTTTCTATAGTACTAACTCCGGAAAAAATCCCTCGTTTGCAGAATGCTAAATTGTTTTAGTGCTAACTGTCAGGACATGGAAATGTTTGACTTGTTACCTAGTTTTAAAAAATACATAAAATACCAATTTTAATTGAAACTATATTCTGAATTAAGCCATAAGTTAATATCCCACTATAAGCAAGATAATCTATATTGAGGATACTTAGTGGACTCTTAGTTTGTTGTATTCCATTTCTGAAATAAATAAATAAAACAAGCATTTTAAAAAAAAGCCGCAAAAATATTTGTTACAAATCTAGATACATTGCTGGGAATGAGCACCATGCGCCATAATACAAGCAGCATTTCTCCTTCTCATATTATCTCAAAATATCTGGAGTGTTTTATTCTACTGCATCCGAATATATTCCTATATTTAAGCTCTTCTTAATTTTGGAAGGGTGTAGTATAAATCAAGGTTTTGAGATGACCACATAAAAAGAAATCTAATGAATTTAAATCCGGTAGCTTAGAAAGCGATGGAATTACCATCAAGTCGATCGATGGAAAAAAGGGTCCAATCAGAAAATCGTGAACTTATTCCTACCCAAGTATTCTACAAAAAAAATGATGCTGGAAATGGGTGTTAACTATGACATTCAGATTTTCTTCATTCCAAATGTGATTATTATGAAAATTCATAATCGAGTTTTTTGAAAAGCTAGCTCATCAGTAAACATAATTTTTTCAAGGAATATACATATCAACCACAAATTATAAACGTGGCAAAAGTGCTTGTAAGCCGTGTATATCATATTAATACATGGGCAATTTTTCTGGTGCTCGTTTCAGGAAGTTAATTTCATTTAAAACTGCCCCTTCCAATGTAACTTAATAAACATATGTGTTGAATTCAGAGGGGTGCCCGGGGGGCAAAAAGACGAAAAACGTTATGGATTTTGAAATATAAGTTTAAATTGAAGCACTTAATTTGCATTAATTATTTCCAATAGTTTTCAAAAACGCAGTTTTCGTTTTCATTTGATTGACTCAAACCAAAATTATGACAACATAACGTCTAAAAAATGTGTCATTACAAAATAAACTATTGTTAATTTTCCAAGCTAGTAAATCATTTATTTATTTATTTGTTTTACAGTATCAGCAGCAAGAAAAAGGCCAATTACAGATACTGGGACCTAAAGTTAATACCAAAAACTATTAAATACATTATACAACTTTCCATACTAACAACTATGGTTATAGTCCTACAACCTTGATAACACTAAGTTACAGGTTGAGACGGAATAAGTATATCTGTAGTTAATAGTTATTTTCTTCTCGAATTGTTTCAGAGAAATATATATATTTATTAAACATTGAGCACATTCTGTATATAAGTGAGGCCTTAAAACTATTAATACGGGGAAAGTCTATGTAAAACGTATTTCTTGATCTATCGCTTCCTGCATTAAAAGAAACTTTAATTTCTGGAGAAGAAAAACCATGCATAGTAGTATCCACATTTTTAAAAAGATAAATAAACTCAAGAAACTTTTTTTGTATTCTTTCAATATAGTTAATCCATATAGCATATTGTGGAGCCCATTATACGACATAGACATAGACATAGATGGGGAGCCCGACAAGGGCAGCACTTAGGCTCACTGGGGCCCATTGTGCTATCCCCCCAAGTAGGCGTGTCAGGCCAAGAGCCCACTCCTTTTTAGAAAGGAAAGGACCCTTTCAGGTCGCGCACGTCCCACAAGCTCGGGTTCCACATAGGTGTCACCCAAGCAAAGCAGTCTGGCGTTGACTAAAGCGTCACATCGACAGACTAGATGCTCGGTAGTTTCATCTACCTCAGCACAAAACCTGCAGTATGGATCGTTGTCGAGTCCAATCTTATGCAGGTAATATTTCACTAGCCAGTGTCCAGTTAGGACCCCGGTAATAGTTCTAAGTTGACTTCTGTTTAGGTTTAGAAGTCTATTAGACTCAGAACGGCTATAAAGGCCTGATATGAAGACCTTAGACTGTCTGAGTCCTGCTAGCTCGTGCCATTCAGCACGGAATTCCTCGACAGTGCGATTCTTAATCCTAGCCTTGACAACTGAAGGAGCAATTCCAAGAGCAGGTTCCGGCCCAGTGAAAGCAGTGTTGCTACCTTTCCGAGCCAGCTGATCCGCCCCTTCATTACCCCCAATGCCCTGATGGCCAGGCACCCAAATGAGGCTAACCCTATTGGACTCACACAGCCTCTCTAGGGCTCTCCTGCATTCAAGCGTTAGCAGCGAATTGACTCTGTTCGAGGACAGAGCTTTAATCGCGGCTTGACTATCACAACATATATAGATATGCTTGTCGTGGTATCCTCTGGAGAGGTTTTCCTGTACGCAGTCCAAGATTGCTGTAATCTCAGCCTGATATACAGTCGCATACCGTCCAAGAGCAAGACTAATTCTTGCCCTGGGACTCTCCCCATAAATTCCCGCCCCAGAACCCTCCTTCATTAGAGAGCCATCTGTAAACCAGACAAGGCCCTCCGGTTTGAGGAAGGATGGAGAGGAATCCCTCCATTGTTCTCTCTCGGGAACAATTACACAAAACCTTTTAGAGGCAATTGAGACCGGAATAATGGCATCTCTCCTTGCTAGGAGAGGGTCTGATCTGATCAGTTCAGTCCAAACTCGCGTATGCCCAAAATTCCAGTCTCTGTGTATCCAACGACCCCAGTCGTTTAAACGAACAGAAGCTTTCCGAGCCTCCTCCTCTACAAGCAAGTGCAGAGGACTTAGTCCCAGAATAGCCTCCATAGATCGGGTCGGTGTGGTTCTTATGGCTCCAGTTATGCCCAGACACGCCAGTCTCTGGAGCTTGTCAAGCATCCTTCTGTATGTGGTCTTGCGAGTGGCGGGCCACCACACAAGAGCGCCATAAGTGATCATTGGCCTTATCACTGACGTGTAAAGCCAATACACAATACGAGGTTTTAAACCCCAAGTTGATCCGAAGGACCGTCTGCACGCCCATAGACACGCTGTGGTCCTTTTTGTGATCCTTTCAATATGATCCCTCCAGGTCAGTCGGGAGTCTATTAAGACGCCCAGATATTTTACCGACCCGGAAGGTCTCAGCTTTTTCCCAAAGAGGGTGAGCCTCTCAAGGTCCACTTTTCTCTTATGGGTAAATGGTACCATTTCGGTCTTATCCGGATTAACAGACAGACCGTGTTTTTGGCACCACTTTTCCACCATGGCCAAAGCCCTCTGCATGAGCCTTATAATGGTGTTTGGGAACTTGCCTATTACTATAATGGCAAGATCATCAGCGTAGCTTTGAGCAAAAACTTCGCTCTCGTTGAGAGTATGAAGCAGCCCATCCACAACTAGACACCACAAGAGCGGAGAAAGAACTCCGCCCTGCGGACATCCTTTGACCACGGACGAGCATACTGTCACGCTCCCAAGAGAAGATGTTATGATTCTGCTTTCAAGCATGACGCGAACCCACCTAATTACAGCCCTGTCCACGCCAAAACTCTCAGCAGCCTCACTAATGGAGTCAAAGGTGGTGTTGTTAAACGCCCCCTCGATATCCAAGAACACACCCAGAGCCATCTCCTTGGAGTAGACCCCCACCTCCAGTCTACTGACTAGACTATGAAGCGCCGTCTCCGTCGACATGGCTGTCCTGTAAGCGTGCTGGAATGGGTGCATGGGATTTCTACCCAGTGCGCCGTTTCTTATATAAGCATCCACGATCGTCTCTATGGTTTTCAAAAGAAAAGAGGATAGACTGATGGGCCTAAAGTCCTTAGCAGTTTCGTAGCAATTACGACCCGGTTTAGGAATAAACGCTACCCGAACCATGCGCCAGCGTTCGGGAATATATCCCAAAGCCAGGCAGGCCCGAAAAAGGCGCAAAAGATGTGGGATCAGTAGTTCCTGACCCTTCTGAAGAAGCGCCGGGAATATTCCATCTGGTCCCGCACTCTTAAATGGGCAAAACGAAGATATTGCCCACTTAATATTGTCTACTGTAACGACCTTAGCGGCCGTTTTCCAGTCAACCGAGCCTGCCCCTACTTGGAGAGCCTGCCCAGTAACCTCATCATTAGATTCCGGACGAGAGCCTGGAAAATGAGTTTCCAGGAGCATTCCTAGAGCCTCCTCTGCAGTGGTAGTATATCCACCGGTCGGAAGCCTTAGAGCCCCCACGCTCTGTCCTCGACCTTTTGAGAGAATCCTTTGAAGTCTAGCGGCTTCCGGAAGACCCTCTAAGCTTTCGCAGTAGGTCCTCCAGGACCCTCTCTTTGAACTGCGTATCAGTTCTTTGTACCTGCGTTGAGAATTCCTATGTTCTTCCCAATCAGCAGGTAATTTCGATCGCATGGCCCTGTTAAAGAGCCTGCGTGTATCTTTACGAGCCTTTTCAAGATCCAAGTTCCACCAAGGTGTCTTCTTGGTACCTCGATAGGTCCGCAATGCACAATTCTCCTCATAGGAGTCTATTATGGCTTCCTGTATAGAGTTTGCCACATTTTCCACTTGCCTTACTCTACAGCATGGCATTAGTGGCATATCTAACCGCACTTTAAGCGACTCCACATAGTGAGCCCAGTTGGTTGTCCTCGGGTTTCGAAAACTACTGAGCTCCGTGTCATGCTCAAGGTTTAGCTTAAAGAGGATGTGTCTATGATCCGATAAAGATGGCTCATCAGACACCCTCCATTCCCTAACAACCGGAACCAGCAAAAATGATGTCAGAGTTAGGTCAATAACCTCCTGCCTTCGTGACGTGACAAAAGTTGGAGTGTTTCCCCGATTTAGAATTTCTAAATCAGTTGTACTGAGGTACTCTAAAAGACTTGCGCCCCTCGAGTTGGTGTCAGTGCTGCCCCACACAACATTGTGTGCGTTGGCGTCGCACCCAACAACAAGAGGAAGCCCGTTGTCCCTACAGTATCCTATTAAGTCAATGAGTTCCCTGGTAGGTGGGTCCTCTCTTGAGTCATAGGGAAGATAGGCTGAGCATACTACAATGGGTTTGCGATGCCTTGCCTTATCCTTAAGAATCAGTTTCAGAGCCACTAGGTCCCTGGAACAGAATTCCGGTAGTGACAAGGACTCAATACATCTATCAACGTAGATGCATGTCCTTGGGTTCAGGTGGATGTCCCTTTTATAATGTAGAGAACTTTCTATCTGCCCCAGACCTCGCACATGCCCCTTGTAAACCCAAGGTTCCTGTAGGAGGTAGATGTGTGTTTGCCCCACAGCTATGTGTCGGCCTATTAATGAGGTCGCCCCTCTGCTGTGCTGCAAGTTACTTTGTAGGAAGAGCACCCCTTTGCCCATTGGAACGAGCTAAGGGTGATCCTCCGTCATCCGGGAAGTTGTGTCCTCCGACCCAGACGCCGTGCTATGCACGTCTATCTGAGACAGAAGCTCAGCAACTTCCTGCTCAGCGTCAGACACGGGGTCTAACCGCTGAGCTGGGTTTGACGGGGAGATAGGTCTCCCCGCTGCTCCGGCTTTGGTGTCGGTGGAAGTTTCAGTCGAAGTTAGAGCCTTTACCTTCGTCTCAAAAGTGACGTGGGAGACCCCAGCATACGCCTTAAACTTTTGACGTGACAAGACCTCAAAGGAAGCCTCATCAATGCCAAACACAAGAATGAGTTTCTGTTTCTCCTCCTTGCGATAGTACGTCCTCCAGAGATTAGTTCTTAGTCCTAAGTTCTGTCTCTGAAGACGTTTTAAAGTCACGTCCGTACTGTCCGGTGGTCCATGGACAATGGCCACAACTTTTATTGTCTTGGGAACGTGTTTCTGAATTCTCAGAGATGCATTATCCCATGGCTTAATGATTGGAATGGTCCCCTCCAACCAGTTCAGGGACCACTGATCTTCACAGTTCACCACAATGGCTCCCTGTTCCATCAGCCGGAAACCGCTGAATCTGGGGAAGGGCCCCTCCACCATGCCGTCTACGACGGCATTGAGAGATGCCAAGACAGCTCCATATTGAATCTCCGAGATGACCACATCCGGATATGCCTCCGGTATAATGGTCACCCTGAGACCTGCCGCTGCTGCCTGCCCGTATGTGAGAGTGCCCGTTTTTTTGGGTCTCTTCTCAGGCTGCTTGCTTTTCTCAGTCCCTGGGGTGCTCCCTTCTGACCTGGGACGTTTAGTGACGTGAGTGCTAGGCCCTGGCCCGAGGTGATACCTCCGAGCCTGAGCCGTCTAGCCCTGGCCTTCTGAGCACCAGACCTGTTCTTTTTCTTAGAACCGCCCGGTGTGTTGCCAGTCCCCTTCATGGAGCCTTGTTGAGTCGTCTCCTTTTGCAAGGAGCCAGCTCTACTAGTCCCCTCTTGGGAGCCCGGTTTCATAGACCCTTCTTCCGAAGGGCCCTTAAAAGGTTTGCTGCTATTTTCCATACAGTTCCCACGAGTAGCTCGGAAAGGTGGTCCACCCCAGCAGAGCCGGCTTACTGAGGTAAGGCTGTGTACTCTGGGAGGTCGCCTGGTATCCCAGAGGCTCCGTTCACGACACCCGATTTGGGCTCGGGTGTCATGCAGCCCTTGGCACGGAAGCGCACACCGTGGCTTGAGCCCTGTGTCCCTCTTAGCTTCAGAGCTCCGGTCTAGGCCACCCATCGATAAGACCTCATGGTCGTAGCCATGGAGTCGTACCAATGAAAGGCCCCCGGAGTCTCTTACTGAGCCTCACCACTGCGTTCAAAGTGTGGACACGCTGGGAGCCCATTATACGACAACTATATTCCAATATAGGCAACAGACTATAAAATAACTTACAGCACACATCCTGATGAAAGTCCCTTGTGGTTCTAATAATAAAGCCCAGTATTTTATGAGCTTCACTAACCTTTACAGCAATATGTTTGGTCAGATGCACCACCCAAGTCCTTATGACTTGAAGTTGAATTAATAGTGTAGGTGTGTTTATAAATATTTTTATGTAGAGAAAATCACATAGATCACATTCCTTTACCCGTACATTCCGTAACCCAATTTACTTTCGCACATAGCCGCACAAAATATTTAAAAACACACTATATATCTTTTCAAATATTTTTATTGGGCGCCATTTTTTACCATATGGGATTTGCATCAATATTACGAATTTCTACCTATGACGCACTTGATTTCTGAGTATAATATAAAATAAATTGAACAGGATTTTTTTACGTTGATTTTTCAAACATCTTATTTGGACGCCTTTTTTTTTTTCCCATCTTGACTTCGTACCACAATTTTACCATTTTATCTTCATGTCACACTTAATGCTTGCAGAAAGTTTGAATTTAATTTAATAAATAGTTTTTCAAGGTGATTTTTTAAACATTTTATTAAGCCGCCATTTTGTTTTGCTACCTTGGAGTTCGTGTTAAAATGTTACCAGTTCTTTCCATATGTAATAGTGGATGTATGAGCGCATTTTGAGGAAAATTGGATAATTAATTTTTTAGTAATTTTTTTTATCACTAAGTGGCCATTTTGCTCCACCATACTGAATTTTTGTCAAAATATTACCAGGTCGTCATCATACGACTCTTAATTTTTGATCAAAATTTGAATTCAATCGGGTAAGCCAACTGACTTACAAACAGACCGACGAATTTGAGAAAACATATTTTTAGGCATCTAAGGACGCTACAACGTAAAGATACGTAAAACCTGCGAGGGTGATTTTTTCACAATCTTGAATTCCTACGACAATTTTACCAGTTCATTTTAGTAACACAAAATTCTTTCACATTTTACAATCTATTAAAAACTTTTTCAGGATGAATTTTTAAATATTTTATTAAGCCGCCATTTTGTTTTGCCATCTTGGATTCGTACCAAAATTTTATATTTAAAAAGTTTCTTAAACTCAAAATGGTTGTCTTAATAAGTTAACGTACAAAGTAATTTTCTGGATGAAATTCCAGCGTAGAAGAAAACGCAGATTTTAAATTAATTTGCACAAAACACTCTTGTATGTACATAATTACCATTATTAAAATTACAGTGAAATTGATTTAAATTATCACTATATTTTCTCCTTATTTATCTTAAGCTCCATTTAATTGTTATTTTAAAATTCAATTATTTAAATGCTGTTCTAATTTATATGCACAAGATTGCTTTGGTTTTTGAGAAAAAGAAACTGTTTTTCCCATATAATTGACATAAAATATCTATAACTTACGAACATATGTTTAACCTTAAGATTGGACCTATTTTTTAACAAAATTAGTTTTTTCGGCACTTTTTTCGATATGGGTAAATACAGGGGAAAATGCACTAAAAAGTAAAACTTTTCTTCATTATTATTATACGTCATATTTTGTATTCAAAAGAAGGGTATTAGAAATATAGAAATATTTGTTAATCAATTTAATTTAAATAGTTCTGAAATTTCAGTATTTATTATTAAATTAATGACCAGTGTAATCGTTGAATTATTTATATATTAAGGAATTTAGAAACTTCATAACTATGAAACTTTTAATGAAAATTCTCAATATTAAATTCCTGAATGCATCTGGTGAACTTTGATATAACTGATAAAAAATCATCATGTGCGAATCTTTCCTCAACACTCAAAAAACTTTTCATATTTATGAAAATAATCGAAACTAAAAAAAAAAACTTCGACAAACTTTAGCGCATGTGGTTTGACATGAGTCGAAAGCTCTAACTATACGTACGAATTCAAAAATGTAGAACTAATCAATGTAATATTTACCCCTAATGCGGGATACGAGTTTTAGGTCTTGTCACATTTAGTGAGAGAGGCTACGTCGGGGTAGAATGTTCGATCCGGGGTAAAATTTTACGTGCGTCTTTCGCTGTCAGAGTCGTGTTTTCAATCACCATGAAAATTAAATAGGAAATAAGTAAGCATACTATTCATTACATGTATAATGTTATGTATTAACTAAATATAATTTTAATTGCATGACATTATAAAACAATCCCTTAAAAACATAATTATTTAGTCAATAAACTAGCACCGTATTATATCACCGTTTATGTTAAAAGCAGGTAATATAATCGTTTCAGTTCACGGGTGTATGTTAAGAATCTTAAATTTTGACATCAAAGGTTGACATTTATTCCAAGATGATACTATATTTATTAACCATTCAATTCCATGTGGAAGTTGGAGGGAGAGGGTATCAGCGGCAAAAACAGTGACAGTCAACGAAATAGCGCAAAAGTGTATTTTTCAGCCCTTAACCTGATCTAATTTAAACTGCAGTAGGTACGCATTTGCATAATATCGAATTCTGTACATATCGTTGAATTGACTAAAATAATATCAGCCTACGTATTGTTTTCATAACTTAAATATAAAAAAGCTTTTTATGCACAGATGCGAGAAATAGTATTGTTTGCTTGGTAAAGGAAATATATGCCGAATATATAAAATTTGGAAACAAACTGAATCTGCTATGGTATACATAATACGTACGTGGCACACATTTTAAAAATATCTGCAATTGTACGGTGTACGTCAAAGAAATAGGGCACCTAAAAGTCATATTTTTTTTAATGGGACACCCTGTATTTGACTTAATGTTTAAATTATATACGAAATTGTAATATTTTTTGTATAACATGTTGTTTGGCTTGGAGTTGGCACCTATTTGTGCAATTAGAAATAAAATATTTTGCTGGAATGGAGTTAAAGGTTTGTTTCCGTAATAGTGATTATACAGGTTGTCGAAATTTAAATACCAAACTTGAACATCTTTCAACTAAATTTTTTCGTTTTTTTTTTTTTAATTGGCATCCCTTATCAGTTTTCATTTATTCTTGTAGACAATAAGAAATCTACAACTTTTATTAAACAATTATATCTTATAGTTACGTAATTTAGAAAATTCTCAACACAATCAAAGTAGCCATAGTAGATGTCAGTAAAACAAAAGTATTTAATACGAAAATAGTAGTTTAATATCTAAAATTAATCCAAAGAAAGTTAGATACTTTGTTAACAAAATTGTTACAAATGAAATAAATAACTTAAGATTTTAACATCATAATCTACAGTCAGCGTAGTCAGCAAGACTACAAGAAAATATAAATATCGTCCATTTCATATTACATTAAACCAAGAGTTACAGGATGATGATTTTGAAAAGCGTGTTTGTAGTTTTTAGAAAAATTTTTAGAGAAAAGTATGTTTTAGGATGAATGTCTGGACACATATATCCTTAGAGTAAGAATAAAAATAGAGTACATTATTTACATATTTAGCCACTGCCAAGATTACCTCATAGTATAAGGTCGATCGTACGACGATGCCAAGCCTAGCCAGGAACACCAATGTTTATATCAATTTATATTACGGTGAATATGTTTAAACATGATGCAATAAAATTTTCATACAAAGATTAGTAACATGTTTCCAGTATTAGTTTCTAAGCAGTATAAAGAAATTGCTTTTATTGCAAAATAGTAAAACACAAACTAAAATACCCAAGGCCTCAGATCAGATTACACCAGTATTAGACCATCCCACTATCATTAACAAGGGATCCTAAAAGTAAAAAAGCATAATAGTCTACAATAAAGATTGTTACATAGTCACGTGACCGGCGTGGCTTAAAAACCAATAGCGGGTCGTGGAACTACAATAAATTTTAACATTAAAGAATTTAATTTGCTAAAAAATATTTTATTTGATACCAAACTTTTCTTAGCGTCACTACTGCATGTGTTTTAATTTATTATTGGGTATTTGTTGATATGGTTCAAATCTTCTAATTATATGTTGCCTTACTTCAAGAAGCAGCGTTCTAAAGGCGCGGTGTCATTAGAAGAACATTGATTTTTTAAATATTTAATAAATAAGTTTTATTTACTTTATCTTGGACATTGCGAAACTAGGAGCTTTAGTTGACCTAACTATGGTGCGGCAATGTGTTTGTAAAAAAATGGCCGTTTAAGTTTGGAATTTTCTTTTAATCACTAAGTAAACAGCAAGATTTCCTTTTCCGGGAGACATGTCTAATGCAAGATATCTTATTCACTTATTTTGGGTCACATTACGTATTGACTAATCCTGTTCAGTATAATAGAACGTTTATTTCGTCGGTGGTAATGTGAATCCTCAGAAGCAAAACGATACAAGAAATACTCTGAGGTGATTTTTTTGACGATTACAATAGTTTTTCCTATCAGAGAATTAAAATTATTTTAGAATATATCTATACTATACTAAAATAGTCATAGGGCGTCTCACGCTCAAAAAAACGAACTGCGATATCGCAAATCACTAGATTTTGGATGAAATCTGGTGAAATAATAAAGTTTCGGATGATCTTGGGCCTTTTTTTAATTTTCACTTGAGTTGGGCTAATTTTGTATATAAGTGTTGTCAGGTAGAGGAATTTAAATGATGATTCTTTGGGTATTAAAAGTAAAAATGTGTTCGTAAACATGTTCTAAACTGGTTAGAATTTAAGATTTCGGATATGGAAAATTAAAAAAAAATCTTTTATTTTTTAAATTTTAGCTATTAACATGGAAAAACAATATGACAATTGGCTATTCGATTCTTATCTTATAGCGCTCGCCTTTTTTACTTTACTATTCTAAAGTATTCTAGTTGCAAAAAAACATGTTTTTTCAGTTCCGTCGGTTAGTCTGTATGTCTGTCCGCGACAAAGCTCAAGAACTGCTTATCCTAATTACTTCAAGTTTTGGTTAAAAATTAAAGGTAATTTGATGATGACGTGGTAACATTTTGATAAAAATCCAATATGGCTGAACAAAATGGCGGTCTATTGAAATGTTCAAAAAATATTACTAAAAAACTGCTTATCCATTTTATCTAAATTTTGCAGAAGAATTAGGTGTGACATGACCATTAACTGATAAGTTTTACTACAAATCCAAAATGCATTGCATCGATTATGTTCAAATTTTGCTCAAAATCAAATATTATATAAGGATGAACTGGTAAAAATGTTGAGACAAATTCAAAATGGGGAACAAAACGGTGGCCTAATTAAATGTTTAAAAATATCTGAAAAAAGTACTCATCGAATTGACTGATTGACGACATCTCCGTTTTGAATATTTATTACTAAAAATGTATAAACTGCATACTTAATATCGATTTTTAATCAAATCTGTATAAATGTTAAAATTCGCTCGCAATCTAGCATTCCTACTCTCATTTTTTAAATATTCACTAAAAATGTATGATCTGTATTCTCAAATCTGTACAAATGTTAAAATTCCGCCGCCATGTTGGCATTACAATCTCGAATTTTTAAAATGTTGACAAAAATTCATGATGTGCAGTCTGAAATACCCCCAAATGCCGAATTTTAATCAAATCTGTAAACTTTTTGAAATTAGTCTGCTATGTTGGTGCCGCCATTTTTAATTCTCAAATATTGACTAAAATTTCATCACTTTCATTCTTAAAAACTTCTAGATACTGATATTTCAGCCGAATCTGTACAAATGACATAATTCGTCCGCTATATTGGCGCCACCTTTTTGATTTTTGTTGTGCATTCTTGAATAATCCCCACAAATGTTAAAATCATCCGTCCGACCTGTTGACATTGTCATTTTGGCACCGCTATTTTGAATTTTTAAAACACTCTTTTAAATTTTCCTAGGCACCAATTTTCAGTTTAATCTACACAAGTAACAAAATTCGTCGGCCGTTTTGGCGCCGCCATTTTGGATTTCTAACTTGACAGTTATAGGTTTAAGATGATATTTTTAACAACCGAACAAATAACTTTTCTAAATGACACAATTACAAAATGACAGTGACATAAGGTAAACATAACTAAAAACTAAAGTTTAATAATATATAAATAACTAATTTCCTTTTTCGTACATCAAATATTTTAACAGGCCGTCATTTTGTTTCGCCATATTGAGTTCATACCAATATTTTTTTATATCAGACGTAATTTTTGTGGAACATTAAATAAAATTTAAGTTAATCGAGTACCCGGGACCGACCAACTAATGGAAAAACATGAAGATCTGTAAAAACCCGGAACGATGATTTTTTCACGATTAATGATATTTCTTTATGCGGGAAGCGAAAACTCGCGCCGCCACAGGCATTCGTTAACAAATGGCCACGGCTTGAACATGGGCCATTCCCACTTCTTGTTTTATCGTAAACATTGGTCGATAGAATGTGAAAAATAGGGGAACCATGTTGGCGCATACCCCTGACGTGATTTATGAATGAATTGTGATCTCTTGAATTCTTACTCTAAGCATATATCCCTGATTCGGTTTTGCATATTTTCCCTTGATGGAGGTGGTTGGATGTAGATCGATCTTTAATATAACCCCATAAAAAATCCATTGGAGATAATACAAAGATATGTGTGGACATTTGATGAAACCGCTGCGACCAATCCATTTCTGTAGAAAATTGGCGTCCAAAAATTCACGAACGACCCGATGGTAACGAACAGATGCACCAACTTGCTGTAGCCACATGTCTTTTCTTTCTTCTTTGCTGAGTGGTCTGAGAAAAATAGGCAGCTCAGCATTCAAAAAATTAAATATCTTTGTCCATTTAAGAGTTCGTTAAAAAAAATGCGGACCTACAATACGGCTTCCAATGATTTCACACCAAACATTTAATGACCCGGGGTTTGATGTTATACATACCTCCTTACCCAGTGGGGAATTGTAATATCATAATAATAGATATTATGCCTATTCACGGATCGATTGCCTCTAAATTTGGATTCATCCGAAAACATGATATTCGCTAAAAAGTTCGGATATGCCTCTATTCGCCTTATCATTAAGTTGCAACAGTTAAATCGCCTATCAAGATTTTCATCGTGTAACAATTCGTGCATATATCGATGACGTTTATATCTTCATGTGGTGTCCTGATTACTAAAGATTGTGATATCTCAGTTAAACTAGGAAGTTAGTGACTACTTCTTCTAGAAAATTCTAATAGAATTTCTAACTCTTTATCTCGATTTGTAGCAAATTTGTTTATAACTATCCTCTTCCAATATACCACATTGCCACTAGCAATAAATCTTTCCAAAAGATTTTGAAAGGCGACTTTAGAAGGCGTGCGTCGCCTTGGTCTGGATATTTTATTTCATGCAGCCTTTTGGCGAGAAGGAAATTTATTATTAAATTAAAATAAAATAAATAATTAAAATTGTAGACTTTTTATGTTCTACAAAAATAAATAAAAATATACAGTCGGTGTCATTTAAAAAAACTGAAATAATTTAGTTCAAAGATGCTAAATTTTGGTATCTAAATTTGAACACCATGTATGTGTATTTTGAATCTTACGAAGACAATCTTTTACTCCATGGTTATTCTGTGCATAAGCAAAATATTTTATTTTCAGTTGCACAAAATTAAAAAAATCAAGAATACAGTCTCATTAAAAAAAAATACAAGTTTTAGTTGCCCTACTTTTTGAACACACCCTGTATATTTGTAAATATTTTTAAAATATGTCCAATTTACATATGTATACCACGGCAGATACAGTTTGTTTCCAAATTGTACCTGTTCGGCGTAAATTTACATTTTTCAATCGTTGACTTACCCTGTACAAAAATTAAAAATGTTCTGAGAAAATCAAAAATACCTGCATTTTTTTTTATTTGGTTATTGCTTTACCGTTGTTCTAGTTTATGGTCTCTGACGATATTTTTTATATGGGAATCCCTGTATATATTTGTTTAATTCCTCTTGAAAAGCGGATTTAATTTTTTTAAAACTTTAGGTAATGAGTTACCGAAGCAAATAATGAATTTTCGTCTTGCATATTATATATACATATTTTACACTAAGAACCGTGACGCCAATTTTGATCCATCATGTGATGTCATCGATATATTTTTTAAGACGATATCGAAGTGAAATAAAATTCTCAATGAGCTGCTTATAAATCGCATATCTGCAGTGGCAGTTGCGAGTTTACCGACATAAATCTAATTGTCTAGCAAACGAGTCGGATTACAGTCAATTTCAAAATATTTAGAAAACGCATCATGAAGGAGTAAATACAAAGCAATCCCCTAAATATGGAATGTATAGCACCACACTCAACTGAACGATATATATATGACGCTTCAAGAATTAGATATAATTTACTTCGTCTTGACTAAGCGTTGTTTCAATGGACAACGGTTCTAGAAGGTAGAATCAGTATTATTAACGGAATAGGAGTATAACAGTTTTATTTCTTTGGAGATTTGTTGATGTCTCTCTACTGTGGTACAAACCCTCGTCTTTTAACCTAAATAAATAATACACTTAAAAATTATCAAAAGAAATAAGAAAGTCTTTTTAAATAAAGGCAGATTATTATCACACTAAAACAATGAGGTTATTAATCTGGAAATGGAACCTTTAGGAAATTGAGAGGCTTTGTATTTTGTGTAGAGAGCTTTCGGCTTTCGCCATCATCAGTACTACTTGTCAGGTATATCAAAACTTCCCTAAGGGCTCTTTTGCGTCAACATCTTTTCTGTTAAAAGAAATCCAAAGAAAATCGGCTTGGTGCAGTCTAGATCGCTAAACTAAAAATTAAATTGACTTCATACTATGTAGTGACTAGTGACAAAACATATGTAGAGCTGCCTCTGTATGAAACAAGTTCAATAGAGGGAATGATCACATATTGGTATGAGCGAATATAGAAGTACACATCAAACCAAACACATACAAATCAGTAAAGAAAATCAATTAGCCAACGAGGGGCGTATTATTCTTGAATAAAGAAGTTGAATAACGAAGAATATCAAAATCGCTAGAAAAAAAATTGACATCATCATCATTGGTAATTCAAATTATATAAAATATCATAACAAAAAACCAAAAAAAATAATTAAAAAAAAAGATATACAAGTTGGGACACTCCAGAATACAAGACCACACCAATATAATTGGCTCTAAGAAAGCCAAATAGATATAGGAAACTCTAGAGAAAAACATAAACATGATATGAGAATAAATGAAGACACAAAATCATAAAAATAAAGGACCATAATAGATACTTAAGACCAGATGAAAAGAAATTGTAGCAGATATTAAAAAATCTGAAAAACTCTACAGATCTACTGTACAAGGTAAGACGCACTTTTTTATGTGCAATCCAGTGGCATACTCAGATTTTTTCTATAGTTGTCCGTTTTATCATAAATAGGCAAAACTTTTTTTTTTCAAACGTAACAATTTTTTTTTTTAAACGCTGGGTCAGAAGAACTACCTTTTGTGTGAAATACATTTAACAGAGATTCTCTAACGAACATCAAGAATTAAAGGGCGGATATGTTGTAAATGGGAGGAAACGCATTAGGAGCTAGAATTTATGTTTTTTGAGTATTTTTAAAACGGTGGTCTTTGGAACAGGTGCCAGGATGATCTAATACCTCACCAATTATATTTAGCTGCTGGATCATAAATGTAATGAACAATGTTTAGTGGGGGAAATAATATAAAATACCATAAAATACCACATATTTAGCATTTACAAACTGTCACAAGGCTTTTCAGAGTATTGAAATATGGGCTTACTTGAATGCAAATGATGCCAGAATTGACTCAAGATACTCCATCCTAATTAAAAACATGTATTAAGACGCGACATTCCATGTAAAGAAACTTAAGAACTGAGAAAATTGCATAAGACAAATGGGTTTAACAGGACGATACCATCTTACATAAACTTTTTACTTTAACATCAAAAAACGTCTTAAAACAGCTTAATTGGGAAAAAAGGGTCTGAACATTCATGGTATATACCTTAGCAACGTGACATTCGCCGACGGTATAATACTAATCAGTTGAAGCATAGAGGAACTCGATATGGTATATACCTTAGCAACGTGACATTCGCCGACGGTATAATACTAATCAGTTGAAGCATAGAGGAACTCGATATCATTTGGAAAATGAGTTAAACAACCACTCCAAAAAATTAATCGGCGATTTTGGCCTTGAACTTAATAAAACTCAATGAATGATAGTCATGAAGATCAAAACTGATACTACTACGGTAGAAAAAGTAAATGAATAAACTTACTTAGGCCACAAAATCAATGTTGGCAAAGAAAGTCGGACTGCCGAAATAAAACGCAGAACATATTTTCCTATATTTCCGATAATCGCGGATGAGCGTGACCTACGTGATGTAGAATCATGCAGTGAGCCATATAAACAACAATACTAGGAATTATATCGAGATTATAAACGAAACTAAACAACAGAACAAGAACATTATAATAACTATAGACAAAACAGATAAACACACACGATATCTTTTCGGAGACGAAATATTAAGGGAATCATAGGATGAAAAAGGAGCATTATTATTGTGGGAATCATTGGCGTACATGATTATTGTTTTAGGGTTATATATTTTCTAAACACGAGTATATTCTAAAGCAAATTGAGTATAAGAATTGTGTATATAAATATCTAGGGAACACTGATCATTGGCAGAGATTTTATTGATCATCTTGGAAACGTATAAACCAATTTCAATAAAACTAATGGAAATAATGCAGTTATCTTGATGACATAAACTTATGGAGATTAGTGGCATAGATAGTTGATATTGAGGCATAAAAAATATATATTTTATTGAAATAATTGAATTGAATGGAATTGAATAAAAATGTATGAGCAAAATATTAGCTCGCATGTACAGAGAAGTCCTATGTTTGCCAAAACACATTGTTTCTATCTGCAATACTCCTCATCATACACTGTAGACTAAATTAAAGTAGTCCCATTTTTACATTTCAATAGTTCTTTTGGTTTTTAGCCGATATGAATGTTTTTTTGGTACAATGGATATACGACAGTTCTCAATGCAATTTTAATTTTTGTTTTGATCAAAAAATTTGATTTTAATGAAACCAAGATTTGAGCTCGTTGTAAAAATATAATTTAATTTTTGACTCTTACCAATTTAGGTATTATTATTTGAATTCTTCGGGAAAAAGATATTCTTTTTGAACCTTAGCAATAGATTTCTTTCATTTATGGAAATCGTGTCTGTCTTAACGGATTCAGAAACGAATAAGCTATATATTAAATTAAAGAATTTACAAAAATGCTTTATGGATGTTACCTTCCTCATTATTTACCAGTTCTTGTAGTGTCCTCTATCATTGCTCTATAGATGCGACAATAGCATCGTGGGAAACTTTTGACAACATTCGGTGATTTTGGCCTTGAACTTATTAACCGTCAGGTTTTAATGAACTATATTTCCTAATAAATCTCAAATACGTTCACTGGGTTTAGGTCCGGGCTATTAGTTGACCAGTTATTGGGTTGAATAAAATTAATACAATTTTCATGTAAATAGTTGAATGTCCTCCTTAATGTGTGCATATGTGTAGCGTCCTGTTGAAGCGTATAATTATCAGCAACTTCTTCAATTTCTGGTAATCCATATTAAAAAATATTGTTCTGATAAATCTCAGAGTTAGTTTTATTTTCTTCAAAGAAAATTGGTTATTTTTCGAATTGAAATGTGGAGTGCTAACAAGGTTCTCTGGCAGTATATTACGTTTTTTTGGATTACAACCTAATAGTTTCGGGGTTCTTAAGCTGCCGTATTTAAATAATTTTTCGTCCAGAAATTTTTAAAGTCATGCTCGATTGAAACATGTCTCCTTGGAAATGAAGTCTGGTCATTGAAGGAAAAGAACATCGAGAACCGCGGAAAATAACAAACAGGGCCTGAATTTAAGAATTGTCGAGAACTTGCTTCCATGAAAAATAGTAACTTGTGGAAAAATTTTATTAGACTTATTATGAAATAAATATTAACAATAAAGCGTTCAAAAATATTTACTGCGAAAATCTTACTCCAGTTGTTAAAAATAAAAGGCTACAAAAATAAGGGATTTTGCATATCTTTCGATTGAGTGAACATATAAATCAAATATGGTTTACCGATGAGAAAATATTTAGGTATTTACGGCAGCCCAAAAACAATTACATTGGCAGAGTTTATTCAAATAACGGCAAAAATTTATCATACCACAAGAAAATCTTTAATTCGCAGACAATGTTTATCCGCATCTGTAATGATATCTTTTGTGAAAGATAAAAGTAATTCCCAGGTTTACCAGAGGAATATTGTGTCATAAATTGTATCAAAATTAAAGAAATTACTAATAGTTATACCTTTTAATAGAACAGTACAACTGGGCATACGACAAGGAGCATATTCGGTTCTTTACTTGGCAATTATGCTGATTTTATTGATCCCAGAACTGCTACATAGCAGCCCAGACCTAAACCCAGTTGGCTATAGTATTTTAGGTTTATTAGAAAGTATGGCTCACTTAAACACCACTTTGATATTATTAAGGCATATGTTGACTTGTAGAAAAAATCGATCACGAAGTAATAAAAAACTCTATTGCTAAGTTCAAAAAGATTACTTTTTCATACAGAGGATTTCCAATAATACCATTTTGTAAAGTCAAAAACAAGAAATTATTAAAATCAAAATAGTTTTGGTTCACCGTAGTACAATATTTAAGAATATTGTACTGTGGAATTTATTGTATGTATATTATCCCAAAAAATCATTTAAATGGGGTGAAAACTAAAAAAGTTATTAATGTGAAAAAAGGAGCTACTTTAATTTGGCACCATCAAAATAGTTCTTTACGAGCCGTAACTAGTGTATTATTTAAATATAATTAAATACTGACCTCTGACTATTGTATGTGTATGGTACACATTTTATATTTATATTAAATTAATATTCACAATATCATTTGTAAAATAATAATAATAATAATAATAATAATATCATTTTAGGTATACTTCAATAACAAATATGCCACACTTTTGGGACCACTTTGGTGGAAAAAGTCCACCAAAACAAAGAAACCTTCAAGATGGCCTTTTCCAAATTGCCTCGCAAACGTGTAGTTTACTTGTGCAAGTTAATAACACTAATAATATAAGTTACGGAAACAATGCTTCGAATATCCATTTAAATAGGTAAGCAACGAATATATGTGTATAACACGAGTTTAATGGCTATTTAGTGTCTTTATTAGTTTGCGCCGACTTTTTAGTGTTTTTAAGTCGGTTTTGTTTTTTTATAAACATTTTTATTTCACACTTTTTAGTTCTATTTATACAGTTTTTTATTCCATAGTTTTTCAAGTCCTAAACCTAGGTTAAAAACTAGCTGTTGGGTCCATTGCAACTGAAATTTTTGCCATTAAAAACCCCGAAACTATATAAAATACGATATTTTTATATCCGTACTTTTTCCTTCAATCCTCCCCCGACATAGACTCTACTCACTGACACAAGAAATATTTTGTGTCAAGAATAATTATATTTGGTATTTTCAACATTCATTAACCTAAATAAACTGACAAAAAATAGCTAGTACCTAAGGTTGCGGTGAAATAGCTTTCTTGGTTAATTACGCTTCATAGATTAAATTTCAAGGCCAAATATTAATGCGTTTCAAATTTATCGCGGAAACTCTTAGATAGAAAAAAAATGGCGCCATTCCTCTTTTTTTCAATATGCTTACTATGGGACTACTCCAACACTATCCTGAATACTTCCTGAAAATTTCATATTATTCTAGTCTATTAGTTTTGTGTTATTTATTAAACTGTTTTAAATAACGCAAAGTTAAACTAGAAAAAACATTTCTTCCATGCATTTATGTACCATTCTTAATCAGGTGCGAATTAAATTTTACCTCGAAGCCGAAGCCCAAGGTATACTTATGATATAAAGTGTCGTTACTTTAAGGACTTGTAACGATTCGTTACTCATACAGTGGCGGCTCGCCAGGGGACGCGGGTGAAGCGCCTCTTCACCTACAGTTTCCAATTAATTTACTTAAATATAAAAATATTTTTAAAATATTAAGCATTTTATAAAAATGTAGTATGTTTTATATAAATTCAAATTATTTACTTAATTATACCATTATTTTCTATCAAAACTAGTTCGTTATAAACTCAAAAAATAATGACCTAAAAACGTAACGCGCTGAACACCCTTTTATAAGAGCGACCCGTTGAGGAATCACAATCAACAATCAACACTAACAAATTCCGCATCAGACTGTTCCCGCACGTCGGCTTGCGCGCTTAAGTTTGTTTACGGCAGTTGCGATGGTAATGCAATGGTGAATATCCATAAGCCAAATAGAGACAGTGACGTAGACAGAGGGGACACTGGCCCCCCCCCATTAGCCTGTTTAAATATATTATATGGTACGCTCATACAGGCACAATAATTTTAACGAAATAAAATACTCAAACCACAACACAAAATATCTCTACTAGTAAGAATCCCAAATATAAGGTGACTCTTACCTAATTAAAACAAAGAAAATATAAACAATTATAATCGCTGTAACAATCCCGGTCTCTAGTGCTTCATGTGAGCGAACTTTCTCTTGTTTAAGAATAATAAAATCGTATTTGAGAAATAGAATTGGAAATAACAGACTATCAAACTTGGCTATTTTATCAATTGAAAAGTCATATAGATGTTTTCGCGGAAAATAAGAGAAGAATAAATATAATTAGTTAGCTAGAAGGTCTATATTTCCATAATTATTACACACATCTTTACGAAAATAAAATATAACACAACTTGTGGAAAAAGGCCGAAGATCAGGTGAGCCTCACTAAGGAAGATCTCTGTTTTTCATCTTAAGCCAAAGAAAAAAAATATAAATTATTGGTGGTATACAATTAAGAGCATTAACAATAATTAAACTAGTCCAAAATGTTAACAATGTTTAAAAACTATTAAGACCTAGAAAAAAAAACATAAAGCTCTCAAGCAGTACAAACGTAATAAAACTCTAACTTATACTATAGAATTGCTTTGATCATTTAACATATGTTTTTTGAGTTTTTCTTTATATTTAACGGGTACGATTTTAATATGTCATGGAGATTATTATAAACATTCGCGATTTGGTATGTTAATGTAAGTGTGAATCGATCCCTGAATCGGAAATTTAAGGTATGCACGTCAGATCGAAAAGTAATCTTAGAGTAAAGATATGCAGGTTGTTTAAAAAGTAATATTTTGTGAAAGAGAATAGTTGCGCGTAAGTGCCTACGGTTTTTCATATTAAGCCAGTTTGCTTCCATTAGTTTATGTGAAATATACTGCCGGCGTCGTATACCATAAATAAGGCGAAGACACGAGTTTTTGGCAACCTGTATTCTTCTAGCCGTCTGTGAATAGGTCCATAGATAGGGTCACCGAAATTAAATTTAGAAAGTACAAGAGATTCACATAAGATGATTTTAGATTGTTTAAATAAAAAATTTCGTACATCATTTTTAAGTTAGTATAGGCAACGCGAATACAGCTACTAATACGACTTGAGGTCCGTATCCAGAATTAAACCGAGGTTTTTAGCCTCAGTAGTAGTAAGTGACTGTTTTATTTTGGTCGAACCGAATATTAACAAACTTGTTTTCGAGGGATTAATTTGAAGGCTGTGTTTAGTCGCTGAATTATAAAGACTATCGAGATCGGAGTTAATTTTATTTAAGCAAGATGCAAAGTCGTTGGGTGGAAAAGAAAGATACATTTGCGTATTATCCGCGTAAAGATAAATTTGGCAATATTTAACGGCTTTAATTATTTCGGATGTGTATAAAATGTAAAAACAAAATAAGACCGCAAAAAATTAATTACCGAATTCGAAAGCCCTAAATAGTGCATAATAGCAAATAAGATATTGTGGTTCAGGGTATCGAAGGCCTTGGAAAAATCAATTAAAGTTAAGTGTAAGCTTGTTAACATCATTGGCTCGCAAAATGTAATCTGTTATAGTTAAGAGTCGTTTCACAACTATGAAATTTCCTGAATCCTGATTGTACCGGCGGAATTATGTTAGTACTAAAAGCGAATGTTTGAATTTGTGAGTATATTATCTTTTCTAGCAGCTTTCAAAGCGCTGGTACAATACTAATAGGGCGAACATCTTTAAAACTCTTTGGTGTGTTGATCTTTGGTAAGGGTAATACTATAGCCTCTTTCCAAATATCAGGAAACACTGAATTACTGAGACAGAAATTTACAATATAGACAAGGTAAAGTAAAATTCTGGACAAGACAATAATAACATTTTAACATTTATTCCATCCTGCCCATTATCATTACTTTTAATATAATATAACACCTTCTGAACTTCAAACTCAGACACAAGTTGAAAAGTAAATATTTTACGTTCCTGCGCGTTGTGACCGTAATAAAAATCTAAAATTTCCCGATCAGCTACAAGTTTGAATATACCATTTATATAACAATCATTTAATTTGTCCACATCTTTTAGCTGATCGGGAACATCCGACCTCCCTCTCAGCAAAATAACCTAGGTAAAAAACTTATTCATGCTGCTTGAGACATTTTATTGAATTTATATTAGGTTCTAAAATTGTGACGTTGCCAAATATATTATACAAAAATCACAAAATTTTAAGTAAGGTTCCTAAATATAAAGTTAGATACTCAAACAGGCAAGAAAAGAAAAGAAAAGAAAAGGTAAATAAGGTTTGAAAAAGTCTATTGTTTTGTTTATCTCTTGTCAGAACGCCTGGAAGGGATAACGGCGGTCTAGCTGGGACGTCAATATTAGATCTTCTAAGCCTTTTAACAGAGGGTTCTCCGTTAACAAGAGAAGTTGTCGTTGATGTTTTTCTCGAAGCTGATTCCTTTGAAACCGATTTTGCCACTTCCTTTGGCATGGGAGCTTCTTGCAAGAAAGAACTTGATAATTGAAATTCATTCAATAGTGAGCTATTAGTTTCTGTAACCGTAAAATTTGATGATTCACCTCTTGTAGCTGTTCAACAGAGTACACTTCGAAGTTAACCATTAGTGAATTACCTTTTATTATTGCACGGAAATTTTGGAATCAAAATGATTTTTGGTGTTGGACAATATTTGTTTGCCGGTCTTCATAACACATATCATGGTATGTGTAAATGTTAGTTCCCTTTAATTTTTTGAAGTTTTTCAAAATAAGGCTTTTTTTGATATACGACACTAATTTTACTTTAATAGGTACTATATTCCTGTTTTATTTTAGGTAATATACGTTATTAATGTCGGAGTCTGTCACATTCACTTGAAATAATTTTATGAATTGTTTTTTTTTGTATTTTTTAGTTAACGGTTTATATTATTCATGTTTATTTTTTATTAGTTTTAGTAATACTTCCACAACGTACGTTAAATATGTTTCTTCAGATGTGTTAAATTACTTTTCTATAAAATTTGTTATTTATTTCAAAAAATTAAAATACATGTAGAAAATTCTTTTTAATTTTTTTACTGGCACATATTATTTGTTACAGGTTCCATCATTAATGTAAAAAAAATCTTTAGTAGGAAAGTATGCTATTTTGACACACTAATGACAGACCCTGTATATAGGCCCCTCTAGAACTATTTGTGCCCCCAACTAGCTCAATGAATTTTCTGTCTACGTCCCTGAATAGAGATGTGAGCAGCATAAAACTGCTGCTGCAGGCTGCAGGCGTTTGTTTGCTTGTTATAGAATTAATGTAAATTAGTGCATTCGGATCATTGGACGCAGAAGCAGTTTTGCATCGATTGAATCGAATCGAAATTAGCTTTAAGATATAGGTACAAAACTGTTTTTTAAGAACAAAAAAATATATTTAAAATCTTATAAATTCATATTATCTCCCCTAAGTATTAAAAAATGCTCGACAGTTATGGGTAATTATTATCATAATGCTGCCCTGTTTTTACATACGGCGTTGTGCACCTAGCTACGCTGCGCTTGACCCATTCTTAAATCCACGAGTAGCCACTGTACTCATACACACAAACACACACACATATATATATATATATATATATATATATATATATATATATATTCTATTATATATATATACATAAAGTACAAGATATAAAATGACATTACTAAATTAAGACTTTCAACGATAAGTCTTTTAATTTTGTCTTTTCTTTCACTTAAATCTTTTTGTTCACTTAAGTCTGGAAACTAGCGAATTAAGTTTTTTCCTTTTTAAGTTTCAAATTAGCAGATGTGAAAATAAAAACAAGCAAGAGTTGTACATTTGCTTCTTACTTTGATCTTTCGAGTAAACAATATTGACCGGGGGCGATGACGTATTTAGAATGCCTTTATGGGGGCGGGCAAACAACATTTAGCAATTAAAAAAATTTTTACTTTTTCTTAACACAACCTAAGCATAATACACTGTCAGCAACGACGGCTAAAAAGAAGTTTCTCACTTAATAAATAAAATCATCGTAAGGTATTATAAAATAATGTTTTTTAGTTCCAAACATTTTGTTTTGGTTAGAAGCACCTGAAGAGAGAAAGTTGCTCACACTTTCCGAAATCGCTACTAAATTTGAACCGAGTTTGACTAATGAAGGGTCTCGTTTTCTCAAAATGCGTATATGTATATTAATGCGTCTGTATTTATGCTTATTTCCTGGAATTAAGTTATTGCAATGGAATATATATATATATATATAATATATATATATATATATATATATATATATATATATATATATATATATATATATATATAAGAGTGACAGCATTTTAGAAAATCAGCTATATATATAAAAAAAAATTAATGAACCTATATAGGTTTCATATAGGTGTCACACAAGCAAAGCAGTCTGGCGTTAACTAAAGCGTCACATCAACAGACTAGATGCTCGGTAGTTTCATCTACCTCAGCACAAAACCTGCAGTATGGATCGTTGTCGAATCCAATCTTATGCAGGTAATATTTCACCAGCCAGTGTCCAGTTAGGACCCCAGTAATGACAATAGAATTGTAAAAAGTATTATTAACTATAACTTTCCGCCTACGATCGTAAAAGTAGTATTTAAAAGCAAAATTGCGAAAGCCAAAATATTTTACTTTTTGGTTAATAATATCGAAAGCTTTACTATAATCCAACAAAATGAAACAAGTACAAAGATTTTTATTGTAAATCCTACAGATATCGTCGGTGACATTCAATAAAGCGGTGTTTTGATGTGATACCCACGGAAGGTAGAATATTGTTCAGATTTAAGAGAAAACTTATTTGACTTGCTAATAAATTAGATGGATTAGTTTTTTAGATATATGAACCATATAATGGAAGATTTCCAAATCTAAGGAACTAGTAAATAATATATGTCAAGTTAATAGATATAAATATAAAGAACCTTTTTTAAGATAAACCACGGCTACCTACAGCATTTATTTTTATTATGCGTCTTTAACTACACTGATTTCTACCGTGGTCATAATCTGAACCTGCAACGTTTTTTTTTTAATCGACTTCAAGAGGGTGATTTTTTCACGATTGTAAACATTTTCTTTGGCCACCATTTTGTTCACTATCTTGGGTGGAGAGAACTAGTAAACCACAGTTTACTAGTTCATCTCTAAACTACAATTAGTTATGCCACACAATTTGAAATCAGTTCATTAAATAGTTTTTCTAGGCTGAATTTTGAAATATTTCATTAAGCAGTCATTTTGTTCCGCCATCTTGGATTTGTATCAAAATTTTACCAGTTGATTCCTACGTAATACTTGATTTGACAGACAGACAGACAAACCGACGGGATTGATAAACCATATTTTTTGGCATCTAGGGACTTGAAGATACGTAAAACCTGAGAGGGTGATTTTTTTCACGATTACAAACATTTTATTTGTCCGTCATTTTGTTCCGTCATCTGGAAATAGTACTACAATTTTACTAGTTCATCTCTACGCTACAATTAATTATGACACACACTTTGAAATCAGTTCATTATATGTTTTTTTCAGGCTGAAAAAACCCTGAAACGCAAAAATCTGAAAAAATATAGAAGGGTGATTTTTTCACAATTACAATACTTCCCTTTTACGAGGGAAATAACAAGCAAGAATGGGTGACCGAAGAAATTTTCGAACTTGTGGGAAAACGGCGGAGACAGAAATAATAATAAATAACAAAGATAACTTAACAAGATAATAATTAGAAAGATTAAGTTCAACCTCAACCAAAAAATAAAAAAACTGCAGAAATATATAAGTCGAGAAATATTAATGTCACTCTAGAAAGACGCCAATAAAACTCGGATAACGGAAACCAGTAAAAAACTAGCTAGATGAAAAAAGTATATGTAGGAATTATTTGAGGATTAGTTACCGGAAATCCAAGTAACAGGTACAATAAGTCTTAACAACAACTGATGATGCGTCCATGGCAATAAAATGCCTTAATAACAATAAAGCACTTGGACCAGACATGATACAAGAGTAGATTTTTTAAACTATTATGTAAAAATATTCAATGGGCTAGTCCCGTATTAAAACCAAAACTAATCTGGTTACATACTTGATTGGCTACTCCCCATCTTCATACACTTATACGATGTTATCAACGACCTATCAACCATCATTGTATACCTATTGGTATCACTGCACACACCTAACGGCATTATTGCACACCTATCGGCACTTATCGATAACTATGGAAGTATGGATATTTTTTATTCGATATATATATATATATATATATATATATATATATATATATATATATATATATATATATATATAAAACGCCCATTCCTATCCCATACCTAAATATTTCTCCATAACTGACCTGGAAGAGCAATTTTTATGCAAAGTACTTTTATGGCTGTTTGGTTATTGTTAGTGTAGCATAAGCATGGTATTTAAAGATCAAAAATGTTTAAAACATATATTTTCCCTGCTGAAGTAAGTAGGTTCTTTGATAGGTTGGTAAGATAGTAGTTAATAGCAAATCATCTTGATGACGATTTCACAAGAAGGGAATAAATACATACAGCATTGGTTATCTTATCTTTTTTGCCCCATACAAAGCCCACACTTAAAACCGGCAAACAAAAAATTAACCCCGAAAAACCCATTAAAAATAATAATTTCAATTAGTATTATGTTATATGTTACTATAACATTCAAAATCTCAATGATTATTAATTTTATTTTCAGTGCTGGAACATCCTATTCGACATCAGAATTTACACAAAGCTCTAGGGCTCGGACAGTATCAGTAAGCAAAACTGATGTCGATAAAGAACAACTGGTAGTTTTAATACCCCCAACTCACGAAAACAGGAAGAGGGCATCTCAATATCGACCGGGTCTTTTGAATAAACCAAGGCTATCGGTAAGTTTGGGTTTTGCATTTATTTAAAAGTTTAATTCAAATCTGAATTTCTTTTTCTATAATTTGAAGCAATACCGATTTTATTTAGAACAAATATCTCGTACTCATAATATAACACTTTTAACGTAGTTAATCAGAATTTAGATGTCAAGATTTCAAGGTATGTCCTACTTTTTTATTTATGGGAACACCACTAAAGCTGAAAGCCACAGTATTATTAGTAGATCTTGTTTTGCATGAAGGGAAAGATAAGGTTTATTAATGCGATAATCTATTACTTTCAAATTAGGGATTGGGGGAAAGACTTTTTATAATATTTATATATTTTTATAATAAAATCATAATCGGGATTAAAGGAGAGTATAAATTTGGAGACGAGGCCTTTAGTCTTTGAACAGTGAAGGGATGCATGATGGTCATGCTCATGTCTGCTTAACAGATGCGACTAAAGAGGGTATAATGGATGGTAATCCATCAGAGCAGAATCCATGGCAGTATTTACATGTAGTATCTATATACAACTGGACTATGATCAAGTGAATCAAGATTCTTTATGACGGTTGATTAATTTATCTGTCAGGCATATTGTTTGGACAGAGTTTAGGATGTTAAAAGTTACCCTCATATATGGGAACATTATTCAAGTCTGAGCCTGATTTTGGGAGGTGTAAAGGAGGAGAAAAATATCATGGGGGTCGAAAAAGGAAAGCCAGTCTGTTACCGACTGCCAAGTGGATTGTTGGTGGGTTCTGATCATGTCAACGGAAATCGTGTTGAATGGGTAAACCAACTAGGTTGAGTATAAAGTACAGTATTTGGTTATTCCTTCGAATGGCATGGGCACTGAAAAAAAATATTGTCGAAGATTCATGTCATACTGGACAAGGTCTTTTAATTATATTCTATGATTTGTGGTTCTTAGTTAAAGAGAGAGTTATTACTTCGCATCTATTGTGAAACTCAGATTCAGAAACTCAGTTTTGGAGAATTGTATTTGGTGTGGGTGCGCTATAACTGCAAATAAGATTATTAGTAGAAACCAGGTCAATGATATGAAACAGAAATAAAATAGTTGCCAACATAAATCCCTGCGTTGTTTTTTAAAGACTGATGAAAGCTATCGGAACGGAAATACTCCCCGCGGTTGGAAAAAAATCTGGTAATTAAAGCGCGGAGCTTTGAGTGTACTGTAGGGGAATAGTTTATTAAAGAGTAAGTTTTCCAAAATTAATTGAAGGCATAGGATGTAGTAGAAGGCAATTATTTGGGCTTCGCCATAGAATTCGATTGATTTGTTCCAAGTGTGAATTACGAAGGTAAGAAAATCTACTATGTAGATTTGGTGTTGAGGCCGTACTAGCATATAGTTTTCAAGGTAATTGAAAATTGATTCACTGCCGTACTCATATTGAAAATAGTTATATGGGTTTTCATTTAGACAAGAGGGTTTTTGACTTTTCTTAGGAAAATGCTGTTCACAAAAAGTTATCCAGATGTTGTGAAAATGCCATTGTAACAGGACACTAGGAAGCATGCGCGTATGCCAGTTTAAAAACCAAATTTTGTACGATAAAGGCAATCCATGTTAGAGACTATACGATAGAAAATAGATTTTGAAATGTCTGAATTTTTCAGAACCATCGTATTTTGAGGTCAATGCCGCGAGATTGACAATTTCAATTAAAAAAAAAACAGGATTTGCCTTTACGAAAGAATATCCGAGGAATGGAATGGCGACAACTTAGTCGAAGCTTAAACAATCAGATTATGTTTGCGTTAAAATGCTTAATGTTTATTAAAAATAACTTACTTCATGCTTCTTCTCCGTTGCTGATATTTTTAGTTTTGCTCGTAGGCTCTCATTTCATTCCTTTTTATATATTTATCTATGTTTAATAATACTTAGCTTGTGAGAGGCTTCATAAATCTTAAATTAGCGGAATCTTGTGAAAACAAGCACTTCCACTAAAATTCCCGGAACTTGATGAAACCATTTCGTAGAGTTCAGAATTTTTTTTATTTAATGAATGACGGATCTGTTCAAAACTGTATCGGAATCGAAGTGAATGAGCGGATCAACGACCTGGCAAGATAAGGCACCCCGACACCCCCTCTGGCCTAACACTCTATCTAGCCCTAAACAAGAAACAAACTTCCGGGGCCTTAAAAAATGGAATGGGGATAAAATAAAATTAGAGAACAAAATGCTGCTGCAGGTAGTCCAAAGGCAGGCATGATTCCAGATCCGTTACGAGCTAAGACGACCTGGTTACTGTCTAAGAACGTCAGATCATGACGGCTATGGTCAGAATACCGACCGGTTACTCCAAAATTAACAGATATTTAGATTTGTTAGGGATATTGTATAGTTAACTCTATCCTAATTGTAGAACAGGAATAAACCCCAATTCATTGCACTGGTATATGCGATAGACTCAGAAGGAAAACGTTCGGATCAATTAGCCTGGACAGTTTGGCGCTAGAACCGAGGGCGTTCTGATAGAACTTAACAAAAAGAATATCCTGGGAGGGACAAGGCAAAATTAAATTAATCAGTAATCAATAAAGTCTATTCTTTTTCCTAAAAAACATTCTTTTAATTAAAACACCTTGTCAATTCCTTTCCATTATTATTTTCGCTTGAATGTAATTTTGTTTTTAAATACATATTAAAAAGAACCTTGTAAAAACTGTAGGCCTGCGTATCCACTTGGATACACAAAGTACCCTAAAAATGCCCTGTATATGTGTCACCGGTAGTAGAGATCTGAGAAACTCAAAACTTAGATAATGGGAATGATCTAGTTCCAGATGTACGTTAAGTAATCCCAAACAAAAAATATAATTGTAAGCCAATAACAAAAAAAAGGGTAGAGGTGTTGGAGAAAACATATAGAAATGAGGTAATGATCAAGATGACAAGTTTTAGTTACTAAAATATTTAAATATTAGGCAAGTTCAGGAAAACAATTTTCTTTCGTAGACTACAGTTCACATCGGCGCCAATTTTAATTTATAAACAAAACCACTTTTTGTAATGATTTGTTTTACTTTTTTATAGTATTTATTATTTTTGGTATAGTTTAATAACCATTTTTTGTTATGGCTGATTCCAGCCGTGAAGGTGACTAATCTGGTAGTGACTCACGATGTAGCAAAATATCTATATTAAACTGTTTTAAAAACTATTCCTAGTTTATAATAAAAACTTTAAATTTTCCTAAATAATTATTTTCAGATTTCTGACATTAAACAACAATTAAAATACTGTAAAAAGCGACTGACAAAAGAAAGAAATATGAAAAAGTGTACTACCACAAGATTTGAGCTGCAGAACCACTAATTTAATATATTAACCATTAGAGTAAACAGATTTATGAGTAAACAATAAACATAAACAAATGTTGCTCGCATTCCGATATATATATATATATATATATATATATATATATATATATATATATATATAAACTGTTTTAAAAACTATTCCTAGTTTATAATAAAAACTTTAAATTTTCTTAAATAATTATTTTCAGATTTCTGACATTAAACAACAATTAAAATACTGTAAAAAGCGACTGACAAAAGAAAGAAATTTGAAAAAGTGTACTACCACAAGATTTGAGCTGCAGAACCACTAATTTAATATATTAACCATTAGAGTAAACAGATTTATGAGTAAACAATAAACATAAACAAATGTTGCTCGCATTCCGATATATATATATATATATATATATATATATATATATATATTCTGAACCTAGTGGTTTTTAACTTAATCTAAGGAGTGTTTGCTCGTTATTCACCACTTTGACGATTTCGAATAACGATGGGGATGTTGGTGAACGTGAACAAACGTAATGACCTTCAAGTTATGGTCAGCTTTAGTATTTTGTGCATGTTTTCTAAAAGTTCTAATTCCTTTTTGGTCATAATACATTTAATAATAGTATTCATAATAATAAGCACCACGGGGACAGGCTAGATCCAGCTCTATCTACCATCAGAAAATGCATTGAAAAACCAGAACAGAAAAAGTTAATATGCAGATTTATGAATGCATTAGGCTCAAAAAAGGTGGATAAAACAAGGTCACTTACGCTTCTCACCAAATCACTGCTAACTTTAGAGAGGGAAGGATTTATCTGCAGCATTCAGGATCAAATAATTGCCACAAAAGCCTATATTAAAAATGTCATTGGATTGACGTGAGGGACAGTTGAGACATCCTAATATATTAGTCCTGGATATAACATGCTCGTCCCAATATTATACACAGAAAGGCATAACAACCTCGTCAAGATCATTCATTTAAACCTCAGAGAAATCAGACTACAGTTTTTTCTTGTGAAGTTGATACCTGCTAACAAGGTCCATAAGTACATGAAAAAATTCGGTCATAATGTATGCTGCAAAAAGCCTGATATATTTTTCTGGTAATTGTATTATTGATATTAATGATTTAGACTCGGATGACAACGATTATTTTACTGAAGAAGAAGAAATGACATAGTTTCTTTTTATTTTTTTTATATTGCACATTGTACCTATACATGGTGTTCGGTACTCGATGGTACGTTAGAAGTATCTGCAGAACGAAAAGAAAAAATTTGAAATTTTGACATTAAAAATTCAATATTTTCGTCTCCAGATGTCAAATCAGTGTAAAGTTTTAATATTATTTAGTCAACATGTGGTACTTAATTTTAGCGACATAGGATTGCCTACTTTTATACAGAGTGTCCTAAAAATTAACTGTAATTCAGATTTTATAAATTTCATCAAAAGTGGGTTCTTTTTAAATGGAACACCCTGTATATTATTGAAGCGTTGAATAGAGTGCGAAAATTGAATTTTTTTTTATAAGGTATACTATATCTATACCTATTTTAAATTACTTTCGATTTATAAGCGATTTTATGAATAATTATTAGTATTAAAGATGTCGGTTTATAAGCGATTTTATAAATAATTAAAATTGATGTTTGAGAAACAGACATTACTTAACACCCGTATTCACTAAAGAGGTTTATTTAATTTATTTTATTTTAATTTAGACCAGGTCTAACTTGACAGTTATAGGTTTCAGATGACATTTTTAACAATTGAACAAATAATTATATTAAATGTCACAATTACAAAATGACAGTGACATAAGCGAAACATATCTGGCGAACTAAGAGTTTTAAGTACCATGGCAATTACACCTGGTTTAAATCTTAAACAGCTTACGCAATACCAAATGATTTTCTTTTAATATAAATTGTGGTTCTGAAAAGAACCGATTTTGTCAGTAAATTAAAACTTTTGGAATTCTCACCTATTACGTCAGATGTGTAAAGTGCTGACCATTTACATGTAAGCAATCGGCAATACATTTAATCACATGACAGGTAGTAGCTCTTTGAATTTCTGATGGATCAAGTGGTTCTAAAGCGGGCTTTACCCGATTTTCTAGACCTTCTTTTGAATTTACTAGAGTTTAATAAACCATTTCTCTATTCCTACCCCACAGAAAAAAAGTCTAATGGAGTAAGATCTGGAGATTGCGGTGGCCAACTCCATGGTTCTTCACGTCTTAACCACCTATCTTCAAATATATCATACAGTTAGGGGGAAACTTCATGGGTACAATGGGCAGGCGCTCAATCCAGTTGTTACCAACAATTTCTCAAATCGATAAGCGGTAGATTATTCAAAAAGGTATATACGGTTTTTTGAATTTCAATATATTTTGCAGAAGTTAAATTTTTGTCATAAATGTATATTCATTGCCTATCCATCAACAAACAAGATACATTAAAACTAAATTTTTGTTGGTAACCTTTTTGATAAAGTGTGGATCTTCTGCAGCCCAAAAATAATTATCTTGACGGTTAGATTCCTTCGCTTGAGAATTTTGCTTCATCAGTCCAAATAATTATGTACATAAAATCTGGATCCTCCTGTGTACAAATTAATAACATTTCGCCAAGATCTATACCTTTTCGAGGATCATCTAGTCGTAAAACCTGTAATGTAATTAGTTTGTAGCCCTGCATATTATGTTTATGTAAAATTCTCCCTATTGATGTTCGAGTTATTCATAAATCATTTTTGGCACTTATTATTGAAACATGGCATGAAAATACGCCAAAACTATATATAATTTTATTTTCTTCGTTTTCAGTAATAGGGTGAAATTGAATTCTTGGAGCCTGCAAAGTTTCGAAATTTTAAAAGTTACCTTCAATTCTGAGAAATTGGGTTCATTGACAACAAATTGGGAAAAAGAGCGGTAAAACTTAATCTGACATAAACTAAAAAGTGAGACATGTCATGCCACCGTCGCGATTTAGATCTTTAATAACTTGTCGAATATTAATAGTAATTATTCATATAACCGTTTATAAATCGAAAGCAGTCGAAAATAGGTATAGGAACACCTTATATATAAAAAAAATCAATTTGTCCACTCTATTCGACGCTTCAATAATATATAGGGAATTTCATTTAAAAAAAGTCACTTTTGGACAAAGTTATAAAATCTGAATCGCAGTTAATTTTTAGGACACTATATATAAAAGTCGGAGATCCTCTGTTGCTAAAATTAAAGTACCACATGTTGACTAAATAATATTAAAATTTTATATGGATTTGACATCTGGAGACGAAACTAGTTTTGGTAAAAAAAAACCACAAAATAATTAATATTTAAGAAACGGTAAGAGAAATGAAAAAATATCTTATACAAAAAAAAAGTTAGATTGTTTCGCTGAATCTAAAAATAAAATAAACTACAGGGCGTCCCATTTAAAATTCCAAAGTTGATGCCTGTTACCAGTAGATCTGGCAAAACAGCAAACGTGAAATTATTTTTAAAAGCTAGAGCGTAGCGTCCTATGGCCGTAGTTAAAATTTGAAATTTACTTTTCTTTTCGTTCTCCAGGTACTTATAACGTACCATCGAGTATGGAATACCTTGTATATTAAAACAAATTTCTACAAATTTTCTACCATATTTGACTTCTTTCGACATAGATATAAATTAATACAATTTTAATATTTTACGTTTTCAAAGTTCAAAGCTAAAGTATATCAAGTTCAAAATTTTAAAAAAATTAACTTGATGCAGAATATCGCTTTTTAAATTTATACTTTTGTAGTAAAGTATGAACAGAATTAATACATTTCATGCATCCAAACCGACTTGTAATTCGGGGTGCTAAAAAATTTAGTTTTCCCGAAATATAAAAGATTTGTTTGTATTTAAAGAGAATTACATATTAAAATCAATACATCAATGTAAGTTATGATTTTTTTATACAATGCAGATCTAAAATTATATTATATGTACAGGGTGTTTCACCATATTTAGACTCCATCTACTGCCTTTATTATAAGAAATAGTAAAAAATGTTAAAAAGTTGTTGAAAATGAACATTGCGAGCTACTAAAAAACATGACTTTGTATTTTTTACGGAACACCCTATATATTGCATTATATTTCGATAGGGAATATTTTTCTTATTTCAAAAAATGTATATATCTATGATGGTTCAGTAGTTTTTGAAATATTGACCGCCATCATTTTAAACACATTTTTTATAATCATTACCGATTTTAAGCAAAACATTCCTAATAATTTGGGGATTCTTATTTAAGAAACGAATACGAATTTCAATTCTTTCCCTTAAATCCTCTAGATTATTACTTCTTTCAACTATATAACGGCGTCAAATCTGGACTATTCGGGGGCCAATTTATAGGTTCATAAACTCCTATCCCCTCGTCATACTGTTCATTTAAGTATTCTCTTACATAAATAGGATTATGAGGTGGCGCGCCGTCTTGATGCGATCAAGATCCGTGAATTGCCCAATAGGAAGCTCTTCTAAAAGATTAGCTATATCGTTTTCTAGAAACTGTAGGTATCTGATTCCTGTTAAAGAATCTCTAAAAATTATCGGACCAATTATTTGATTTCTAAGAATCCTACACCAAACACTTAACGACATACACCCCTGAGTTTTAATTTCAATATATCCATGAGGATTTTCTGGTGCCCACCCATGCCCACATGTGAGTTTTTCTTCTGTTATGCCCGCAGCAGTAAACATCGCCTCATCACTCCATAAAATTTTGTTAAAAAAATCATCAACTCATTTTTTCTTGCTAAAATATAATTACAGTATTACAGTCTTAATTTTATGGATATCTGTTAACTTTTGTACTAGAACATTTTTTAAGGATCATATCCACGTCTATGTAGGATTCTATAAATTTTGCTTCTGGATATTATATTACATTATACTTCGATAGAGAATATTTTTCTGATTTCCAAAATCTATAATATGTCTATGTTTGGATCAGTAGTTTTTGAAATATTTACGTTTAAAAATATCAGATTCAGATTTATGAAATCACAATTGCCATGGACAAAAAACAAAACAAAGCGGAAGATTCAAATGTTTTCAAGATTCAAAAGTTTATAGTTTAAACTGTAAAATGGATTATACATACAGAAGACGAAAAATTTGACATTGTTCGCATATTTTAATATATTAATTTACTGGCATCTGATATAGATAAAGCCGGATTTTCTAAAAAAACGTAGGTAAACAGGCCTTAAATTACATAAGTAATTAATAATAACACATTTTCAACCTTGAGAAAATAATAATATTTGCAACTCTTCACCATTGTTTTGAGTCATAGTGCATTTTTTCTTTTGAAAATGTTTGCGCTCTCTGCTGCATCTTTCAATGTAATAGAAGGTTGATTTGGAAGGCACTTGCCTGTCAGGATAAATACGACGATATTCTGCTTGGGCTCTACTAACAATATTACTGTTTTTGTATGTATAATCCATTTTACAGTTTAAACTATAAACTTTTGAATCTTGAAAACGTTTGAATCTTCCGCTTTGTTTTGTTTTTTGTCCATGGCAACTGTGATTTCGTAAATCTGAATCTCATATTTTTAAACGTAAATATTTCAAAAACTACTGATCCGAACATAGACAAATTATACATTTTGGAAATCAGAAAAATATTCTCTTTCGATTCGTCTTTACGATGTTCATTTGTTTCAATAAATAGATTATTTCCTGGCTGTTTAGGACAATCCTTCCAACTTTTGTATTTAACATTTTTTTCTCTTATAATAAAGGCAGTAGATAAAGTCTAAATATGGTGAAACACCCTGTACAAACACATACTTAATAAACATGTTCTGTTGAATTTCTAATGGGTTTTATTATTATCTCAGGAAACGTAATGCGCAATAATACTGACTAGCATTTCTGGCGCCACCCTTTTTACGGATTAACTTATAAATAATAGATTTATAACATAAATTTGAAAAATAAGGATTCACTACACGATTCTGAAAATTTGCTTGGACTTCCCATGACAGATTAGTCCACATCATTTCTTTGTATAGATTTTTAGTATTATCATTTCTGAATAGATCAAAATTTAATTATCCATTCTAAAAATAAATAAATAATATAAACCATAAAACTTTAAATTTTAAATATATTCTGCAGAAAACGACGGTAATAATAGAGATACCTATAATTATTTTATAATTATATTTCACTGCACTACGACCGGGCGGAAATATCGAGGGATGTAATTGCCATCGGACTTTTGTCATACGCCTGTCGTTGATGTGAACGTGACAGTGGTCTTATGCAGATTTTAAGGCGCTACCGGCAGTTTTGAAGATATATTGATATAAAATATCTAGTTTTAAACTAAGTAATTCGGAGAATTATACAAAAAATTCCCGCAGTAAAATATATTTCTTGTATAATCTGCAGTACCTGTAAAGAGAAACAATTTTCGAAAAACTTATTTCCAACGAGTATATATATTATTAAAGTAAATAACAATATAAGGTATTTAAAAAAAAAATATATTACAGATACCTAAATATACCTAAATAACACTTTTATATCCACTTTACTTACAGTTTCAGTCCATAAATGAAACACAAATTAGAAAGAAAAACCTAATATAATGACTAGTAATTTGATGACCAGCAAAAAAGAAAAACGAATGACCGTAGGTTTTAATAATCCTAGTCCTATCAAAATTAACTCAAATCTTTACAAAGCACAGACCAAAGGAAGCAGCATAAAGTGACCGAGTATTACCTTTCTAGGCCCTCAAATCTGCACTAAAGCAAACAGCATAAAATAGACTAGTATAAACTTTTTAGCCACACAGATTGAGCCACCTTTCCTCTTCCAATTTTTCATAAAACGTGGACCGGGGGTTTAAATTTACCCTAAAGTTACCAAATTTGACACAAATCTTTACTAAGACGAGCAGCATAAAATGGCCTAGTAGCAAATTTCTACTTCACACTTCCCTCTTGCAATTTTTCAAATAAAGTTAATGACCGGGGTTTAAAAATCATTCTTAAGTTACCAAAATTAACTCAAATCTTTACTAAGGTAAGCAGCATAACATGACTAACATACATTTTTAATAAAAAGTAAATAATATAATAAAGGCAGTAGATAAAGTCTAAATATGGTTAATAAAAAGCTACCAAAATTAACTCAAACCTTCACTAACGCAAGCAGCATCAATAGCCGAGTATCAATTTTCTAGCCGCTCAGTTTGAGGTACTTCCCTCCCCAAATTGTTCATAAAAACTAAATGATCGGGGGTTTAAAGTTAAAGCTACCAAAATTGACTCAAATCTTCACTAAAGCAAAAAGCATAAAATGGCCGAGTATCAGCTTTTTAGCCCCATAGATTGAAACATTTCCCTATTGAAAATTTTCATTAAAGGTAAATGACCGGGAGTAATAAAGTTTATCCTAAGATTACCAAATTTGACTCAAATCTTTAGTAAGACTAGCAGCATAAAAAAGCCAGTATCACTTTGTTGCCAAATCAACAACCGGGTATTTACTAAAGCAAATAGCGTAAATGGCTCAGTATCAACTTTCTAGCCCCACAGATTGAAACACATCTTGCAATTTTTAATAAAAAGTGAATGACCGGCGGTTTAAAGTTATCCTAAAGCTAACAAAATTGACTTAAATCTTCACTAGAGCAAGCAGAATAAAATGTATCAATTTTCTAGCCTCTCAGAATACGTCCCTTATGAGAAAATTATTGTATTAAACAGAAAATGCCTACATAAAACGAGAAGAAGACGAAATAGTCAGGAATATATACAGGATGTACCGAAATTAATGGTTAATATATTTACAGAATAATCTACGTCTTAAAAAAATCTAAAATATCATGTAAATATATATAGAAAATTATTTCGTTAGGAGGCTACAACCCAGAGAATGAGCCCCTTAGAAGATGGTTTTTACTAAATATTGTCGAAATGTTTAAAAACTGGATTATGAAATTTATAATAATAATAAAATAATGTATTTTAGTAACTTTTATATGGCTAAATACTTGATACTTGGCCATTTTATTATTTTACTTTAACAGAGATTCCAGTCAATTTTGGTAGCCTTAGGATGACTTTATACCCCCGGTTATTCACTTTAATTAACTCAAACCTTCACTAACGCAAGCAGCATCAATAGCCGAGTATCAACTTTCTAGCCCCTCAGATTGAGGCACTTCCCTCCCCAAATTGTTCATAAAAACTAAATGATCGGGGGTTTAAAGTTAAAGCTACCAAAATTGACTCAAATCTTCACTGAAGCAAAAAGCATAAAATGGCCGAGTATCAAGTTTTTAGCCCCATAGATTAAAACACTTCCCTATTGAAAATTTTCATTAAAGGTAAATGACCGGGAGTAATAAAGTTATCCTAAGATTACCAAATTTGACTCAAATCTTTAGTAAGACTAGCAGCATAAAAAAGCCCAGTATCAACTTTGTAGCCGAATTGAGTTACTTCCCTATTGCAATTTTTGATAAAAAGTGAATGACCGGGTATATAAAGTGATCCTAAAGCTGCCAAAATCGACTCAAATCTTTACTAAAGCAAATAGCGTAAATGGATCAGTATCAACTTTCTAGCCCCACAGATTGAGACACTTACATCTTGCAATTTTTATTAAAAAGTGAATGACCGGCGGTTTAAAGTTATCCTAAAGCTAACAAAATTGACTTAAATCTTCACTAGAGCAAGCAGAATAAAATGTATCAATTTTCTAGCCTCTCAGAATACGGATCTTCCAGAAAATTTTTTCGAGTGAATGATCAGGGGTTTAAAGATATATCTTAAAGCTTCCAAAATTGACCTAAATCTTTACTAAGGCAAGCAACATAAAATATCTTAGTATCAACTTTCTAGTCCCTCAAGTTGAGGCACTTCCCTTTGCAATTTTTCATAACAGGTGAATGAACGGGGGTTAAAAGTCATCCTAAAGCCACTATAATTGGCTAAAATCTTTATTAAAGCAAACTACATTAAATAACCGAGTATCAACTTTCAGGCCCACAAGTGAAAGCACTTCCCAATAGCACTTTTTCATATAAAGAGAATGGACGGGCATTTAAAATCATCGCAAAGTTACCAAATTAAATAAAATCTTTATCTAGGCAACATCATAAAATGGCATAGTATCAGCTTTCTAACCTCGCACTTCTTTCCTGCAATTACATAAAAAATGAATAATCGGAGGTTTAAAGTCATCTTAAAGCTACCAAAACTGGCTCAAATTCTTTACTAAAGCAATCAGTATAATTTAAACAATATTACTGTTTTTGTAAAATATGCGAACAATGTCAAATTTTTCGTCTTTTGTATGTATAATCCATTTTACAGTTTAAACTATTTCGTTTTGATATCTAAATAACTTTTAATTAATATTAAAAACGTTTGAATCTTCCGCCTTGTTTTGTTTTTTTGTCCATGGCAACTGTGATTTCGTAAATCCGAATCTGATATTATCGCGATTTTTAAACGTAATTATTTCAAAAACTACTGATCAATATTCAAATGAAGTGAATGATCGTGGATTTAAACTCATCCTAGAGCTACCAAAATTGAATGAATAATAGGTACTAAGTAAAAAGAGATAAACTTTATAATACCAATCATCAGTCTTAAGATTTTCTCGTCCCTTATGAGAAAATTATTGTATTAAACCTGCCTACATAAAACTAGAAGAAGACGAAATAGTCAGCAATATATACAGGTTGGACCGAAATTAATGGTTAATATATTTACAGAATAATCTACGTCTTAAAAAAATCTAAAATATCATGTAAATATATATCGAAAATGATTTCGTTAGGAGGCTACAGCCCCGAGAATGAGCCCCTTAGAAGATGGTTTTTACTAAATATTGTCGAAACGTTTAAAAACTGGATTATGAAATTTATAGTAATAATAAAATAAGGTATTTTAGTAACTTTTATATGGCTAAATACTTGATACTTGGCCATTTTATTACTTTAATAGAGATTACAGTCAATTTTGGTAGCCTTAGGATGACTTTATACCCCCGGTTATTCACTTTAAATAAAAAAATTCCGAGAGGGAAGTGCCTTAATCTGAGGAACTAGACACTTGATACTTAGCCATTTTATGCTGTAACTTTAGCATGACTTCAAATTCCCGGTCATTCATGTTATATGAAAAATTGCAAGTGGGAAGAGCCTTAACCTGTGGGGCCAGAAGTTTGATACTCAGCTATTTGATGCTGCTTACTTCAATAAAAATTTTAGTCTATTTTGGTGGCTTTAGGTCCTCTAGGATGACTTTAAACCGCCAGTTATTTACTTTTTATAAAAAATTGCATGTGTCTCATTCTGTGGGAATAGAAAGTTGATACAGGACCATTTTATGCCGTTTGCTTTAGTGAAGATTTGAGTTAATTTGGTAGCTTAAGGATGACTTTAAACCCCCGCCCATTCACTTTATTTGAAAAATTGCAAGAGATAATAAGATAACTTTAAACCCCCGGTCATTTACGTTTTATGAAAAATTGCAAAAGGAAAGTGTCTCAATCTATGGGAAAGTTAATTCTGGACCATTTTATTCTTGTAGTTTTAGTAAAAATTTCATTTTTTAGTCAATTTTAAATGCTTTAGGATGACTTAAACCCCCAGTCATTTTATGTGACAAATCTAGAGCGCTAGAAAATTTATCCTAGGCCATATTATGCTGTTTTCTTTATTGAAGATTTGGGTCAATTTTGGTAGCTTTAGGTTGACTTTAAATACCGGTTATTTACTTTTTATGAACAAGTGCCTCAAACGGAGGATCTAGAGTTGATGGCCATTTTATGATGTTTGCTTTAATGTCAAATTTGGTACCTTTAGGATAATTTTAAACCCCAGGTTCACGTTTTATGGAAAATTAGAAGAGGAAAGGTGCCTCAATCTGTGGGGTTAGAAAGTTGATACTAGACCACTTTATGCTGGTTGCAATTTTGGTAGCTTTAGGATGACTTTAAACCGTTCGGTCATTTACTTTTTATAAAAAATTTAAAGAGGGAAGTGCCTTGCTCTTGGGGGTTAGAAAGCTGATGCTCGGATATTTATACTGCTTGCTTTAGTAAAGATTTGAGCTAATTTGGGAGGTTTAGGATGACCTTAAAACCTTGGTCATTTACTTTTTATGAAAAATGTAATGAGGGAAATGTCTCAATCTGAGGGGCTAGAAAGTTGATACGAGACGAGATCCTGCTTATCTTAGTAAAGATATGAGTCAAATTCGGTAACTTCAAACTTTTTATGAAAAATTACAAGACGGAAGTGCCTCAATCTGTGGGGGTAGAAAGTTGATACTGGAACATTTATAATGTTTGCTTTAGTAAAGATTTGAGTCAATTTTGGTACCACATCCCCAGTCATTCACTTTATATGAAAAATTACAAGAGGGAGGTGCCTCAATCTGAGGGGCTAGAAGTTTGGTCCTAGGTCAATTTATGCTTCTTACTTTATTAATATTACCTCATTTTGGAAGCTCTAGTACTTTTAAAACCTAGGGTCATTCGTTTTTATTCTTTGCTGGTCATCAAATTAACACATATATTACACATATTTAAGATCTCTAATCTTTCTGTGGTCTCCGTCTTAGAGAAAAGCCCTGCAATAAATCTTATCGATTTCTCTGTGATCTGCGTCTTAGATAAAAGCTCTGCAATAAATGTTATCGATTTATATATGTCCAGGCCCCAGCACATTTATGTTATAAATAATTTCTAGTTTTACTTCTATTAAGTTGAAAAGTAAATAAGACCTGACCCAAATCAGGTATTGCCTGTAGCGCCTCTTGGAACGGTTTGCTTAAATTGGTGTTCTGGATCTCTATAAATTATGAGTTAAAATAAGTGAATCATAGTGGGTTGCATATCTCTGTCGTAAACTGTTCCAACGTTCAGTTTACGGCAGTTATACGTTGAACATACTTAATAATTTTAATATAAAGAATTCACGAGTTCTCCCTTGCTTTTTGACAGTACATATTAAAAAAAGTAAAAAATACGGGACTGACACATATATTTTTGCACTGACTGTAGTTTCGTACTACATTATGAAATAAAAATACATTCGAGTAACTATATATACAATTTTAGTTGACTATTATATTTTTCCATATTTTTTTTACGATCCAAAAAATCCCATCAAAAGAATGGAGTATTTATAAATTACATATTTATCTCGTGGAAATTATGTGACGTTTCAAAAAGTGATTTGCAAAATTTGAATTTTGTTTTTTGAAGCTGTATGACGCACAATGTTCTTTATATCTAGTGTTAAAATGTCTTCCTGTTTGTCCTATATAACGGCTATTATTACATTCAAAGCATTTTAATTTATAAACTTCTGACTTTTTAATTTTTTCTCTGTTAAAGACTAAAATTTAGAAAGTAAGGCCATGCAGGACCTAATATTTCATAGCAATCGGCGTTCAACGAGCTCACCACCGATCAACCCAACAGGTGTCTCACTCTATTACATACGTGCTCTATCGGTCGTTAGTTTGGTTCGTGAATGGCATATCTTTAATGTTCATTAAGTTTCGGATGTTAGCTCTGATAGTCGTTGGCAGTATGGCAGCACTCTTGACTTCCATTTCAGAGGTCGTGTGCTCTATTTCCGTCGGATGACGTTTTTTTTTCAACAAAACCTATAATTTTAAATGTAGTTGTGTTTTGGTTGGCCCTAGTTAGGCCTTTTTTTCTGGGTTGATGTAAAAAAACGCATCTATATTAAACCAATAATTTGTACGTATAGTCGTGTTTTATATATCGTTTTCTAGCCCAAAAACAACTGTTTTATCTGTTTTCTTATTTAACAAAGGAACGACTCTATATACCTTACTCTGATAATACCAATTTGGGCGTTTTTGACACTAGCTCTATCAGCTCCAAATAAAGGAAGCCTAGTGTTAAGCTGTTTTCTTAATAAAGCGTATATTCAGAAACTACTTGTTTGTTTACCGGCTAATTTGGTGTCAGAAACGGTATAACGATTCAGAGTAATCAGAAGTGGGAGTAAGCGGAAGACGAGGAAATAAGAATTGTTTTTTTTTTAATACATAACCAGGGGAAGCAAAACTTGTTTCTTTAATGAGATAATGACAATGCACAACGACATGCAGAATAGTCAAAAAGACATGAAAACAAAATAAGAGGATATGAAGAGATGCCAAGAAGATATGAAAGATGAACTTTAAAAAGTTGTGAAAGGAATCAAGAAGAAGTAACTAGAAAACCAATGCTTGAAGTGAACACTGACCAAAAAAAGATGTTAAAAAAGAAATGGGTCAATTGGAGAAAAAAGTTCAAAAGCAAGTCCAAGAGGTCCAAGATCAAAAGCAGCGTGAAGTCCAAACTTTTAATGAAACCACCAACGGTTTGGTAAGATACCGTGTGTTAGGTACCTCAAACAGTTTTAAGCTGCCTCAACTGAAAATAACTGGGATTCTACTGAAAAAGCACCAGTACTAATTTATCCCCTGCATGGTGACGCTACGGAAGTGTTAAGAACCTTACCAGAAGAAAATCAGAATGAATTTAGAGCTTTACTATGACATTTATAAATGCGGTATGGTGCCGGAGACAAAATTATAACGAAAATCTTTAAGAGTATGAAGCTGATATAGTGCGGCTAATCAACCTAACTTATCGATCCCACTTTGAAGAAATTAAACAGGAGTGAGCAGTTAGTAGTTTTATTGAAGGCTTTCGTGGTTCTGATACCAACCATACTTTAAGAATAATTGGATTAAAGAAGATATTTGAAGATTTCACATACATCAGACCAATGTACCATCCCTGAAAACATGGCTGACCTTTTGAAAGAATTGCAAAACACTCTTGTCATCCAAAAAAAGACAAAAAAAACTGTAACTTTCCTACAGAAAAATGGCATCCGTTACTGGAAATGTGGGAAAGACGAACATGTGTAGAACCGCTGTACCAGCGCTATGAATGCAAAAGATAACCAGGAAATGTCGCAGTCTTCATCGAAAATTAAATGGTTTTAGCCTGGTAGTACCTAGAAAGGTTTGCGGTCGGGAATGTAAATTATGGGATACTGGTTTGATACACACCATAATGAAGCCAGATGTCATAGCTCTTTGTAGAATGGAACCTCATACAAAAATTACGTCTTAGAAGCAATGGTGAAAGAATACATGTACAAGGAATACACAGGGCTGAAATAAACCTGGGGAGCACTATCTTCGTACATTTTGTGTTTGTCGTAGATGATTCCCCTATCCGACAAGTTATTTTGCTAGAAGATGTTACTTTACCTTCGAGTTCGGAATGCGTAGTGAAAGTAGTGTTTGATTATTTAGAAGTAATTTTATACGAACTAATGTTTGTCTAAATGATGAACAATAAAATCTCAGCAAGTCAACAAGCCACCTTCAGAACCTGAAAATCTTCTCCCTGAGATACTCTACAGTCTAGTATTAATATCAAAACATCTACTAAAACAAGTTCAGGTAACCAGGTTGTAAGAACATCGTCTAAGAAGAAATTAAGGCGTTTACTCTTTCCAACTGTGACTTGGGAAAAACAGATATCGTACAACTTTGAATTAATACTGGTGAGCACCGATAAAACAGCTTCCAAGACGAATACGTTTGGCAAAGCGGCATGAAGTTGATAAGATGCTTAAGAATATGGAAAAACAAAACATTATAGAGCAATCTCAAAGTGCCTGGTGATCACCAGTAGTCCGGGTCAAGAAGATGGCTTTGCCACATTCTGCGTTGACTTCTGGAGACACAATGTCGTCATAAAGAAGTATTTCCTTTACCAAGAATTGACGATAGGACTATGACGCCTGTAAAGGACCGTAAAATCGTACTTGAAGCAAAATCAAACAGTATAACGTGTGAGCACTCTTTGAACGAATAGTAAACCGGGATCGCTTTATGCTAGTAGTGATAGATTACTTTAGCAAATCTCACTGTTGCCGATATATTATTTTAAGAATGGATTTGATTTTTCAGTATGGAATACAAAAGGAAAACTTTAAGGACCCACCTAAAAATCCAAGTCCAATCCAAGTCAATGAACAATAAAGTTACTGTAATAAAATAAATTTTTACTGGCCTATTGCTCTGATGTTCAGGAATCAACTGAAAACACTCGATAGTATTTGGATCCGATTTACTGGTCATCCTCCTGATAATAAAATATTTACTACAGATTATGCCAGCTAGGTTAGTGAACGTCTCAGAGAAATCCAAAAAGACGTTCACCAGATATTACAGGCAGAAAGCGACAGAATAAAATCACGTTATTGTCTGAGAGCCAATCATGGAGGATTTACAGTAATTGAAAATGTTTGGAGTAAATAAGCAGTATAAAGTAATTTGGAATATTTTAACGATTTTTGGTACGCTCGTAGTTATTGGGGCGCTGATCACGAATCCGAAGTGACATTTTTCGGCGATGTTTCGTTTCCGAGATGTCCGTCATCAAAGTTAATATTCTTATAATACAGTTTTTGATCATTTCTTTTTCCTCAGTTAGCAATTTTGTAGTAAACTGAAAGAAATAAAATATCAAAATAATACATATTTATAACGATATTTCGCTCAAAAATCTCTTCAATAAAATCATATCTGTCAATCGCTAAAATTGTAATATTTAATAGGAGATTTTTCTTCTTATTTTGTTTGATATTGGTGGTCATCACAATCCAGCGCCTAACCTGATGTTAACCCTGTACGGATCCCCCTAGTGCCTCCGAGCTGCCGCGCTCCGGCGTCAGACCATCTGTTAACATGATACTGATTCACCTATATAACAAAATATCCATAGTAAACAGTACAAAAAACTATATTTGTCAAATTTTAATTTTGAATATTTTTTCAAATGATAATAGTTGCCAACATAAAACACAACATCAAGAAAAATTAACTATTAAAAATGACAGCTACAATTTTATTGATGAAACTTTTGAATGAAATAAAGTCATAAATATGGAAATATCTACAATTTGAACATTGTGTATTCAATCACTTTCTTATAAAAATTACTAAAGGCCACAAAAAGGTGAAAAAATGTGTATAAAATTGTTAACTTGGATAGCGAATATCTGGGAAATGAAACGACGTCGAAAAAATGTGACTTCGGATTCATGATCAACACCCAACGTCTAGAAGTGTACCAAAAATCATTAAAATAATCCATTACTCTGTAGTGCATATTTACCAAGTTTGGATATATAATTCAAAAAGAACTAAGAAACTCTCTGAAGTTGCAGAAATCATGGGAAGACCCTTACCGTGTGGTGATCCGTCTGAATGACCTGGTATGCCGAATACAGAAAAGCTTCCATGTTAAAATGAAAGTGGTGTACCTCTATCAACTAGCCCGTTGCCAAGACAAAGAAGATGTTTCAGCGGGACGATAGACTTGTATAAAGTTTTAGGTCAATTTATTTATTATTTTAAGTAATTAGACTTAACTTGGTTTTGAAACATGTTACTACGTGTTTGTATGTAAATCCGGAACAATATTATGAAAAAAAAACAAAGGGAATACATACTTTTAGTACCGGAATTTAAAAAAAAAATCCAAAAATTAAATGGTGAACGTACCAGTTATTCATTGCATTATTTTGACTGCGAGAATATGCGATCTGCATCGATGATATTACGGATACTAAGTCACTTGTGGATTGAGTTTATTTGGCCACGTGCTATTGGCTATCCCTTGATACAAATATGATAGAACTAACTCGTTTTACGACAACCCCAAAAAAGGCCTAACCAGGGCTAATCAAAAACGTAATTAAAAAATGGTTACAAACAAAATTACATGTTTTGATGAAGAAATTTGCTTTAGATCTGTCTACAAAAAAGACGATCTGCTGAACCACTTGTACTAAACTAAAAAGTAAAAATATAATACCATAAACTTTATTATTTAAAATAGTAAAAATGAATTACGTTTTTGGTTTGATTGTGTTACATAATTTATTAATGTCAATTAATAATTCTAAAAGCTTGTCGTGGGATTGTTATTGCTGCCTGACTAAATGAGTAAATGATAATCACAATTTACATGGAAAACGTCATATTATTAATAATTACGTTTTAGTAAACAATCTTCATTTATAATTTTTATAAACAATAATAATTTCATTAATATCTATAGTAAATAAACAAAACCTTAGAATACACATACATTTTAATACTACAACAATTACATACATAAAAGAGCGTGATTCCGGGTGTTACTTTGCAATTTCGTTAAAAAACATTGGTGACATCATCGGAAATATCCGTATAAACAAAGTTTGTTTACTTCGTGGATAGAGTGTCTGCCATGCACTGCGTAGATCTTGGGTTTTATATCAGCCGGATCATGTTTTTGTTACTTTTTTTTTCATCAAAACCTATAATTTTGTATGTAATCATATTTTAAACACCGAACTGTGTAAACACCAGTTCAACCACTAAAAATAAAAACAGTGTTTCCTGGTGCGTCAAACCTCAGCAAAAATAGGAGCAGGCCTATTTTTTTTTTTCAATTGTTCCTAGGACCTCTGCTAGAAACAAAATATTGGGAAACAATTGTCACAAAATTAGTTTTTTGCCAATCTGCTAAAATACTGCAGGTAGAGCAATTACGAAAATGTGAAAAATGAGTTTAACGATCTCCTGAGCAAGAACGATGCTGATGATTTGTTTCCTAAAAACGATAGTTTATTAGACACCAGACATGTCAACTTTATAAAAAAATATATATATTATTATAGTTAAAATAAGCAGATTTCTAAGAAGCATATAGGGGATGGACCATAAAGAACTAATGACTAAAAAAAGTCATTTATTAGTAATACTTGGTTTTAATTAATTTAAAACGGAGGACATTTTGGTCAGTGAGGCAACATATTGAAAATGAGGAACGAATGGCCATTTAATGATGGTACAAATACGATGAAAGAAAATAACATGGCAAAGCATTTTTTTCTCGAAATACTCTAGAAACGGCCCTGAATATCTGTGCTGATCTACACCCAAATGAAAAATAATAATTCAGACCTCTGACCGCCCCCCCCCCCCACTCCCAACTAGACAACTTTTCTGGCTATGCCAATGTTTTAGAACAAATACGCGCTTGTATTTTATTCTAACTGTAGAAAATTTTCTACATATTCAAGTCTAAAAGTAAATAAAAACACGTCTTTAAGTGCAGTATGTTCGACATACGAGCGTTAAATCTCAAAACAATCCATGTCTTTTTTAATTATAAATGTATTTTATAAAAAAGACCTAAGTAGGAATAACCAGAACGCAATCCAATAATTAAAACCAAATTATAGATTTCGTAAAAAATCCCGGAAGGATTGGATTCGTAAATGTTATTCCAGTGCCCTACCACTGAACTAGCAGACCTCACACCAAAAACATAATGAACTTTGTTTATAACCTAGAGTCACGGACTGGTTTGAGATTTAGATTCAACATAGATGCGACAACACGAATTAAAATGCAATCTCTTATACAAGTATGAATATGAAATTTAAAAGAAGCGAAAAGCTATAAGCTCGAATTTAAGTACAAATGAATTCGTGAAGTTTGCGCGTGTAAAAAATGTGATTTCAACCTCGGTAAACAATTTTAAGAGGTAGGTGAATATTTCTCGTATTGTCAAAAGTTAGGCTGAATAAGAATATGGTTGCTTTCTTTTAAAAACGCCTCAGTACCGTTAAACATACCGGTAGGTTCGGCATCATTGTCCTGAATAATTACTTATATGTTCTCAACGTGGTTTCCAGAGCAGCCCAAAATGATTTTAGATAAAAAATGATTTTGTTGTTTGCTGCCACAGTTGTCAATCTACTGACTTGCTTGCACCTCCTACCGACATGCTGCTTGAGGAGTGAGGGGAAAGAAAGATGAACGGTTCTGCTGGGCAACTCAATTTTTAAATGGAACAGGTCCAAAACAATCCAGAGTAACCTAGGTACATAAAAGGAATACACTATATGCCGCGCGGACTCGACTAAAGCTACATTTACGTTCACTTCAAAATCCAAGTTGAAATTGACATTTCCTAAAAGTGCATTTAAATTGAAAATGATATTCCTAAACAGCTGATCAGATTTTGTAATTTAATTTTATTATTTTTCCAAAATATTATTTTATTAACATCCTTTATTTAGACATTTATCCATATACAATATACATATATACATATAAAATACATAACTGTCCAAATATAGGTAAACTCCTAAACAGTACCTAGCGAGTACTGGTACCGGAGAAATAAATATTAACAACACTGCATAAGTTAAATGAAGCACCGATGAAGTTTACAGACCCTAAATTCTTAATCAAAATGTTTTTTTAACTTTTTTACAAATATGGCAAAACTATTTTCATTTTTAATTACTGAAGGCAGTTGATTAAATATATTTGAGGCTACGGCTATTGGGCTCAGTAATGCCTTGTTTGTTCTGGCGTTTTCCAGTCTAATGTCATTTATATTTCTTAATTGATGTTCATGTATCTGGTTAACGAATGTTATTTTTGTATTACTTTTTTGTTTATTATTAATTATTTTATATATAAGTTTAGATTGTTCTATTTTTAATATATTTGCAATTGGTTGGACCTTTAATATCTGATATAATACATCTGTGTGTGTTTGATTATCAAGTTTAAATAGCAATTTAAGAATTTTATTCTGAATAATTTTTAATTTATTAAAGTTTGCTTTGCTACAATTACCCCAGACGGGTAAGAGATATCTTATCACTGACAAAAAATAGGCATTATATACTTGATATTTAGCAGTATTACTTAAAAAATCGTTACATCTATGTAGAGCACCTGTTAATGAAATTACTTTTCTTTTGACATTATCCAAGTGTGCACCCCAATTTAACTGTTCATCTAACACAAGACCCAGATACTTCATTTTATCTGTCTTTTGTATATTATTATTATGTATTCTTATTTCACTTATATTTTTATTTTTTTGTTTAAAAATAATGTATTTGGTTTTATCTAGATTGATCTTTAGTTTATTTTGTAAAAGCCACATGTAATATCTATCCAAGTCATAGTTACTTATTTGAGCTAACTCCTCTATGTTGTTTGCTCTGTATACTAAGACTGTATCATCAGCAAAGGTATAATATTGTGCACGTAAACCAGAGCAGCGTAGGCTCAGGACAAACAAAGTGTACAATAGTGGGCCCAACACTGAGCCCTGAGGCACTCCACATGAGTTATTTAATATGCTACTGCTACATTCATCCAAATTTACATACTGCATACGTCCAGATAAATATGAACTAATTAAATCCTTAGCTAAACCCCTAAAGCCCATCTTTTCAAGTTTTGAAATAAGCAAATCGTGACTAACCACATCGAAGGCCTTCCTCAGGTCTACAAAAACCGCCACTACTAAATTGCCCTGATCCAGACTATTTACTATAAAATTTACCACATCTGTGGTAGCACTTAAAGTGCTGCTATTGTTTAAAAAACCATACTGGAATGCATTATGAGTTATAAATTCCTCAAGAAATTTATTAATTCTTATTTTAATCACCCTTTCAATTATTTTTGAGAAGACGCTAATTACAGATATTGGCCTGTAGTTACCCCTCGATGTGGTCGATCCCGACTTGTACACAGGGCATATTTTGACAATTAAATTATTAATGTAAAATACACTAAACTGGACCAAAAAGATTGTTTAATAACTCTTTTACGCTCTTTGGTTGTGGTTTTAGGCGTTTATGTCTACTTTAGTCTTGGCTATACCTTCAGAATTAACCCAAAAATATCCGATTAAAGGTTTTTTTTTAATTAAAACGGTAAAAAACATTTATATTTTTAAATAATTAGATGTGTAAAAGTATTAAGAATTTTGTTAATTAAAATAAAAGTTATAACCTAAAAATTTGACATTTATTGAATTTCTGCTTGCCATCGGCAAACTCCTTGCTTCAATCTGAAGTCGAATTTGAAGTGCACTTCGAATTTTGTCTAATGTAAATGACACCATGCTATTGCCGTTTGACAAGCAAGCCCATTTCATAACAAATTTGAGTTCAAACTGAATGTAAATGTAGCTTAAATCTGAGCGACAATCTGTCCAGTCAATGCCGGCGTTGTCACATGTTATTTTCTCTGTACAATACAATTGTATTTTAATCCTTCTCGACCTCTGTCACTTTTTCTTATTTATCATGGCTTTAAAGCCTGGAAACCAATGCAAATTACGTCACATGTTTACGACCAATTATTTTTTCTTTATGTGTGTTTTCGGTGTTTTATTAGATGAAATATAGGTTAAAAAGATTATATTTAGTTCCAACGTCCAAATTATCACTCATTTTTGTGCCACAAATGAGTAATTCCCTTTTAAGTTTCGTTTTTGTAGGTTAATTTTTAGGGGAGTGTAATTTTGTTTCAAGCGTTAGATTATAATAAAAAAAGCGTGGAACACAATGAACGTTACAACTTCCATTTACGTCAAACTATTTTTCTTTTTGTATTTCCTCGTGTTTTGTTAGATACTTTTTTGAAATATAGATTATAAAAGGTTATATTTAGTTCCAGCATTAAAATTATCACCCATTTTTGTATCACAAATGTGTATTTCCTTTTTAAGTTTAGTTTTTAGTAGTTTTTACGTAAAACGGATACGGAACCTCCATTGTGTTCCGAGCGTTATAAACTATTATATTTAGGCCGTATTACGTTTCAAAACCTGGTTAATCCGTCCATTTGATAGAAGTGTGACAGTGGTTTCTGAAAAATCCTTTAAAAACGGAACACCCATCAAATAATTGACAGTTCAGACATCGGTTACCCGATAACAAACAAAATCTATCGGTCGTTCAGGTGACACTGTTGACAATTATGTTTAGGAACCGTGTTCCATAAATAATTCATTTTTTAGAGAACCAAAAAATACGAAACGGAATATTTTGTACCACAAATGTGTACTTCCATTAAAGTTTCGTTTTTCCGTTAAACGTTTACGGAATGTCCACTGTGTTCCAAGCGTTATCGGCAAACCTGGTGCTAACCTAACGAGACGGATCCGGAGAAGACTATCGAAATCAGTAAAGGGCCAGCCAACGTTGGCATGGAGTGGGCAATTTACGGAATAATAATCCGCATACCGTTAGCTGTGTGTATCGTGAGTCAAACATTTTAGAGATCGTGAGTACAATTATGTTTGTAACTTTCCCGTATATGAACCGGTAATATAATAGCATAAGATATCACTCACATTAGTAACAGTATCAGCATCAGCCAATAGCACGTCGCCAAATAGGTTCAATTCATAAGTGCACTTGCACGAGTATCCTTTGGACTTCTCCAGAGTTGGCAACCCTAAGCATACCTACAGAAAAAAATATTACGTTTGATACTATAATGTACCAATTTCCAAATTTTTAAAAGTAAATTGGAGTGAACTGTAGAAATGCGTTGGAGTGCAATGGAAAATGTATATTTAAAAGAACTTATTATCCTTAGTCACGAAGATTATTCTCCAATTCTCCCTCGCAGTCCGTTAATCACAACACAGATTGTTCAATGTGCTTCCTATTTGTTCGTTTATTTTATCGGAGTATAAAGAAGTTTTATTGAACGTTCAGAATGGGTTTCCTAGCTCGGTGGTAAGATACTAGGCTTTAAATGCGACGCATATATTTTCGAATACCCGTTCAAGCATATGAATTTTTTTCAACAAAAATTATAATCAATAAAAATGCGTATTAGGTAAAGTTAGGTCTGCTCTAAATAAAGCGCGTGGTAGCGCCGTAGCGCGTCAACCGAATTCCAAGACTGTATTAAAACAAGGATGTTTTTAACAAAACCTATATTGCCAGTTGTATCTGTCTCTTTAGCATTAGGTTAGCTCAACTTCGTCGATAAAACCATCATTATAGCCATAAAATCACTCCTCAAATCATCGGAAATCAGATTTGAAATACGCGCACAATCTAAAGTGGTGCAATTGGCAAAAAATTTAGGATCTTTTATCATGAAGAGTCCCCACGTAAGAAAAAAGCGGAAAGGCGTTACAAATAAAGCATCATGATTGGCTGTCTCCGGCCAAATTAAAGGCATCAGAATTGTGTGCGGTAGATTCGCAACTGCGTTGTTCGGTGCTGTTGTTTTCTGATAAACACCAATAGGGATGTTCCGCCAAACTCTGCGCAATTGCGCTATTCGGCTTTTTTCCTACGTGGGAGCCCACCTTCTCCCTCTTACTTTAATTATGGACTGATTTGAATTTTGTTATGTAGTACAGTACAATATGCAGTACAAATAATACAATAACAAAAATATGAAATCCTCAAAACAATAAAATATAAACACTACTTCACAAACCACTACCCAATTTTCGTGTACTGTGCAGTACTGCAATATTGAATATTAATAAATACGTATGCAGAGAACATAGAAGATAACTAGATAATTATTGTTTAATGATTAAACAGTAACAACGTCGATGAACAACTCTTACCGTAAAATGAAAATAAAATTAAATAATGCTCCAAAAGTAAGTTTTTAAAAACAAACTAAGTATTTAATAATATTTATTAGTACTTTTAAGAAAATATGAAATGACATATTTAACTTTAAAAATGGTATATATTAATTTGCATTTTTTTTTAAGTTTAATCTGATATCTGAAGTATGTGTTATTCTTTTGTTTTTGTGAGAAAATATTTTTACTATTCAATATTTAGTTTGGTGTTAATTTAGATTAGATTCGACACATTTAACCAGGTAAGGATAAAACTTTTTACAAGTCAGTTTAGGTTGAAACTATTTTAAAAATTTGAACAAAGGATGGACGTATTTGAGTCCAGATGTACTACTTGATTCTCACAAGTTCTAGGTGGTCTTGAGTTGTCACAAGCAGAGTATTCAAATGCCAAAGGCCTTGATTTTAGGTACTACCCAAGAATAGGATTGCTTCATTAGTGGTTTCAATAGCAAGACTTGAGTTAAAATAAAACAAACAGTAGCAGGGAGAAACCCCGTTCTAGATTAATACTTAGACAGGGACTTTCTTACTATTATGTTAATTACGTTGTTAATGCCACTGATACTATTTTATTTGTTTTTGTCATATACAAATATTATCTGTTTATTAAAATGCTTGTCATTTCAACATAAAAACAAATTGATAAAGTTAGAGGACATATAGATTTTAGTCTCTATAAAGAATTTCATCTATTAACAAAATAAACATTTTATTTTTAACAAAGTAAATATTGATAACAAAAGTAGTGAAATAAAGAGTATCAAAATAAATCAGGCTATAACAAAAGTAAGATCTTTCACAGGTAGGCACATAGCCAGAAATTCAGTTTGGGGAGTCCAAACCAGAAATTCATTTTGTGAGGGGGGGGGTACCCAACGGTCAAATGTTATGAAAAGTAGTAAGAAGTCTGCCTGTACCAACATATTTTCCAAGGGGAGTCGGGACCCCTCAGGACCTCCCCCTCTGGCCATGTGCCTGTTAATAGGTGTTCCATATGCCAAATATCCTATATTTATCTCTTGCTTCACAATGGTCTCAGTTCTCATTAAAAAATATTAAATGCCTAATGCTGGATTTATACAGGCAAATAACATAAAATAAAAATAACATAAGAGTTAAATTACAAGAATCCCGTTAGACAGCTATGTTTGATTGACAAAACTGACAGCAAGCACATGTTTAAAAAGATTTCTTATTGGCCAGAGTTATTTTACTTTTATTTGCTGTATAAAAGGCTGAAATCACCAGTTATTATTTTATTTTTGTTTTTATTTTATGTTATCTGTATAAATCCAGTTTTAATCTCAATTCTAAAAGTTCCCAATCTTGCATAATTATTGACAAATATTGTAGAGCATTAAGTGGAGGTTTTGTAGACTGCTTTATTAAACTTTGTATTTTTTATGACAAATTGTTTAGTTTTTTTACTGTTTATTTTAGCATGATTTAAAATTTTAAAAATACATCTATAATAACAAAATCATGTTCTAGATATTCTGTTACAAGATAAAAGTACGCCATCTGTTGCATCGGTTCGTGATGTGTAAAATTATTGTTAGTAATTAAAACCTTGACTTCTTTTCTTATAAAATAGAGTGTAGTTGACATATTTTAAATTGAAAACCATATTTAAATCAATAGAGTTGCCATAAAATAGTTTATTTGGATACAACTTGTCATTGTCAGTGCCTTCAGTACCTACTAATATGGACTAGTCATGAGTGCAGGTAAAGAAAGAAGTTGTAACATACAGTACCATATATTATGCATTGATGGTATTGTTTTAAAAGCCTGCAGGAGTATCCATAGGGTGAGAGAGTGCAAGTTAATACTTTAGGCCGAGAAGACCATATACACACTGAGGGAGATACCTTCTTAGTATACATAAGATTTTCACTTCTTAAATTTTTACATCCCTCATAAAAGAATTAAGTATTGTGTTTTAACCTGTAAAAGTATTTTTTGTGGAAAGTCTTGGAGTGTATTCAGATTCTTAATTTGAACTACTTAATTAGGTATTTTAAATAGGTACTTGGATTATTATTTTCTTTTTAACAAGTATTCGACCTCCCAAAACCAAAAATGGTCAATCTAATGTTTAACACCTTATGTAGGAATTTTCCTTAACCCTTTCACTGTGGAGATCGCAGATGTGCATCTTTTTGCAACTCTATAATCTACAGAAATTTCAAATGCTGGTATGGCTCTTGCATATTTAGGAAGTTTCTGAACTTTTCACCACACGTAATATAACATTTGAACTTATGAAAATTAGTAATCGTTTACTGATTTGCTGCTTGGTAGTTAATATGGCTTATGGACCATTGTAGCCGAAAAGCATAATGTTTTTCTTTATGAGTAACCAGTTGTATTCTATTTTTTTTACATTTCCTATGCTTCGGTCTTGAGTTTTCTTAACACTAGTCCTATAAATAAGCAATATAAACTCAGACGCGCAAATACGTTTTCCGCACAGCGGTAAAGATTTGCAAAAATGTGCCGAAGATGTACATACCCTCTTTACAAAAAAAAAAAATAACAGTAACCTTTTTTTAATGTTAATTAGTAATGAATAAACGTTATGTTCAAGAATATTGTAGTTTGCATTGAATATTCTAGATTCGCACATAATAATGCTACAGCAATTTTTGCCCGCTGTGAATGGGTTAAGATAAAATGTATTAGAGAAATAGCCAAATTCTTAATGAAGAAGTTTCATTATTTTAAATGCCTCATTTAAAAACAGTCAGCTTCATAATCTAACTACATCTTAAAATTTTAACCCAAAAATTGATATAAAAGTGTTTCTATATATTTAAAAAGTTTTACATCATATTTTCATCTCAAAAACTCAAGTAGCTTGAGTTCTTTGGTGATAGATGTTAGGTTTCAAATAAAGTTCTCTAAAACTTTCTCTATTTAACTGTTTTTATGTCCCTAAGTAGGTAAACACTCAGAATTTCAATAATCTGAAATTTTATTTTAATGAGGTTTTATGTTAAACCAAAAGTTAACTGTTAACAGAAAACATTACCATCAAATAGAATTAAGAAAATAGAAAGCGAAAAATATTCTTTTTTATTATATATGTAAAGGTAACATAAAATTTATTCACAACAGACATTTCATTTGGGGTTTAATTGTAATTTTATAGCCAGTTTGTAACCTTAGTCTGAATGTACTAGGTTGGCAAACATTTATATTCCCTGGTTTGGGTACTATTTAAATGTGTTTACTTTTTAAATTAAGCAATATTGATGAAAATATATATAAATATATTTATTAAGTACAGAAACAAAAATATTTATAGTAAATATAGAAACATTATAACAATACCTAAATAATAATAAAGGACTCCTTCATGCAAAGAATATTTAAGAGTTTACAGGCTTGAATGTTGTCATCTCCCTTTGAAGTAAGTGAATAAGTGAGAAACAAACAGATAAAAGACAAGACGTTTTTTTTGTTTCAACAAAAAATAATTTTTTTTGATAGATTTTGCATCCTAGAAGAATTGCTGTTTTAACATTTGTTTGTTATTGACTGTGTTAAGATAAAAGGTACAACTAAATATTTATTTTTATTTACTTTGTTACTATTTCATCTCAATCTGTAGTTTATAGAGAATAAAGGTAAATACATTTATTATTGTGTTCTGATTATACATATTATGTAACTGACCCCAAATCTCCCATCCAATAATAAATGATCAAAACAAAAGCAAAAAATAGCTATAATTCTTCAAGTTTATTCAAAGTCAATTAAACTCTGTAATTATAGCTTAACTATAGTTAATAGTAAATAGTTTTCATAGCTATTGTATCCCACCTGAAATACTTTGAAAAACTATTTGCTACAAACATGTTTTTTTTTGTTTAATTAAACTGATTTGTTTTGTACATCTCATTATTAATACGGACGATAATATACTTCTGTTCTAGTCTATATAAGTTCCAAATTATTGAAATGGGTTTATTCGTGTTTGAAAAATCTAAAAAAATTTACTTACAATTGAAGTAGTTTTGCATAATTACAATAAGATTCGAATAGGGAGTGGTATTTGTTTCTAAACCTTCAATAAAATACTGAAATATATTCTTAATCGACTTAATCATACTCACACTTTTATCAGATCACTTAACTGGATTCAATAATATTCACTAACATTTTTCTTTATTATTAGTTGTTTTATTATAAATAGAATGTGAATGGGTGATTTGTCATGTTTTAATTATAAAGCAGATTAGTGGAGTGGAGAGGAGACTGGAGCCACAGCCACATGACGGTCGGTAAATCCCCAGATTCTGATTAGGAATGTACCAATTCGTATCGATTTTTCGTATCGAGATTTATCAAAGCCTCAAAATTGTATTAAAAGCAATATTTTTTTTTCATGCGTATATTATATTATAATGGTGACTTCGTCAGTTTTTATTGCCTCACTTCAGCGAAGCTGATTTTTATTTCACTTTACTTGTATGTTAGTATGAATGTTTGGGTCAAATCTTGCAAGTAACTTTTGAAGCAGTTCCCGTTATCGGAATTGTCTGAGATTTAGTATACATTCATAAACCAGATGACAATACAATAATGTGGTGTCTCATCGTGAATGGCTTATACAGAGTGCGTAAGAATAATGCTAAAAAGTACAAACAATCCCCGTTATCGGAATGGACTGAGATTTGGTATACATACTTAACCAGATGACAATATAATATTATAGTGTCCAATCCTGAATGTCTTAGACAGGGTACATAAAAATAATGCTAAAAAGTACAAAATATAATAAATATAAAAAAAATTTAAAAAAAATTAAACTTATATAAACAGAGAACTTTCAAAAATTTGAACATTTTTTAAAAGCTTGAAGCGTGAGTCATTACACTTAAAATAAAACCTCAAGTTTTTAAGAAAATATTAAAATTTTTAAAAATTCTGTGTTTATGTAAGTTTAATTCATTTTTACTTTTTAGTTCAATAGTTTACAAAAAAGCTTTTAAAAAAAAAATATTTTTTTACATTTATTTTGTATCATTGATTATACTGATGATTCTGATAAGTAAAATGATTAGTGTCGTAACTACAATGATGCGAGTGGTGCGGTTGCGCCAGGGCCCGAGGTTTTGAGAGGCCGGCGGCCATTAAAAAAAGTTAAAGTTACAGAAAAAACTATCGTATTAGAACTGTCGATAGAAAAATAAAACTATCGATTTATTAGAGGGCACATTTAAGTAACGAAATTACATTTACAAAACTACGCGACTTTTATCGACAGGCGACATGTTATCTACCCCAAAATTCAGCACTTGTAAAAAGGAGCTAATTCATAAAATTATGAAAAAAGGTGATAACTCAGGATATCTTTTCATCTTACAGTTCTTACTTTGTTTTTTCGTGAACAAGTTTAATGGCAAACTTTGTTTCTATGTTTTCTATAATTTTTAGTGGCGTTTTTAAAAGATAAGAAGCTCATTAATTAATTATTAAGATTATATTTAAATTAATTTAATTTTTAGGTAAAAAGCCACTCACCCTTACAAAAAATAGGCAGTATCCGTGATATTTTACTTTTCGATCCATATCGATTTTTACCTCCTCTTAAGGCATTCAAAGAGATATGTCAAGTGCCTGTGCAATGATGTCAGCAAAAACTACATAGAGCAGAAAGAACAATAATTTTCTTTAAAAATGCCTTGATCCCGTACAAAAAATATAAAATTATCTCTAGTAGTAAAAAGATGAAGGTTTTTATCGAGTCAATCGTGTTTGTTCCAGGTATGACAGACACATCGGTATCAAGGTCAAACCCGATCAAAATAATTTCGTGAACTCTACATTTCAAAGATGTTTCATAACATTGTCTTAACACCGATCGTGCTATATATTTCGGTGTAGTTTCTTCATTCGCTAAAGATTAATCGTTTGGATAATGCAAATGCCATAGGTGAAACAGTTCTAGCGGCGTGGTTTTTAAACTCCTGGGGGTTACTTTTGGATCCCTTAAACTATTCCCACTCAGAGTATTTTTGAAAAGTGAAATGTGAAAAATTCACGAACGGAAACAGTTTATTTTTAGTTTTTTTTTTAACTTCGACCGTTTCCCGGCATTTGAGGTAATGCACGTATTTAATAAAAAGTTATGTTATATGGTGAATTGGGAATGATCTAATTTTCAAGATGCTCCAAAACAAGTTGGACGATTACTGTTGATGTGGATGGTCCCAATAAGCAGCCTTCAGTAAAATAAGTATAGTTTTAGAGTTAATTGAGTGGCTGCGAGGAATTCTTGTAGAGAATGTAAGTATATGCTATTAGAATAAGTAAACTTAAGATTATGATGCTGTTTATTTACATTGTTATATTCTACACGAGATTTCTTCTGGTGTCATAAAAATATACGAAGGTATGTTCGGTTCTTTGAAGTTTGGCTTGTCCTAAGATTATTGGTAAGGCGTCCAAATTCTCTGTAGCATTTCTTATTTCTTTCCCTTGTCCTGGGATGAGGGAGATATTTTTAAAATTATACGTTTTTGTTTTGGGCCTTTTGATAGGTGTATTTTATCTCTAGTGCTTCTATATGTGGGATTTTAGCGGTTCTTAGACTTTTTTCGAGTTATTTGCTCTAGTTTGTATTTATTTGATGCCTTTTTCTGTTTTTGTTTGCTTTTAACGAATACCTTTTCAGGAATTTTTGGCAATTTCTCTGGAGATCCGTAGGTTTCTTTTGACAACTTTTTCTTTAGATTGTTGCATTGTTTCGTTTAGCTTTTGACAGGAAAGTTTTATTTTATCGTATATGCTAAAATTGACTTTCATTTCTATGGGTTCATTTTTGAATTCTGGTTGATTATTGAGCAATTTGATGTCGTCGGTCAATGTGGCCTGGAATCCTTCTATAAGGCCGTTGGATTCGTGGTGCTGGCAACTAATAAATAAATCTTAATCTTATATGTCTCGGAAAGTTCACTGATTTCTGAAATTCTAATCAAGTGCCTGGCATTATTTGTTCTGGGACACTATGATGAGAGATGTTTGCGGTTAAATTATTGGCAACTTCTATAGATTGGGCAGAATTTAATTTGTACACCTCAGCATATTTGGAAAACGAATCAATTAAGGTTAAAATTGTACAATTTTCTAAAGCGAAATGATATCAAGATGTAGGATTTGGAAGGATTTATTTGCTGTAGGTGTGACGTTTAGTTCTAATTTTAGCGGTTTTCTATCTATTCTAATTGACACATTTCGCATTCTTTAATATAAGTTTCGATGAAAGCACGTTGATTAGGCCAATAATAGCTGTTTTTATGCGTTTTTCAGTTTCATCGCTCTTGATGATTTGTTTTCCCTTCGTAGTGGTTCTGCTTAATTTGTTTTATTTCGCATTATAAGTGATGTCTAATAATTTCTTTGGGAATGTTTAAAATATTTGTGTAAAACAACACTAAATTTTTCGCACACGGGATCTTTAAAAAATAAGTGATATTCCACTTTGGGGATTATAGCCTCTTTAATAACATTTAGAACTTCATATTCAAAGTTTTTTTCTGAAAATTGAACATAAGTACGTTGTTTGAAATTGAAAAGGAGATGGAGTAGCAGGGGCATATTTTACTTCAGAAATTACCTGGTTCTTACCGAGATTAACAGGACTTCTACGGTAGGAATCCAAATTATGGAATGTTCGTAAATGAGTGAACCATACTGTCGCTATCTTCGGCCGTATTTTCCAATTTGTCGAGATCGCCTGTTTTGAGGACTCGTCCTCATGTTTATTATTTTCATTGCCATTCTGATCTATTTTGTCAACATATTTTTGAAGCTTAAATATAGATCCGGAACTCGGATGGGTTTTGTCCGCATTTACGGACAATGCGTCTGCATTTTGTATTGATAATGTAATAATACTCTTACAGTTTTAAACGTCAACGGACTAATTTTCAGTTTGGTTCTTTTACGTCTACGTCCGTCCGCATAAGTAGGGCTTAAAATATTTAATTGCCCATGCAATAGCGAGAATTTCTTCTCAATGGTTGAATTATTTGTTTCTGACTCATTTAGAGTTCGACTAGCGTATGCAATCGATAGGTCTAATCCTATCCTTGCCTTGAGACGGAACAGCCCCTAAAGCATCAGACGTAAATATGAACGACGCAGCAAAATTGGAATACTGAAGAATTGGTTCGTTTATTAAAAGTTATTTGCATAATTCAAAACATTTAATATATCCAGTACCTTTTATATATATCGAGGCATCTTTTTTTAATCTTTTTGTAGCAGGTTTCTTTACTGTCGCGAAATCCTTAATACATTTCCTATAGTAACCCATACGTCCGAGAAAACCTTATATTTCCTTTAAGGCAAGAGAAAATTCTGAATTGCGCGGATTTTGTCTCAGTTTGGTTTTGAACCTTCAGGCGTGACAATATGCCCAAGATAAACAACTTCTTTTCGAAGAAATTTAGATCTATTGAGCTGGATCTTAAGATTTGATGAAATTAGTCGTTCCAAAAGTTTTCTTGGTATACAAATATATCAGGGGCGTACAGTCCATGGAAGCAAGAGAAGCAGTGCTTCCCCAAAAAAAAAAAATACAAAATATCTTCTAAAATGTAATTTTTGAAATAAGAAACCATTAATTTACTTAGTTTATATTAAAAAAGTTAAAATATTATCTTAATTATCAAGCCCATGACTCCGACCGAGCCACAATAGAAAATGGAATAGAACCTATGGGGGCCGCTAGCTTCTCTGCAGCCAAGTCCTGTATGCTTGATTTCCTGTGAATCGAGCCAGAGGTTATTGAACTTTCCACCGGCTGTTTGCAATTTTTGCATTTCAGTCGCGTGCTTTAAGTGGGGGCGGAAGCTATCGTTGGAGTAGGTTCTTTGTTTGAACGGCTATCCGTGTGTTGTGTGGTACGTACGTCGCGTCGTGCATGGTGCGACATGGAAGACAATAATACGGACGTGGATATTCAAATACCGTCAACTTGGGCTGTCGGTAATAACGTTGAAAATGTTGGAGAATTTATTAAGAAGAGTGTTTGTGAATGTGTGGTGTGTATCTTAATAATAACGGGATTTTCAACATTAAACTTCGCTGATAAGCTTCAAATAATTTCCAGAGGAAGGGCAAAACCGCCTATGAAAAATTGAACCACACAAATGAAAGCTGTATTAAACATTTTTATCCGGAAAAACAATACGAACAATTTAAATGGCTAACAGGGTGTGAAAATATAAGTGAATTATTTTGTTGGCCATGTTTACTTTTTGAAAATGAAAAAGGTCTCTGGAATAAAACTGGTTTTTCCAATTTAAACAGTTTCCATAAAGCTGTAAAAAGACACATTATGTCCAAAGCGCATTTGCAGGCAGTCATAAAAGAAAAAGTCTTCGGCAATACCAGAATAAACAGTTCGAAATTAGTCACACAAATAGGCAAATATTAAGAAGACTTATCGATGTTGTTTGTTTTCTCGGACAGCACGAATTGGGATTTAGAGGTCATGACGAAACAAAGGTTTCTTCAAATAGAGGAAAGTTTCAAGATTTACTTAGTTTAATGGCTAAATATGATGATTGCTTAAAAAATATTTAAAGCAGTCTAGCGTTTTTCGCGAAACGTCGAATCGAATCCAGAATGATTTCATTTCCGCTGTTGTAACCATTATTCTAAAAAGAATTAAGCAGGAGATTGGCGAGGCGCGGTTCATTGCTATTGTTCTGGACGAAATAACTGATATCACTAATTTTAGACAATTATCTATAGTAATACGCTACGTTAAAACGGACGAAAGTATTCAAGAGCGATTCTTAGGTTTTAAGAATGTGTCCGAAAATCGTACAGCAGATGAATTATACACCGTAGTTTATAACGTTACTAAAGAAATTAATGGAGAGAAAAAATCAGTTGCTCAAAGCTATGATGGAGCTGCAGTGATGGCAGAACAATTAGGGGGTCTGCAAGCTAAAGTTCGAGAAACTTTGCCAAGTGCTGTGTTTGTCCATTGTTTTGCTCATAAATTAAATTTAGTTTTATCCCAGTCCATCAATCACATTAAACAGTGTAAAGTATTTTTCGTTACTTTAAGTGGCATGGCTGCTTTTTTTTCCAAGTTAACAAAACGTACACAAGCTTTGGACTCCATTGTCCATAAACGATTGTCCAAAGTAGCTCCTACTAGGTGGAACTATAATGGAAGACTTGTGTTAACAGTATCTGAAAATCGTGAATCACTGATTGAACTATTTGAGAATATAATAGAAAATAATGAAACGTGGGACTCAGCAATAAATAGTTCGAGGGGGTTTTTGGACTGTTTGAAACGAGATTTTAATTTTAATTGTTTTTAAGTGTGTTCAGATTATTTGTTGCGTTTAGATTGACAAACAAAAAAGTATTTGTACAACTACTATGTGTCTATAAAAACTTAAGGTAAATGATATAATTTCTTATGCTTGCTTAAGTAATATTGTTTATATTATGTACCGAAACATTCCGTAGACAGACTAGCCTACATGTTGGGGTATGTAATTATATTAAATATTTGCTTCAATTAATTTAAAGTTAAATATTTTTATTCATTTGCGAAAAAGCCAAAAAACATTTTTCTTTAATTGTTTGTTGAACATATTTTCAGAAATATTTCCATTCTCGGACAATGTTTTTAATATATTACAAACTAAAACAAATGATATTGCTTTTTGCCTAAAAAAAGTGGATGATTTTAAGTCCATGTTAAGCCAAAAAAGAGACGACTTTGACCTATTTTGGAAGAAAACGACGTCGTAAAATGTAGAGCCACAAGCCAAGCGGACAAGGTGGGAGATATTCAAACATCATACACACCCCTCTTTTATGAAATAATCGATCTAATTCAGCAACAAATAAAGTATAGATTTAACGGTTTAAATGATTTTAAATTCCTCGAGCTCTGCAATTTTGATGCATTTAAAAGCAAAACTTTTCCAGAAGATGCCTTTAAATCTCTTCTTCTTTATTACGGCCAGTTCTTCGACCGAGGGTTACTGCGATCTGAACTAAAAGTGATTTACGCAACTGATGACATTAGCGCAAAAAATAACGCTAAGAACTAATGCAATTTTTAAAAGACAAAGAGCTGGAAGATTCCTACACCGAAGTGTCCAAATTGTGTGAATTAGTATTGACAATACCACAAGTTGATCAGTAGAACGCAATTTTTCAACACTTAAACGTATAAAAAATTTCGTGAGAAATTCAACGGGGCAGGAGAGACTTTCGCATACATCGCTGTTGTCCATTGAAAATAAACCTCTCCAAAATATGTCGGAGCATCGACGTTTTTATGATGACGTCATTGACGAATTTGCAAAAAATGATCGAAGAATCGAATTAAATTACAAATAGGTAAGTTTCTAAAAATTGCTTCCCTTTCTTCACGCCCCTGAAATACATTCTTCTAAGTTAGCGCTAAAATAGTTCCCTTAAAATATTATCCATAACGCACTGAAATGTAACGAGCATATTTCGTTGGTCAAAGGGCATTCGCAAGAATTCAGTGCTAATTTTTTATATTGAAACCGCTTCAATACAAATAATATTATGTTTTTCTCGTCCATTTCGTTTTGATGAAATCTCGACGTCAGGTCAAGGGTGGAAAAATATTGAGATATGCCTAATTTATCTAACATATCGATGATATTTGGTAAAGGATATGTCTCCGTGGATCTTTTCATTCAGTTTTTTGCAATCCATGACAATTTTCTACTTTTGGCCACAACACAAATAGGAAAGTGGTTTATTTAAAAAAAAACTTTGGCTTTTTAATGTTTCATTTATTAGAGAGTTACTCTACATATGTTTCGGCTTTTTAGGCCTTTCTCAAGAGATGCTTCAGTGAATACTAAACTAAAAATGAGCTATATCTAATGGTGTGCATCATGCAATTTAGTTTTATTGCCTATCTATTTAAAATGCGATTTTTACATTTATATTATAGGTACTTAGAAGGCTGTCTATTATTGGGGTAATTTGGAAATTTTGTTGGTCATTCGTTGTGAGTGAATTCCTTGATAAAGATTTTTTAATTTCAAGTTGTTCTAAAAGATCCAAACGTTTACCTTTATTTTCTTGATGTAATAACATTACATTATCGGTGTCAATAAAATTGTTGTTTTCTATGCAATTAGCAGATAACCCTGAATTTTTAACATTATATAAAATAGAGTTACGGTGTTCTTTTACTCTTGTTTGGATATTTCTACCCGTTTGCCCAATATAGACAGCTTCACAGTCCTTATATTTAACTTTGTACACACCTGATTTATTAGACTGACAAATTTTTTCCTTATTATTTATTAAAACACTACCTAAATTTAGTTTATTTACAGAAATCGTGTTGCAACCTAATCTATTAAGCTTATTTGATATTTTGTCCCTATAATTGGGAATATAATTTAAAAACCTAAAATTTTTGGTTAATTGAGGCGTGACACCATAAAACTGTCTTCTAAGAATTTTGCGTTTTTTATTCTTTATCATGTTATCTATTAGAGATTCATTATAACCGTTATTTCTTGCAATTTGTTTTAGTACATTTAGCTCGTTATTATAGTCTTCTTTACTTAAAGGAAAGGTTAATAGCCTATGTACGAAACTATGAAAAGGTGACATTTTTATTCTTCAAGACTGTTTAGAATGGTTATGAATAACTGTGTCTGTTGTTGTTGGTTTTCTGTATATGTTAAATTTAAGTTGTTTATTGATTCTTTTTATAGTTATATCTAAAAAGTTGATTTCGTTGTTATCTTCTAATTCCATTGTAAACTGAATTTTTGGATTAATTGTATTTAGAAAATCTAAAAATTGGGATAGTCTCCTTTCTGTACTATCCCATATACAGAAAACATCATCGACATAACGAGTCCAATAGATAACATGTGATTTTAAATTGTTATTGCTATTAAATATTAATTCCTCAAAATGTGACATAAATATTTCCGCTAATAAAGGAGAAATGGGTGATCCCATTGGCAGTCCTTCTTTTTGTAAGTAAATTTCATTTTTAAATTGGAAATAACTTTGATTTACACAGATTCGGGAAAGGTTTATTAATTCTGTTTTTTCTTTTACGGATATTTCCGATTTTTGTATAAGTTAATAAGTAAGTAATTCTAAGTACCTATAATATAAATGTAAAAAATCCCATTTTAAATAGATAGGCAATAAAACTAAATTGCATGATGCACACCATTAGATATAGCTCATTTTTAGTTTAGTATTCACTGAAGCATCTCGTGAGAAAGGCCTAAAAAGCCGAAACATATGTAGAGTAACTCTCTAATAAATGAAACATTAAAAAGCCAAAGTTTTTTTTTTTTAAATAAACCACTATTTAAAAATGTTTCACAAGGAACCAACCGCAAATTCGATTGATTGTATTACAAATAGGAAAGGACCAAGGGGATAATGAAGAACGAATGAGTTTTGGATCAACCATATCTTGATCTTGATTTTATAATTTTTTTTATGAATTTCGGGGTAGCTGTATGACCTGGCATACACGGGAATTTCGTCCGATGTTTTTATGTTTATTATTTATTTTAGATAAATGGCTCGTATCGACTGTGTCTTAATTTTTTCACAAATATCAATAAACCTAGGTAAAAGTTTGACTTCTCCGTAAATTTCAAAATCATATTTCGATATTCTCGTTTTAAATGTTGAGCCATTTTTACTAGAAATTTTAAAAATATGTAAACTTACTAAACTTAATACTAATGTGAGCCTAGTGAACCAGAATTTGTTTGTTATTTTAGTTAAAGTTTTTGTGAGCTAACCTCTAAATATCAAAGAATTACTTACAGCAAAATCATCAAGATGATATCTGTGCACTTAATTTTGATATGTAATCAAAGTTTCTTGCGTGGCTGATGGCTAGTCTTTCTTCTGCGAAAGCTAGTTTCTAATTCGGAACTATTTTTAAATGTGTTCAGATTATTTGTTTCGTTTAGATTGACAAACAAAAATCTTTTTTGGCTTTTCCGCACTTGAATAAAAATATTTACCTTTAAATTAATTGAAGCAAATATTTAATAAAATTATATATCTCAACATGTAGACATTTTTAAATTTTGCTAGATCTAAAAAAAAGATAGAACTTCATTATATTTGCAGTCAAATACTTAAGTTTGAAACTTTTAAAAAGAGACAACGTTGTCATGCTTTGCTTTTCCTTTTTTAAAATTTAGTCTAGTAAGGTTTTGTAGAGACCAACTAAATATAGATATGTCCGTGTATTTATTAATTTTAGAGCGATTAAAAACATTCACAGCCGTATTCACTTAGAAGGCGTTGATTTAGACCAGGTATAACTTGACAATTATAGGTTTAGGATGACATATGCCGCAATGGAATAAATAATATTTCTAAATGCCGCAATTACGACATATAACGAGTCTACGACTCCCCATTTCAGACTCATTAGCGATCATCTTCAGCAAATAACCTGTTTTTTCATAGCGACGCTTTTAAATTGTGTAATTTAAAAGAAATAAATATTTACTCAATAAGAGTTACTACAAATAATACTTTATATTTACCCTTTTGCTAGAGAACCACTCTAATTGAGTCACTTAATTTATTCTCTTATTGTTTGCTGCTTAGGTTTTGCAAGAACTTGGTATCTGTTTTTATATAGCTTACATTTCAAAGTTACCCATAAGAAATACTTTAAGGGGGTAAGATAATGATTGCTGAGGACAATAATGAATGGTGTTATTTTTCAAATGGATGTTGCTTTGTGTCACAGGCGGAAATGTTCTCTGGCTCCCAAAGAGCCCTGACCTCTTAACATTAAATTATTATTTTTTATTGGAAACTTTAAAATATAAAATGTGTAAAAATAGATAGGAAGATCTTGATCAATTTAAGCAAAAAATAAATGAAGAAATTCAGTTATCCACTGTCAATCAAAACCAATGAAGACTTGTAGAAATTTACACAAACTTATATTGCATAGAACGGAGGATATGTGCAAAACTTACTTTAGGTTTATTTAATATTTTGTTTATTCTTTTGTTACTTGGATGTTTTTGTATTATAATTAATAACTGTACATTTAAGCTGTATTTAATAAAATTTTAATGTAATATGGTTTTGTATGAAGCCAATGTTAAGCCGAAATATCTAAATAAAAATGTAACCTTAAAAGACGAGTTTTAGGTTTTTTTTGACATGCAGCCATATAAAAATTTCCAAATTGTCATCATTTCCTGATTCTAGTTAATAGAAATTTTATAACGATCAAGAGCGCGAATAAAGTATTAATGAGTCGATATATATTTTCTAAAATAACACACTTGATAGCTTTGTTATTAAACAAACAAGTTGCGTGCTGAAGATGATCGTCAATAAGTCTGAAATGGTAACTCGTAGACCTGTATTGTTATATGTTGTTGAAATGGTTGTTAAATGTTCTATTTAAATTCAATATAATATTCAGAGGGTTGCGTTTAAAAACATGTTAATATGGCAAAGTTATAACTTATTTTAAGTTTTAAAGCTAAAGTTCATATCAGCTCAGGACAAATGTATCACGCTGAATAAATAAAAACAAAATAAAGTAAAACTTCAAATTAAACAAAGAAATATTTGTCTTTAAATATCTCCTTTATCTCTAATGGTTCTTCAGATAATGAAATAGGGTATCTTATTTTAGTCACCCTGTTCTGTTATTGTAGGCTGTATAATAGGCCAATGTGTCGTAGATTCCGCCAGCGATGTTTAAGTACTGAAAAATCCACTTGTATTTTCATAGTATATTTTCAATAAAATATCACAGTAGTTTTTACGGTATCACTGCACTAACTATTCCTTCAGCGCTTCTGAGGCGGTACGTGGTATTCCCTAACTGACATATATACAAATATTAACTGCGCTTGAGTATACAGGCTACATTCTTGATACTGCCGATTTTTAAAAATATAACAAAAAAAAAACATTTAATTTAGAATATTTAGGAGAGGCCTTATCCACACATCATATAGAAACTAGTAGTAATAAGTAGGAAAAATAAATTGTTTTATTTTGAAATATAAATATATTTATTATAATTGAAATTGATAGAATTAACAAAATCTCTAATCTTTACAGACTGTGCCTGAGACCCCAACATCCAATCAAGAAAGTGATCTTTGGGCCCAAGCTTATTCATTAACAGATCATGACGGTAGTCCAGATCGGTAGGTACAGTGCTCACAGTGAAAGGACTAAATTTTTGTACTGTTTCAAACACTTTTCCTGCTTCTTTACATTTTAATTTCAAGTTTGAAACATGTCTAAGATGTACTCTCTAAACTCCTGATATATTACAGAACGGTAGTACTTCTTTGGCTAGTGATACAGGGCGTAGTAAAAACGCGAGTACTGCTACATGGTTGAAATATACGTATCTGATCTTTAGGATCGCTAGGATTTTAACTAATCTTAACATATTTTTAGCGTACCCTGTATAATTTCTGCGTAGTGCAGAACTTACAGATTATAGGAAATGAAGACTTATGGCTCTCTAGCAAGAAAACTCTACATCAAATGGCTAATAAAAAGTTACGGCTTAATATGTGACAAAATTATGTTTTCTCCAAAAAAAAATTATATCTCAAATAATATTAAAGAATTTAAAAAGCGTTTCAAATAGTTTTTTTACAATGTCCCCAAGGCTTTAGCTGATCTAGCATTACATAGCATTATAAACACCTTTTTAATTTACGTAAGTTTGAGGCTTAAAATCCGTTATATGCAATAACTTTTGACACTTAAGACATAGCTGAAAACCCCATCTCAGTATCTCGTCTCGTTTTAAAAATATTCGAATATAACTCTTAGCTAAAAATTCACTTGTACTGTTTGCTCTGTCCAGCAGTGATGAGATTACTGTTTTGTACTTTGTTTTATATAACTTGCTTTTTAACATGACAAAAATATTTGTTGTTATGTTAAAAAGTGATTTAATTGTAATTAACCCAGAGTATTTTATAGGTGGGGAAGAAGCAACAAATGGTGCCGTCCATCGTGTATACCCATCACGATAATTTGTATTCTTATCTTCCTTGTAGTGTTGTTACCAGTCTTAGATCATGCTACTGAACGAGCTCTCCAACAGCTTAATTCTCAAAGAGTGTGTGATACATGCAGGTAAAGTAAGGGTATTTTCCCCTTTATTCCAATCGACTAATTAAATTTCGTCTAGTGAGGTTAAAGATAGTGTGTGTAATTATTAATTTTGGTTCAATTACAAACATTAACAGCCGTATTCACTAGAGGTTTAAATTTAGACCAGGTTTGACTTGACAGTTATAGGTTTAAGACGACACGTACAACATTAGAACAAATAATTTTTCTGAGCTTTACAATTACGAAATATTACAGTAACGTTACCAAAACATAACTGGCGAACCAAAAATTTTAATTGTTATGGCAACTAGAACTGGTTTAACTCTTAAACTTTTTTAGTGAAGGGGTTACGGTTTAAGCAATGACTCCTAATCGGTGCAACACCGTGCAACTATAAACTTCAGTCGATAAACATTCGTCTCTTGTCTTACTCCTCTCTTATTGGGGCTGACCTAAAGGGCTAAAGTCATAACAAGTTGGAAGAAGTGTCTTTTACTTATACATATATTTAGCCAGCTGTACCAGATCACTGCTTTTCCACTCTTTACACAGTGGTATTGTAAAATGAACATATTCGTAAAATTAAATATTTGTGATACAGGGGGTTTCGAAAGCTATACTGTAAGTCTGGAGGCCCACAAGTCGGTCACAGCAACAATTTGTCGTTCGCCACTCTTTAATCTCAATTAGATCGAGTGCTCGCTCATTTTCTAGTGGGTCCAAATCAATTACTAGAGGTTTTTTAAGAAATGGGAACTATTTTAGCACGTCTGTACACATAATGTTAAAAGGCGAACTGTAAACAGTAGCAAACTCATGCCTGTTCGTTTTTCCTTAAATATTTAGCAGGTATAATTGGAAATAGACATTTTTATGCAATGATGGGTATGATAGCCTCCTTTTAACACATCTATCACGTATTCACATAAGCACGATAGCATTATACCTTAATCTTATTTAAATAAATTAATACCGATTCCAGACAGTACAATATACTGTTAATAAAGCAAATTAATACCAATGCTGCCAACCAATTGTTATTTAATATACTTACATATTGGCACATACCTACAAATTAAAAAAAATAAAGATGATGATGAAGATGAAATATCTGAAATTTTAAGTATCAAAAAATTACAGAGCTTTAAAGGGTTACAGGGAAACCAAAAAACGGGATACTTTATTTAAAAAACCGACGTTGCCACCTGTTTAAGGTAGAAGCGGCAATATCGCACAATTTAAAATATTTTAAAAAGAGAGTTTATCTTCATCTATGTCCAAAGCCAAATTTTTATTAAAGTAATCTATTTATTAGATCTCCATGCAGATGCTTCTAAAATATATATATTATTTATTTGATATGTAAGTAGGAATTAAATTAATTCCGAGATCTAAGTCGGAATTTAATAAAAAATGTTTTTTAATTTTTGTGGCCCTTCTACGCTTTCGTAGATGGCTCCTTTTATACATAAAAAATATTTAGTCTTATAAGTTATAACTAAGTTATCTCATTAAGAATCCCGATTTTTCGGCTTCTGGCAATGGAATTTTAATAATTCGTAAATTTTTACAATTACCTTTCATTTCTATCGCGTCTATCCTATAATATTGTTATAATACTTATGTTGCGAAGCAATTGTTCGAAATTTCACATTTTTGTCTTAGCCTCTTGGAAAAAATAATTGGAGGCGAAGGGGGGTTCCTGTGCCATTTTTTATACCAGTTTAAGTTTAATATTATTAATTTTTGCTAATTTTTAGGCTGTCACTAGTAGAGAGCATACCTGAAGGCTTAGTTTTTAATGACTCATCGATAACCCACGCTTCGACATTCGATACGTGGTCAGAGCTAATAAACGTTGCTCAGAAATCGATTGATATTGCTTCCTTATATTGGACTTTAAGGCAGTCCGAGGTTTATCCTGATCCTTCTTCCATTAAGGTGAGTTTGTTGGTTAGACATAATAAGTTAGATTTATTAAAGCATTTAATTCAGATACTTCTATTTAGTCCAAGTCGATCACGCAGAGCATTTTTTTAGGCAGAACCTTAGGAAAATTAGGAAGCAGATCCTTTTATTTTAATTATTGCTCTTTGACAGTTCTTTTCAACTATCCACAACCATCTGCACGTTCAAAAAAAATGCGAAAGTTCATGAAAATATCTACCAAAATATGGTAGATAGAGCATTTATGTAAAAGTAAAAGATGAAAGTCAGGTTATCTTGATGATTTTTTCTTAAATACAGTCGTTTAAGAGATGATTCGTTGGGAAACTATAGTCATTTTATCTGCCACTAACATCTCCTGTCAAGGTAAAAATCTAAAAAATACAGGGGAAGCGCCTGGAGATCAAATTTTAATTTTTATTTTTAGAAATTGAAAAATGGATTCGGAAAGAAGAAATCTTACCTGCAAATTAAGCATATACAGCAGCGCACGGGGACAATGCGGTAGCTGCTGAAGCGTCAAGTTGATTCATTTTCTCCGCGTTCAACAAAATACTCAACAAATGGATGGAAAGATCGTTAATTTATTTTAATTTAATATATAAAATTCTCGAAAAAAACATCATCAAAAAATAGGCGATTTACAGAAAAAAAGTCCTGTTTTGACACAGTCGTGAACGATATTTAAAATTCCCAACAACCCAAAAGTTCACAAGTAAAAACTAATTATCACATGTTGTAACCACATAATGGTGGAATTAGTATATATATATATATATATATATATATATATATATATATATATATATATATATATATATATATATATATATATATATATATATATATATATATATATATATATATATATATATATATATATATATATATATATATATATATATATATATATATATATATATATATATATATATATATATATATATATATATATATATATATATATATATATATATATATATATATATATATATATATATATATATATATATATATATATATATATATATATATATATATATATATATATATATATATATATATATATATATATATATATATATATATATATATATATATATATATATATATATATATATATATATATATATATATATATATATATATATATATATATATATATATATATATATATATATATATATACTAACTCCACCATTATGTGGTTACAACATGTGATAATTAGTTTTTACTTGTTAACTTTTGGGTTGTTGGGAATCTTAAATATCGTTCACGACTGTGTCAAAACAGGACTTTTTTTTCTGTAAATCGCCTATTTTTTGATGATGTTTTTTTCGAGTATTTTATATATTAAATTAAAATAAATTCACGATCTTTCCATCCATTTGTTGAGTATTTTGTTGAACGCGGAGAAAATGAATCAACTTGACTGAAATGGATCACGTAGAGAACGCTTCAGCAGCTACCGCATTGTCCCCGTGCGCTGCTGTATATGCTTAATTTGCAGGTAAAAAGTAATTATCATATGTAGCCACGGATTTCTTCTTTCCAAATCCATTTTTCAATTTCTAAAAATAATAATTAAAATTTGATCTCCAGGCGCGTCCCCTGTATTTTTTAGATTTTTACCTTGACAGGAGATGTTAGTGGCAGATAAAATGACTATAGTTTCCCAACGAATCATCTCTTAAACGATTGTATTTAAGAAAAAATCATCAAGATAACCTGACTTTCATCTTTTACTTTTACATAAATGCTCTATCTACCATATTTTGGTAGATATTGTCATGAACTTTCGCATTTTTTTTTGAACGTGCAGATGGTTGTGGATAGTTGAAAAGAACTGTCAAAGAGCAATAATTAATCTATATATATATATATATATATATATATATATATATATATATATATATATATATATATATATATATATATATATATATATATATATATATATATATATATATATATATATATATATATATATATATATATATATATATATATATATATATATATATATATATATATATATATATATATATATATATATATATATATATATATATATAGCATAATATGGTTATATAAATATATATATTTTTATATATCGTAAAGGGGAAGAATTGTATCGTGTTAAATAATAAATTCCGAGATTTTTTCAGATCTTTATGTTTCAGGATTCCTAGATGCCGAGGGAAATAATTGAATTAAATTTAATTTTATTTCAAATTAAGGCAATGGATGAATTTAATTTAAACCAAACCTATATGCTAATATCCTGTTTCCAACTGCACTAATTAATGTGAAGAGCTTGTATTCGAATTATCATCGAAACTCTACCAGACCTTAAACAAAAGTGATTATGTATAGTGACCAACTAAACTAAACATATTGAATATGTATTCTTTAAATTTCTTTTTCTCCCAAAAAGATAGATACATTTATATCTGTCATTTGTGCCAGTTTTGTGTGGTTTTAGTTAATAGGCTTCTCAAAGTGATTCCCGACTTAAAAGCTGTTTTGCTATTGCAGTTTCTTGCTATTCTTCTGATCTTTTCGGCCTTCAGACAGATTTAAACTTAATCGATTAATCGCCTCCTCCTCCTCATTTTATGCAGTGAAAAAGCCCCGTGCAATCGCAAGCGAAATGTCGGAAAGTAATTTCAGTTTGAAACGGTATAAACCCAAGAGCCGTGATCCCTTAGTTGGCTCCAGCCGTGAAAGCTTTCGAATTATGACTTATTTTACTTTAGAGTTATATTATAGTAACTAAAGTTACCGATTTTCTAATGTGTGAATGTTTTATATATTTACATCAAAGCCTCAATGTTGGACTGATGTGTTAAAATAACTAAAAACACATACTTATTACTTTACAGGGTGAAAACATTTTTCAAGCCCTTCTAAAAGCGGGTACAGATCGTGGAGTAGCCGTAAGAATCGCACAAAATGCGCCCTCTCAAAATTTCCCCAATGTAGATACAGAATTTTTAGTTAAACGCAAGGCTGCCCAAGTACGAAGTCTTAATTTTGCAAAATTACTTGGCGGAGGAGTATTGCATACCAAAATGTGGATTATTGATAGAAAACATATATACATTGGAAGTGCAAATATGGATTGGAGATCTCTCACGCAAGTAAGTATGGCATATATATATATATATATATATATATATATATATATATATATATATATATATATATATATATATATATATATATATATATATTTTATTTAAACCTAAACAGGTGGTGGTTATTAATAATATGTTTAATTTCAATTGCATCTTGAATGGAGATTCAAGAAATTCAAAAGTTGAAGGCTCTTAAAGGTAGTATACATCTATGCTGCTAACGAAAGCAGAGTATCCTGTCTTCTTCAAAAGCTAGACGTTTGCATGAGCCCGGAGGAGCATTTCCGCAGAAAAGCAATTAGTTGATTGCCACCGGGGCAAGGTTATTAGGTCATGTATTAGACAGCAAAGATTATCAACAACCGAAACTGAATTTTTCAGCGTTCAAAAAACAGCCGTCAGAAATTTGAAGGAAAATTTAGACACATTAACACAGAAAGGCGCATAACCAGCATGATTAACGCATCCAACCTGCATCACCTAGTTGAACATCAGGGTCATTCCTGTTAGTGGAGTAATCATATATTTTGAGGTAAATTCGGAATTGGAAAAGAAATGGGGTGTCAAAAAAAAAGACATAATGCAGATTTTTTGAGACAACCTCAATAGTGAAAAATATTTCCAGGAATTAGAAAGAAATTTAATTAAATTAACGGGTTCAGCAGAGTTTTGTTGTCTACATTACACAAGGAAACGCTAGGTCACTGTTTAGTGAGCACAAGTTTAGTATAAATAAAATCCTGAAAGCTGTCGATTGATAGTGTTTGTTTTATACATGAAAAAGCCATTGACTTTAATTTGGAAGAATATTAATTGAAAAATCGATATAAACCAAGTGCGCAAAATGTTAAAAATCATGCCATCCATAATCAGAATTTTCACGGAAAATATAGAACGCAAACATTTAAAGGGTTCCGAGTTTATTGATTTAGAAATGTGTCAAGGACTTATGAATATTTTATTAGTCGTTATACTAGCTTAACAAAGAGGTCGACTCAGAATCTTATCAGATACACTTTTCTTAGTTTATGGCCGTACGTTTTGACTAAAATACTCTCGACTGTATTAAGTTTTGGGAGGTTAAAACTAGAAATGACTAAAATGTAAGAAACTGCGTCATAGTAGGATAAAAATATATACAATTATAATCATATATAATTTAAAAAGGCATAATTTACTAATTTTAAAAAATCATAATTTATACTAAGACTGAGGTAGTCCCCAAATTACAGTGGTAAAGGTGTACAACTTCTAACAGTGCAAAATTAAGATTCTGTTAATACTAAACATACATTCAAATAAAGGTGCTATGCAGATACTAGGTGTGCAGCATAGTGTGATGTTTAATGGGAAGGTCATTTTAACTATTGGCTTTAGCAATGTTTTAACTTACTTGTAATCAAGATAGAGAAAATACACCAGTCAAACTAGTATGTATTGTTTTGATCTAAATATATTTATCCGAAATAAAATTTTGTATTTAGAAGTAGAAATATGTGTTAGGTTAAGTTAGGTTAGAAACCTAGAGATATTATTGTGGATTAGAAAAATCCACAGACGGAAGACAAAACCAAGAATGTCCCTCTTATTAGAGGGCGAAGAATCAGAAAAGTAAATAGTACTTCTACTCGCTTTCTACCATCTGAACGGCTAATGGTAAATATTAAAAATAATACACAGATAACTAGACGAAAATTATATGGTGAAAGCGTCGATATAAATTTATTTTTTTAATTAATTTATTATGTTTATTTATTTTTATAGGGTGTTATATAAGTATTTTTGGTTTGTATACTTTTAAGCCATGATAATATCAATTGGTTAGCGGGTTTAATGAAATTAATGCTTTTCGCAAGCAAGTCGGTAATAATATATTTTTTGCAATAATGTACGTCTGATTTATTTTTAAATATAGTCTCCTTCGATTGGCTAATGAAACGTGCTTAAAAATGTTTTCGATCTTTTTGACGGAATGGACCGATTTAAAAACTATTGTTTTGTTATATCCCATTACTCTAAAACGTGAAAAGAAAGGTAAAAACCTAAGTGATTACAAAAGAAAATATTTCCATGACTATGTGGCCTAAGTGTAATATTTTTTGTTACAGAGTGCTTCATTTTTTTCCCTTATCATAGAACACCTATAAGTATAAAAAAACACACGCAATATTGCGTTAAAATCATGTGTTGAAGAACGTATTTAATTTTCAAAAGTTTTTGAATATTGTTGTCTTTCATTTTTAAATGTCTTTGACTTTTAGCAAATAAGTTATGGCATTTTTCTGTAAAATGACTTTTCCAGCAAAAGCATTTATTTTAAAAATATATGCCGGTACAAAATTATATGCACTGCCTGAGAAAAAAATTAATTACACTTTTAATGAATTAAAGTTAATTACATTATAAAATTTTCAAATCATTTGATAGTTTTTAAGCATTTGAAAAACTGTTAAAATTTGAATACCCTTTACAGGGCTAATCTTTACAGGAAGTTTTCTCTTTTTTCAAAGGGATGTACATTTTTCTATCTTGAAAATGTAAGAAAATTAACGGGGTCTCTCTTTCTTAACTAGGCATCTATATGACCTTAATTGGATATCTATTAAAAGTATAATGTGAGACTTCTGTTTTAAATTAAAAATAAAGAAAACTGTTCTTAAAGGCTATTGAACTAGAAATAATAATAATAAGAAATAATTGAAGCATCTTTGAATACATTAGTTTTTATGGTGCTTTAGTTTTATTTTTTTGATAAAACCGCTTTCTTCTGACTATAAAATTTTCTCTGAAAAAATATATTTAGGTCAAAACACGACAACAGATTAGTCTGACTAGTGTATTAAGTTTTTGAAATAAGGAGAAGAAGCAAAATATAAAGAGAAATAAATATCTATTTGGATATCTTTTTATCTCACGTTTCCCCAAAACGATGGCGATTTCGCTCTTTTTGATCTCATCAGACCGCCGCGCCATTGACTTATTGATTTTTACCATTATTTCCTTTCGATTATGATGATATCTATTATTTTCTTATTATTATTATTATTATATTTTAAAGATTCATTATCTGTTCTAGGTTAAAGAAATGGGTATAGCCATTTACAACTGTTCCTGTCTAGCAGAAGATGCTTCTAAAATATTTCAAGTAAGTAAATGTTTTCAAACATTGTACACTTAGTTTAAAAAGAAATTTTCAGGTTTATTGGTCGCTTGGGGAAGCAAACGCTGTAATTCCAGATCATTGGCCCGATAATCTTTCCACCAGTTATAACGTAAATACGCCATTACATTTATTGTATGGCAATGAAACATTTCAGACATATTTGTCGGTAAGTACAGTATATTAACTTAGACCTAAGATATTCACAAGTTTACAAATATAAGGTAAATTTAGTCTCCCGACTATTTTTAACTACCGTTTTTATAAGCTAAAACAAACATTTCCTCAAATATTCGGTGAAAACCTGCTTTATAAAAAAATATTTTTTCGAATGTTGGAAGTTATGAAACGAAAATAATAATTGATAATCGAAATTAATCCATAATTAACTTGAATTTAAAAAAAAAGATTGCTAAAATCTGATTTAACCACATTTATAAGTAAGAACTCAAGTAAAACATGAGTATTTAAGTTCACAGGACTGAGTTTTACAATTCAGTTTACACGTTACACAAAATCATTAATTTGATGTTAATAAAATGCAAATTGGGCAAATCCTCAATCCATCAACATTTCCCTTAGTATAGACACGACCAGAAACTTGGTCATAACGAATCCTACTCCAAACTGTAATAGAAGTTAAATCAACCGATTGTCCACGAATTCATCACTATACAACAATAATTTACGAATGTATATATCTTTTAAGGAGTTCCACCTGTCCAAAAATTTCGATGGTTCTAGCTAACAGAAACCGCCAACCGTTAGAGATATTTAACATTTTTCGGAAACAGTTGTACAAGTCAGTATAGCGAATTTTGCTTATAGAGAATTATTACAAAAAACGATGTTGTACTTTAAAGTTTTTAAAGTTTTTAACATCCTAATTTCAGGAAAATAGTAATGTATATTATAATTATACCAATATTAAGAATTTGGTTTGTTTATTTTAAGAGACTGAAACAAGTACTAGGGTTGATTGATTATTAATATAATATCAAGTTATAAGGTATGTTCATAAAGTACGTATTTTGTACGTTGTGGCGGGGAAATTCGATTCTTTATTCAAGTAAACTTGCCACAAAGTGAGCAACAATCTATCTTTATACTTGCTGCTGCAACTAACTCACCAGATCACCTTTATTTTAATGCCCTTTGACTATAGGCAGCTTTTATTAGCTCATACTAAAATTTACTTTAGTCTTTTTGATTTTTTGTGTTTTTCTTTTATTTTTAGTTTTTGTCAACAATTTTTTCTTTATTAACTCTATTTAGTAAATTAGAAAATTTTACCTATGTTTTACCTTTAAGGTCTTATTAAAGTAGTAAGAACGAGACGATAGAATGTATCAAATCTGATTTATTACAGTTGAGTATTGATCAAATGATAAACCTTTATGTTTAAAAAATTAGAGCTAAATTTAAGAAGATTTAGTTAAAATACTTAAACGTTAAATAAAATGCGCAAAGTTTAAAATGGGGTATGCAAAATTGACAGATCTTAGATTCTAAGCAAACATCTATCACTGTTCAGTCGACTAAAAACTAAATTAGAATTAAATTATATTGATTTTAATGATAAGTACAAACATGCAAAATTTAAATGTAAATAGACAGGAAAGATATACATATTTCCTAGGTAGATTTACATCTAGTACATTACTTACGCGCTTAATTGGGAGGAAACAAGGTTTCAATAGGTAATCTCAAAGAATATGGCTATGCAAAAAGAATAAGAAACAATTAGATGTGATAGATAGAATAAGAAAACGTGAAAACAATTGGCAAAGCGCTAAGTAGATACAGCGAAGTTTCTGTCCGGTTTTTCAGTTTTTGCTATCCCTAAAAAAATGGTTATTCCTTTATTGCTTTGCCGCATTTGATATGAATTGAATGTATATAGCCAAAAAAAAAAACATTCTATAGATCCGATATTTAAGAGAAAACAACTAAAATCGTTATTTTTTATTTGATATAGTTTTTCGGTATTCTGTGATTATAGTAGGTTTGGTCTCTCCCACGATTGCAACCGAAACGAACTGAGTTTTTTATAAAAAAAAATTTTAATCGATTGTGTTGTCTTATTTACCCAGCCTACAATCTATTGTTTACTATAACTACTGAACTTCTAAAACCTACTGAGTGCATATTTGCTACATTTCTTACTAAAATTTCTTTAGTTCATTGTAGCCAGTCAGCTCTTTAAATATTTATTGATCAACATTGACTTCTGTTATGTATTACCAATTGTCTATAATATAGGCTAATTATACTTTAATAATGTTCCGGCATTATTCTCTTGGGCGAAGATCGGCCATTATTTTCCTCAAAGCATACTTTTTAATTAAAAAGGCACGCGATCATGCATGCGATAGGATTCCATAAAATATATGGGACTTAATATTTGCATAATATAGGAAAATAACTTGCATTTTTTCCTGCTTATAAACGGTAGGTATTTAATGTTTCATTCATTGACCTTCCCCCTTTTTTCGAATTTATTTTAAATGAAATTTACATTTTACGCTAAGTGATGAAACTTCGGAAATATGACTTTAGAATTAACGAGTGTTTTGTATGTTGCCATCGAAATAGACGGTACTCATTTTTCACTTTTTTAATTTCAAACATGAAAAATTATGATTTATAAAAGATAATATTTCAAATAGATAAAGAAAAATGCATAACTGTCTGTTTACAGTCAGCTTTATAATTCATTAGAAATAATTCCAGACACGCAATCCGGGTTTCAAAAAAAACTATAGCACCAATAAAGTCTCGTATGTGAAATAATACAAGGTATAATGAGGAGGGAAAACAATGTACATGCATGGTTGTGCTGGATTTCAGCAATACTTGCCAAGTTAAGATATTTTGGTTGTTCAGACCGCATAATTTCTTTTTTTAAATCTTACCTTGAAAATAGATTTTACTCAGTCTTATTAAAGAACAATAATATTTCCAAACAATTCATATATCTTGAATTAAAAACCGGTGTACTGTGGGTCAAACATATTTTTTTACGGTGGTAATTCGAATACTTTAAGATATATGTCTGAAAATATTAATTGAGATTAATGAGAAAGTAATTCCGGTTCTAAATGAGGTCAAAATATTGGGGTCAACTTTTGATTCTAGCCTTCGTTTTGAGGCCCATATCAAGAATAAATTAAGTACTGTCTACATGCGCCTAAGGAATTTATATAAATACAAAAATGTCCTTAGTAGTCTAGTCTTATTCTTTCTTATTGCTCGTCTACGGAGATATTGTGTATTCCGATTCCTTAACTTTGGAGCTTTCTAGGTCTATACAGAAATTGCAAAATAGTTGTATAAGATTTTTATTTAATGTTGCATATCGGAACCACATTACACCTTATTTAAATCTAAATTCCATTTTAAACATGCCGAGACGTGGAAAATTGCATATGTACACTTTTTTTTACAAAATTATTCAATCAGGTATGCCGTCCTATTTAAATAATTTATTCGCAATTTTTACCCATCCTCACAATAATCGTAACGCCGCATTTGTACATTGTACCTTAGCACAGAACAAGTAACATATACTAAAATACTTAAAAATAAATATCTTATCTTTAAATTAAGCTTTAAATTCTCTTGATGTTCAGGTCTACTCTTCGTTCTTTAGATTTGGAAAAATGCTGAATGACACGTTCGTTAAAATTGCACGCACATTCCTTTTATAAACGATTTCTCGATACTTAACATTGCTAAAGCGGATAGTCTATCTTGGCCCACCTCCTCAACAATATTTATAAGCCCTCGAAAAACCCCTGGATTTTCAGACAAGCCATTTCATCATGGCCACGTAGTGCCAGCCACAAAAGTTTGCACAATCTATAATTTTGTTTAAAATATAACGATTTTTGGATACATTTTCATTAAAATCTCTAAGGGATTTTCTATAAGCTGTGTCTAGCTGAGTGCAAATATCAACAGTTCCGACCGTAGCATAGTTCACCGAACATTTCATGTGATCTGCAGAAAACGCATGTTTTTTTTATTTTTCTCTTTTAAGTGTTTTAAGTCTTTAACACCGGTTTTGCACCATAATGGGTCCGACGAGTCCTTAGAAAATAGCAAACAAACATAACAGTAAAATGAGTTAGAGACTTCACAACCACATATCCATCGTACATACTTTTGCGAATGTTTCGATGAACCTCTTTATTTTTGTCTTTACTAGTTTGTCGTATAGTAAGTTCTGGAAAATTGCGACAACTTACCTTGAATTCGGTTACTTTCTCAAAATTAAGTTCGTTAGCACTCTTTAATTTAATTTTTTGCACTACCGATATTTTATTTCATCTACATTCAGAACTCAAACATAGACCACCTTGAGATCGGTTATTTTTGCAAAATTAAGTTCGTATGCACTTTTGAGGTGTTTATTTTTTGCATTAGTCACTACCAACATTTTATTTTCTGTATATTTCCAACTCACACATGAATCATTAAAATAAAAAATATATATTACAAAAAAACAGTATATAAAGCAATTCTCATCGATTAAAAACGTCCGAAACAATATCGAGTTAGAATATCGACCGCGCGACCTCTGAACAACTGAACTTCCGCATGCCGACGTGATTGCCGCGATATTCCATTTGCTATCGCGTTCGGCTGCCGCTCGGTAGCTGTGAAATCTTCGGGTACTTTCGTCAAGCTTTAAGGTAATCAGGCAATTCGGACTGCCCAGCCTAGCTTGGTATAGCGTATTTCAGTGGCGGCTTGCAGGTGAAAAAGTAAGTAAAGTGCAAATGAAGCAAGAAAATATCGCAATAATTGTTTTTCCGGAATTTTTTTTATATGTGGAAGGGGTAGAATATTTTTTTACGACTTACCTAAATTTTGTATACTAAATCAATTCTCCTATCATTCATAGCAGCAAATTTATGAAGCACTTGTTGACGGTATTGTCAAAATAAGGGAAAACACTTTAGACGCTTTGGTTAAAATATCTTTATTTTCATCTTGCAGTGATATATTCCAATTACTGTAATTGGCAAAAATAGGACCAAGCTCATTTTTAAGTCGTTGACTTTTTAAAAATATTTACCCAGATAACTGTAACAAATTTTCCAACGGGCCAGTCGGAAAATTTAAACTATATTCGGAAAATTTAGCAGAATCTGCCAAACATAAAAATGTAAATTTTTCAGTCTTGAAAGCTTAGTGTCATTTCCATTAAAATATGGTCCAATATTTCATAAAAAAGGGTTCTATACTTAGCCCTAATTTCTTCAGGTGAAAGCTTAGCAAGCTAACGTTTGTAATGATTTATTTCTGTAATAGAATTTGCTTTATCAAACATGGTATTAAAAGAAAAATGTTTATTTCTTTTTTTACAGAGCGGCTCACGACAGCGTTTTATATTGGATATGCAAAAATGAATATCAACCGATTTTTTTTTAAGAACGCAACTTGAACAATCACATTTACTGACTTCGAATTTGAAGACCAACGAGTTTCTGTAATTGTTGGTATACGCCTCGTAGATGCCGATGTAAGAGCACATGTTCGTTTGGCTGAGTGATGAAAACATGAGAGAATATCACTAAGGCGTGCAAAAAAATTCGACATTTAGAAATATTTTTAAACTTTGCTGCATCAGGACAAGTACAGCCTGCGGCGCTTTTTCTTTTTTTTTTTGAAGGACATTTAGATGGTCAGACATCACACTTGCGCCATCGTAACATTGCTCTATTAATTTATGTTTATAGTCCAATTGGTCTAAAATTTGATCCAATAGAGAATATACATTCTCCGACTATCGGAGCTGACATACAATTCTAAGAATCTCTCAACTACTGAATCTTCTGAATTAACGTATCTTAAAATTATGGAGCACTGGGAGGTTTGCGTATTATCAGTGGTGTCATCGACTTGCACAGAAAAAAGACTGTGTGTTCATTATTTCATTTTTTACATGATCATTTAAATAATCAGAAATGCATTCAATTAAATTCAATTAATAGTTAATTATTTCGTTTTGAATAGTTTTCGAGTCACCAGTAAAAACATTTTTATTTTTTTGAGATGTTCTTTTAGGTCTTGGGAACTTCTTGATATTAATAAACCTAAAAGCTATTTATTGACTCGCTGCTCTCATCATGGCCGCGAAAGACTAACTCTTGTTTTGCAAGGTACAAAATTGCGTCTATTACCAAGCACATAAATAGTCTATTTAATCGGACGTTTTCGATAAAATGTATTTTATATAGTTTAGCATTTTCTTTTAAAGTGTGAGCTATATATAGTGCTTTGATTATTTACAAATGTTTTTAGCATTAATTCGCATTTTAAATGTCTTCATGTTTATGTAAAGACCTTAATATATTTAACATACCTGCAAATCCTTCCTTATTCCACACTGAATATTTATTGGAAACTAGTAAACAAGGCCAGCAAAACAATTTTTGTAATATTAACCATTTGTACTCCGAAAACCAGGATGACGATTAAAACTCTGATCTTGTTCCTTCCATCGATTAAATGGAGTTTCCAACAAAATGCAAACCACATCCGTGATCGGGTTCATCAATAATGTAAATTAAAAAACCCGACACCAAATAAAGTTGTAACAACACCATAAATAAGTACACAAAACGGTCAAGTAAACTGCAAAGGAACTAACCGGCTGCAGCGAAATCCGCGAAAATAAATGTAAGCGACCACCCCAAATTAAACGAGACGTGGGTGTATTGTACTGCGTTAGCAATTCACTGAGAGCGTTGTATGGCGCTGGTTAACATTAATCTTCCATGCGGTCGACGTCATCGCGAACGCATTATCATGGCAACGTAGTAGGAAAATCGTAAACTAAACATAGCACCTCCAACAAAGTTGAAGCGGTTTGCGCCACTGTTATAGTTGTTATAATAAAGTTTGATTGAAAAATTCAAAAGACATGCCGCCAAAGGTCAAATAAAATATTTATTCGAGATGTACAGTTTATTTTTTGCTAATTAGGTGAATAAATGAATGTAAAAACCTAAATTTTAAGAGATATATAATAAATATATTTAGATGTTTGCTTGTTTATTTTTCCTGGTGATGTAGCACTTCACCTACTTCACCTGAATAGCCGCCACTGGCGTATTTTATTATGCCTAAGGAACGCAACGAGACCATTCGAACCGCTGCGCGCGGCTATTAGTGTAGCGTATTTAACTTTTCCCAAGGTTCGCGTTTTATTACAACTATTAGGAGGGATGGTCAAACGAATAATTTATTTTGTGAAATATTTTTGGGGGTCATTGACCCAATGACCCTATGGAAGAGCCGCCACTGGTAACTTCCATAAATATTTTCCTGTTGGGGTACAAGAATTGTGGAATGATTTGCCAAACAATATTAAGCTCTCACGCTGAAAAAGTTTTATTCATATATCAAGAAAAGTCTTCTTGGGGCGCAGAGTGAAATTTAATTGATACAGTACTAGACTGATATTTCCTGGTCACTTAACAATTATTAAAATATTTGAATTGAGCTATTTAGATTTTTGTCTCCCCTCCCCCGTTTGATAATAAATTGACTTTGACTTGACTTTTTATTATTTTGTGCGAAATTTCTTAATTGGGTCCCTCGTAAATCCTGTCTCGGAATTGTAATGCAGTATTTTTTTGAATGGCTTTTATGTTATCAATTTATCTATTATTTTCTGAGATTTATAAGATATATATTTCGTTTTTTTTTTCGCAGAGTTCACCACTTCTATTCAATCCTACAGGCCGAACAAATGACATCGATGCATTATTAAACGTAATAAAACACGCTGAACGGTTTGTGTACATTGCTGTAATGGATTACTTTCCTTTAATGATATATACACCGAAACAGATATTTTGGCCTGTAATTGATGACGCGCTGAAAACCGCTGCCATCGAACACAAGGTGAAAGTCAAATTGTTAATTAGCAAATGGAACCATTCGAGGCCCGCCGAAGATAATTTTTTGAAGAGTCTTGCCAGTGTCGATAAAGCATATCCCCGAGTTTCAATTGAAGTGGTAAGTTATATATACAGTTAACGATTTCATTATGAGTTGAGAATAAGGAACTTGGATAAAAATAAAATTGAATTATTATATATATAAAAAAAGAATATATATATATATACAATATACCTAGTTGTACCAATTGACACTGGGATCTGAGATCCTTGCCAAGTCTGCTATTTGATTTGGAGTTTTATCAAACATTAAAATGCAAGATATCGCTTCTCTAATTCGGTAGAATGAAAATTAAAATCGATAGATATTAAAATTCCATAAATTTTCGTATTTTCTAAGAATTGCATGGCACGGGAGTGAGACAGGCCTTTACAAATAGTGGTAGGAATATAATAATATAGCACATAACCCAATATATTAAACAACACTGTATTTTAATGATAATTATGAAACAAATTCAGCTTCTTCCCATTCATACAAAATTTTAATTTTTAAACAAGAGTTTACGTTTCTTCATGATATACATTTTATAATTATATATATATGTGTACGGCACTGTTAAACATTATACGATATATATATATATATATATCAAATATTTAGTCCTTCTTGATTTCAGCAAGGCTTTTGACACCTTAGATCATAGGGTGTTGTTGGCGATAGTAAGATAGGCAGGAATAGATGAACCAAGTATTCATCTTCTAAAAAGTTTCGAGTTCGACTAAGCTGCTCGATGTCGGGCGATAGGGATGTGATAGCGAGGGTGTCACGGGGCTCAAGGCTCTCCTTTGCTTTTTACGCTCAATACTACATACTATATATATATATATATATATATATATATATATATATATATATATATATATATATATATATATATATATATATATATATATATCATATTTCTCACAAAATCTTGGAATTATACTGGCTAAATCTGTCCAATAAGCGAAGATTTCTACCTCTTTGTCTTTGCCATAATATAATTTTGTCTTCAAAGGCCTTCATATCTTTTTAAAAGAGGCGATTCATCATACAGTAAATATTAGATATTAATACCTTTTAAACACTACTTGTGCATATAACGGAACTTTTTCGACGCTTCTCTAGCTATGATATAGTCCATCTTTATAACGACCTCAATGAAGATCTTAAACTGTTGCACATATCGCATTTCAAGCGGAGAGTCAAGAATGTGCTGTATGATGGACAATTTTGATTTCGATCTTTATTGAAAAGTGAATTGTTACTTGAAATACAAATTGATCATCTAAAACCAAAACTGGGCTTTAAAGGGTTAAGTGTTAAAACACATGAAAATGTAAAGTTCCTCTATTTGGTGATATAAAAAAATTAAATATGTTTTAATTAGCATTAATAACAATCGTTGATGTAAAATTTATAAATTATCGAATAAAGACACTTATTATTATTAATCTGTGTACTCCTCAAGCCAGATTATACTTTAATTTGCACAAAACATATTAAAACGGCTTGGCAACAAAATAACGTAGATTTACCCTTATATTGTATTAAAAAATATTTGTATAAATTTAAATATTTTTCTAATATGATAGTAATTTACCTTTTTTTTGCAGCGTCGATTTGTAGTACCAGCAGACAAAGAACAACAAAAAATTCCATACGCTCGTGTCAATCATAATAAATATATGGTAACGGACAATACTGCATATATAGGAACGTCAAATTGGTCTGGAGATTATTTTTCCGACACTGCTGGTGTATCTTTTGTATTACACGATCCCGTTTTTGATAGAAATTCTAGTCATACGACGATTCGAAGCGAATTACAAGCAGTTTTCGAGAGAGACTGGAATTCAGAGTACGCTCATCCACTTTAAATTACATATTGGGGTGTATACATATGTATTGCCAAGGATAGAAACAATTATTACATTTTTAAGGTTACTATTTAGAAAAAATCCTGTTACGATACTGATTTTGAGCTGTAACTGATTGGATTCGTATAAATGGTTAAGTAGTTTAGAACGGAAGCTTTCAAGGCTTTGGTCAATTAAGAAATCATGGTTCTTGGGATTATACCGTATCAAATTGGAATTGCTTTCCGACGTTTCGCCTTCGATTGCACGAGGCATCTTCAGGGATCTTTACTCCACGAGTTCTGAACACTGAATGAGGTCGAAGAGATTCAGGCGGGCTTTTATACCCGACTTGTGCTCGCCGAACTGTGACCCTGTATTAAGATCGGTTTCCACGTGTGATGTAGACTGTAACCCGTATCTATATTGAAATTTTTTGTATGTTTAAATATTTCAATAGATTCTCTAATTTTTTTTCGTTTATAAAAACCTGGAACTGATGCTAGAACCTTGGTTTTCTTCACATTTATAAAATGGCCAGTGTTATGATGGTGTTCAGCTACAGCAGATTGAACAATTTGCTTCTTTTTAATACATCGTTCATGTTCCTTAAGTCTAGTTGATATTGAGCGTCCTGTTTCTCCCACATACACTTCTCTACAGGAGCAAGGAATTTTATATACTCGCTCTGTTTGGAAAGGTTCAATATCTTTCGGGGATCGCAAGCATTGTCCAATCTTTTAATGTGTATTGTAGACTGTACGTATGTTGGACCGTCGAAGTAATCGTCCTATTTTGTCTGTAGTGCCATGTATGTAGGGAAGAACAACACTACCTAATGGTGGCTCTTTATTCTCCTTTGGCGGAGTTAGATTACTATATCCTTTAATTGAACGCGTAATATCTTCAGAGCAATAGCCATTCACTCTGAGAGCTTCGGTCAGTTTCGATGTTTCCGATGTTAAAGAACCTTGATCAGAAATCGAAATAGCTCTGAATACTGGTGAGTTAATAATTTCTTTTTTGCTGGATGGTGATGAGAATTTGCATTTAAGTATCTTTTTGTATGCGTCGGTTTTCTATACACAGAATGTTCTAATGTACCATTTTCTTTCCTTTGAACACATACATCTAGAAAGGGAATCGTTCCATTAGATTCAATTTCCATCGTGAACTTGATATTATGATGTTGCTGATTAAGGTGGTCCAGAAATATGAGGAGATTATCCTGTTCATGAGGCCAAACAACAAAAGTATCATCTACATATCTGAACCAGTGCTTTGGTTTTAGTGGAGCGGGTGTTAGAGCAATATTCTCAAAGGCTCCCATAAAGATATTTGCTACCACGGGTGATAGAGGAGATCCCATAGCTGCCCCTGAAGTTTGTTCATAAAAAGTTTCTTGAAAAATGAAATAAGTAGATGTAAGACAAGCTTCCAATAAAAAAAATCATTAAAATCAAGCAGCTCCAAGATTCCCAGGTTCTACGGTCTTCCTAAGATGCACAAGGACAATGTACCACTTTGACCGATCGAGCAATAGACTCGCCCACAAACAAACTAGGTAAAAATCTTTCAAATTTTCTTAATCCATTTACTGGAAAAACAGATTCTTTTATTAAAAACTCTGCGCATTTCGTGGAAAAACTTAAGACAATCCAATTGGATCCCGAAGATATTTTGATCAGTTTCGATGTAGTCACTTTACACAAATGTTCCTGTCAACGACTGAATTTCCGTTATATCAGACATACTGGATAATAATAATCTTGGTAAGGACTTAATAGACCTAGTGGAAGCTTGTCTTACATCTACTTATTTCATTTTTTAAGAAACTTTTTATGAACAAGCTTCAGGGGCGGCTATGGGATCTCCTCTAACATCCGCTCCACTAAAACCAAAGCACAGCTTCAGATATGTAGATAATACTTTTGTTGTTTGGGCTCATGGACAGGATAATCTCCTCATATTTCTGGGCCACCTTAATCAGCAATATCATAATATCAAGTTCACGATGGAAATTGAATCTAATGAATCGATTCTCTTTCTAGATGTATGTGTTCAAAGGAAAGAAAATGGTACATTAGACCATTCTGTGTATAGAAAACCGACGCATACAAATACATACTTAAAAGCAAATTCTCATCACCATCCAGCACAAAAGAAATCGGTTATTAACTCACTAGTATTCAGAGCTATTTCGATTTCTGATCAAGATTCTTTAACATCGGAAACATCGAAACAGACCAAAGCTCTCAGAGGGAATGGCTATTGCACTGAAGATATTACGCGTTCAATTAAAAGATATAGTAATCCAACTTCGCCAAAGGAGAATGATAAAGAGCCACCATTAGGCAGTTTTGTTCTTCCATACCTACATGGCACTACAGATAAAATAGAACGATTACTTCGGCGCTCCAACATACGTACAAACTTCAATACACATAAGATTGGACAATCTTGCGATCCCCGAGAGATATTGTACCTTTCCAAACAGAGGGAGTATATAAAATTCCTTGCTCATGTGGATAAGTGTATGTAGGAGAAACAGGACGCTCAATATTAAATAGGCTTAGGGAACATGAACGATGTATTAAAATGAAACAAATTGTTCAATCTGCTGTAGCTGAAGACCAGCATAACACTGGCCATTTCATAAATGTTAAGGAAACCAAGGTTCTCGCATCGGTTCCAGGTTTTTATAAACAAAAAATTTCAATAGAGATACAGGTTACGGTCTACATCACACGTGGAAACCGATCTTAACACAGGGTCACGGTTCGGTGAGCGGTTATAAAAGCCCTCCTGAATCTCTTCGACCTCATTCAGTGTTCAGATCTCGTGGAGTAAAGATCCCTGAAGAAGCCTCGTGCAATCGAAGGCGAAACATCGGATAGTAATTCCAATTTGACATGGTTTAATCCCAAGAACCACGATTTCTTAATTGGTTAAGTAGTTATTGTTCCTAAAACAATCTCAACAGGTAAAGCAGGGACATGTCGCTGAAAACAAAAATAGTATCTTAGGGCGGCACTAGAAAGGGAAATTACAACAGCATGATTTAAGGTATAATACAAGTTTTCTTGTTCTTTAAACTTAAGTATAATTAAATATTTCTGCAGTACCCATTAATTAAAAAGATAATAATGCGACAAGCTTGCGTTAATTCAGAAAATACGTATTTTTTGACACTAATGTTATCAGTTGTACTGACTATTTTTTCAGTTTTTGGTTCGTTAATTTTGAAAGCCTAAATAGAAACTTTGATAGGATACCCTATCAAAGTTTCTATTTGACTATTCTTTTTCTATCACGGTTTTTTTTATGGAACCGTCTTTTGTACGTATAATAATTACTATATCGATCATTACGTTATTCCTAAGAAGACGAATGGTTAGTGCCACTGTTTCCAACGAAGTAGTCACAAATACAAATGGTTGACATAGCATGATTATAAAACCAGGCGAATTGAGTAGGTGTGCAAATACTTTCGATTCTCTAACTTCCAAAACATTTAGCAGCACTGCGCATTTCATTGTATAGCAAACAAGAGTATATTGTTTGGACACCTCGGTCGGATGCACTACGTTATCCTACCGAACAGTAACAAGACAAGAAGGAGCACTTGAAGCTCCTCTCCTTTTTATACCTATCTCACTCGAATTTTGGATGCTATGCTTTTTCGATCCCTCGATGTCGCCGCCAGCGATGATGCATAAAGGCGTAGAATAAAATATTGAAATATACCACCGAACATTAATATATACCATTTGTCTTTATATTTGCCGGCCCGCAACGTGAGATTAACTTTGTATAATTTTTTTAAATGAAAATAAGCATTTACCAATTTACTTAGAGTTTTGTGTTTGGTAAATGGCTGGAAAATTACGATTAACTCTTGTCTATCTTTATGGGAAACTTTAAGACGCAGAAATTATTCATTTCTTTTAACAAAAAACCTTAATCGAATTTGCGGAAATTCGAGAAATCCAACCCCAATACAATTTTGTAATCCATTCCAGAAATTATTTACTCAAAAATATCTTAATGAGGTTGAATTCTATCCCAGATATTAATAACGTTTTGCTTAATGTAACTTCTGATATGATCAAAGAATATAAAAATATCGATGTACCAATAATGACAAAAAATAGTTCATTAAAAATGTTTACATGAGACTATGTAAATCTTTCAAGTACGGACGGCAAGGCAATTTTTGTAGGGTTTACTTTTTGCAAAAAATAATTGGCTATCTATTAAAAAATCGCACCAGTTTAGCATTTTTTTTACGGAACTGTTCAATGCCTCGTTATGGATATTTTATTTTATTAGGAATATTGAAGAGTGGCCCAATTTATTCATTCATTAATATATATTATTATTTATGATGGTCATTACTATCTTTTAAACATTTTTATTGGGTGCCATTTTTTTTCCAACATATTGGATTCCTACCAATGTTTTACTTGTTTCTACCTACGCCACACTTTATGGGCATAATTAAAAATAAATTCAATAAGTACTTTTTATATTGACAAACACCGCCATTTTGTTACGTCATCTTGATTTCTGCCAGTTTATCCCTATATCTTATTTAATTTTCCTGCAAAATTTTAAGACAATTGAATAATTAAGTAGATTTTTGAAAAGAAATTATTGGCCGTCATTTTGTTCCATCATCTTGAATTCGTGCCACAACTTTACTATTTATCTCTATATCACATTTAATGCTTGCACAAAATTTGAAATTAATCTAATAAGAAGGTTTTTTCAGGCCGATTTTATAAATATTTTATTAGGTTTCGCTATATTTTATTCATACCAAAATTGTATGAATTTTTATAGAAACATTTTTTATACAGTTTTAATTTTATTAAAGCCCAAACTTAGGTTAAAATTTTGGAGGTCCCTAATAAAATAAATAGTAGTAAAAAGTACTGTGCCTATTGCATATAAGATTTTGTCAAAATCACCATATTAATATTATAAAAATTGTCAAAATTTAAAAAGATGAGTAATATGGAACTTTGTGCCATTAAAAACCCCGAAAACAAAACATGATATTAACATGCATACTTTTTTCCTGAAGATATGGTGAACGCAATATATATATATATATATATATATATATATATATATATATATATATATATATATATATATATATATATATATATATATATATATATATATATATATATAGGCTCCGGCTCTCGTTTAAATAATTCAAAATGATGCCAATCTGTATTTAGAACCATTTCGGTAATATCCTGAAAATTTCACCCAAATTATCTAATCTGATACTAAACAACTATATCACATTGTTCCATATAGAAATATATATATATATATATATATATATATATATATATATATATATATATATATATATATATATATATATATATATATATATATATATATATATATATATATATATATATATATATATATATATATATATATATATATATATATATATATATATATATATATATATATATATATATATATATATATATATATATATATATATATATATATATATATATATATATATATATATATATATATATATATATATATATATATATATAAATATATATATGGATAACCTCCTTTTTTGAAGTAGGTTAAAGACAAAAACTAAAGACATTTACATTTTAACACTCTACAAATAGTACCTATCACCCAAGCCTCAGATGGACACTTAATTGTCTGTTTTTTTTCAAGAACAGTAACTGCTAATCTGCCCCTACTAAACAACTATATCACATTGTTCCATATATAATATATATATATATATATATATATATATATATATATATATATATATATATATATATATATATATATATATATATATATATATATATATATATATATATATATATATATATATATATATATATATATATATATATATATATATATATATATATATATATATATATATATATATATATATATATATATATATATATATATATATATATATATATATATATATATATATATATATATATATATATATATATATATATATATATATATATATATATATATATATATATATATATATATATATATATATATATATATATATATATATATATATATATATATATATATATATATATATATATATATATATATATATATATATATATATATATATATATATATATATATATATATATATATATATATATATATATATATATATATATATATATATATATATATATATATATATATATATATATATATATATATATATATATATATATATATATATATATATATATATATATATATATATATATATATATATATATATATATATATATATATATATATATATATATATATATATATATATATATATATATATATATATATATATATATATATATATATATATATATATATATATATATATATATATATATATATATATATATATATATTTATTTATATATATTTATCTCTGTCTGTTGACCTCTAATTGTTGTTTTTTATGTTTGTTTGAAGACAATAATGTAGTTAGAATTCTGAATGTGATTATGCACAACTGTCTGTGATTTTGCACAATAGCACACATCTAAAATAGCTTAAAATCAGTGTCATTACCCAAATTATGTTTAATAACTAGAAGATACAAATTTTGACGATTAATAACTTTATTATCAGGTCTGCTCAAAGCAATGTTGTGTTTTATATATGTTTTTAAGTTTATTAATAAGATTAATTAGCAACTTATATCGAGTACGTGACGAATTCTGTCTCTCCTATTATTAATTATACTCATCAATTCTTTAGATTGCAAATGTACTGTGTAAATTAAATCGGTGCCTTCAATTTTGGTTTACGTCTCAAGGGATGTATACATATATTAAAATTAGCTACTTAAAGATGACAGTAAGTTGTAAAAATGCGAAATTATATACTTAAAAAATAAAGCTTTGCAATATATATTACTAAATTAATCTGTGGTAATGGTGATAATCATGTCAAGTGCCTTTTAAAAGAAAATGTTGCATGTTAAACAGTATTTAGTCGTATTTCTTTGAACTAGTGTAAGATCTATTAGCTAGTTAATAAATATAATACGCAATTATTACGCTGCGGCTAGCCTTTGTTTTGTTATTCATAGCAGTCCCAGCCATGGTTAGTAACCTAGTATCGATCGACCGAATACTACTGCACTCCAGTTTGTACCGATTTACAACAAAATGTTCTTAATAAATGGATTCCTTTTTTATAATAAGAATTTGAATTTTTCCTAAAAATGTATTTTAATGTAAATCTTACGAAACCAGAAATTACCACATTAACGTAATTATTAACAACTGCAGACCCTTTCTCGTAATATTCTGTGTTTAAATTGGACTTTAAAGATATCTGGGCTTAAACCAGCCTAAAACAATGTTTCTGGAAATATTGGAATGCATGAAAACTCACAATGCTTATATTTAAGCGGGAAATTTAGACTTTGTTGGGTTTAAAACCATGGAAGGGTGTATGGTGCCTAGTTTATTTCATAAAACGGCCGCGATTGATATGAATATCGCAAGGCTAGTCATATTATTATTAATTTATTGGATACTTATTAAAATTTAAGATAATATTATGTACGTGCCGTGTTAGTGTTGGCAGCTGCCAGATTTCGGTATTTGATTAAAAAAGTGCGTTCATAGGTATTATATATATATTATCACTACACAATAAACTCTGTCCTATTTTTTTTTGTCATTTTTAACATATATAGTTTCAATATACTTAATTTTATCTTTAGCAAATTCAAAATATGAGCGAATTAAATATTTAACCATATAAATTCCTTTACCTACCTACACTATGAAACAAATCACCATTAATGTTCATGGGCGGGTTGTTTTTTTTCATACAGCTATTGAATATAACGAAATAAATATATTATAATTAAGTTTTTAAGATGACATAAAATTTAGCCAAATGAGTTTGTAATTGAAGTTACCAGGTATTCTTTTAGAAGAATTAAACCATATTTACTACTCTTTACTTTCATAGTTTTCTGATAGTTAATATATTTGTTTCTTCAGAAAAATCCCAATTTTATGTCATAGTTACTTTTAAAGCAGAAAGCTGTATTGTGCTTATGCATAAGTTTAAGTAATGGCATACCGATAAAACTTATGAAGCATTTTTTATTTATAAAAATATAATAAACCAATCCAATAATATAAACAACGTTGTGAATTTTTACCTTAAAACTCAAGATTTTTATAATTACTCTTTAAGTTGTAAAAATAACACAGCACCTTAAAATAAGTATTATTTGGTTTAACAGTATAAAATAATTTTGATAATTTTTTACTTGCATAAACTGTAAAGTTAACATAGGCTTAAGACTATTTATCGAGTTTAGGTTATAATAATTAGTAATAAAGTAGTAGTATTTTGCATACTTCTATTTGTATATAATAAGACAATCACAAATATGCCGCTTTGACAAATAAATGAAACAATCACTTTTTCTACTTTTTTTCCTAAACTAATGTAGATGTATCCCCTTTGAAAGTTATCTAGGTATTGGGTTTTGAAATGAATTAATTTCTCTCTTTCTCTCTCTCTCTCGTTCATGAAAAAAAAAAGATAACAAAAGTGGCCAAGATAGCCACACTAAATTTACCGCAAGGGTACGCATTTGTTAAGCTAAATGAGAACTAGATATAACTTTTATTACCGCAAAGGAAAAATACTTCGGTTCTAAATTTTTTTTTGCGACAGAAAAAAAAATCATAAAACAAAAATGTTTTCAAGCCCGCTGCGATAGTCGTAATTTGCTGATAAGATCTCTGCGTTTGGTTAACATAAATCGAATTTTAATGCATTTCGACTTATGTTCTCTAACTTAGAATTCAACTAAATTCTGACATCTAAGTCGGAAAATTGCGACTTGGAAGTCAGAATTTAACTAAATTCCAAATTAGAAGTCAAAATTTAGTAAATTTTTGTTAAATGTCGGAATTTAACTAAATTCCAATCTAAGTCGGAATTTAACACTTTTACTTTTGTGATTATTCTATAAAATTTCGATAAGAAAGTGGGAGGTATAGATAAAATACTTACAGTTATGTGGTTATACTTATGTTACAAAGTAAATAAACCTTTTTTTTTATTTCGCCAATAGTTGTATTTCTTGATTTGTAAACTTTAAAGTCAATTCTTCCTTAACTTTCTTTTGATGGTCAGACATACTTAGAAGCCTTGAAGAAAAGTTAATTTTAGTATTAGTTTCTCAGATTCACTAAAGAGGTTTAAGGGTAAGCTATGTCTGTCTAATTTGACAATTATGGGTTTTTTTAATTGTTTAAAAGCGCTTTAATTCTCGTGGTTACTAACCCAGGACCAAATCTTAAACTTCTATAGTGAATCCAGAATAAAATTAAATAAACTATACTCTAATACATATTTGATTTTGCAAGTAATCCTGTGTATTTTTTATACCAATGACAATTCCAAAGAGTAAGTTTGCTCCAGATATTACCGTTTAAAAGTGATATTTTCCGCTTTCAAAGGGTGTAAAATCTAAATGGCTAGGCAGCTTCAAGTTTTTATTAGGTAATAACTATTAATTAACAATAATATTTTGAAATCAATGTGGATTTTAAAACAGGTTTATATATTCTAAAAATTTTTAAAATTGCCAGTGGAAAATATATTAGTAATATCTTTCTATTCAAAATTAAAATATTTGCAGCCATTGTGACTAACACTCTACTATATAAGAGACAACTATGGTGAAATATTTTTATTTCGCTTAGCTAAATTTTCGATAGTTTCTGGCATTTTTTAACGACAAGAATAATACAAAATATTTGAATCTGTGTAAATCTTACCGTCAGTAATTCAATAACTTTCTAACGCACCAATAACAAAATAATATATTACAAAGAAATATATAAGAGCACATTATGAAAAGACATGTCTATCAAATATATATTCCCTCCGTAAATCCAACAACACTGCTGAAGGCTACATAGTAAGAGTTCACGCGTGCGTAGCACATTTAAAGTGAGGGGAACAAAGTTGTGGATATTTTGTATAAAATATATATCTTTGTTAATAAAAATCGTTTGCCCTCTGTTGAGATTTCGAAGTTCCCCTTTTGCCATATATCATAGTATTGATTTGATTATTTTCATTTACTATAGTAGCTTTACAATTACATCGGAATATATATATATATATATGTATGTGTATATATATATATATATATATATATAAATATGTATATATATATATAAATATGTATATATATATATATATATATATATATATATATATATATATATATATATATATATATATATATATATATATATATATATATATATATATATATATATATATATATATATATATATATATATATATATATATATATATATATATATATATATATATATATATATATATATATATATATATATATATATATATATATATATATATATATATATATATATATATATATATATATATATATATATATATATATATATATATATATATGTATATATATATATATATATATATATATATATATATATATATATATATATATATATCCTTCCTTATATGTAGTCTTTCCTATCATTTAGATCCAATCACTATTTTAATGAACCCTAAACTTCTTGTACTTTAAAAATATTAATTCTACTGTCCAACATTAGTGATCTGAGAATAGTGATACTGATTAACCACTCTCCAAGATGGTTCTGAAACAACGTAAATTTTGATGATATTCTATTGGTAAAATTGAAACAAAATATGGTTTTAGATACATTTATTTAAGTTTTAACTAATTGGCAACCTTTAAGATTGGGAAATTTTACTTGCTAACTGGTGAGAGAAAGATCTCAACTTTACAATAAAAAATGTTTTCTATTTCAAATATACATTAAAATTTCACTAGACTGTAAATGCCCGCATACTATATATTTTGGCACTACTTGTTCGGTTCGACATTCGTTTAAACTAAGAATTCATGGAATTAAGGAAACATTTTATTTTTATTAAGAAAACCTCTATTAAAAATTTCTCCTTCCGTCATGGCTATTTCACATTCTTTATTAGCAGAATCTAGCAGATATGGTAAAAATAAATCTGAAATTGTCTTTATTTGAACCAGATTTATATACTATCCTATTAATTAAACCGATCAAAGCATCAACATATGAAATAACTAATAATTAGTTTGAAAACCAAAGGACCCATTGGAGTCATACAAATTTTTTTTATAGTGCATATGCACATAATAGTGCAATCATCATACATAAAAAAAAGCTTTTTAAAAAATTGCACAAACAATGTACTTTGTAGAAATGTTCTACCTAGTCTAAAAGTTTTCTGAAAACGTCATCTTGGAAAATGGCTAGAAATTGGTATTTGATTAATTAATTGCATAGAATACAAATTAATTTTCTTTTATTTACCAGCCAAAAAATATTTTGGTCAATAAGGATTTAATGACTTATCATTTTGAAATTGGGTCGGTCTGGTGAATAGGCTTGATCCAAAATCGAAAGAATTTCTGTGCAGATAGATTTTAATTTAATTTTTTTGGATCAATTACATTTAATCGATATTGATCCCAAACTCAAAATTCGACGTGAGGGTGCAATTTTTCAGAATTAATAGAATTTTAGTTAAAGAGCCTGACAGAACTTGCCTGCAAATAACTCATTTGTGTGATTTTTTTTATTATGTAATTACATAATAATACTTCAAATTAACCCAAAAAATTAACTCTTATATATACCTAAATAAAATAACATTCTTTTTATGCTTAAAATTAACCATGGGTTGTATCGTCCTCCACGAAATCTCTGGCGACTTCCCGAGTGACACATTCAACGTGACTGACTTTGTTCCTAAACTTCACTCCGTAAAACTTGTGGGCATGTTCGAGTAATTCCGGCCGGAAAGTTGTTGTAATAAATTGAGCATCTTTTGACAGTTCGTGAATCATATTAGCTACGGCTTTTCGATGTTGGGCATCCAAAGCCTGGTCAATTTCATCGAACAAGTAGAAAGGGGCCGGATCGCATTTCTGGATAGCGAAAATTAACCCCAACGCTACGAGAGACTTTTGTCCACCAGAAAGTTGATTCATTTCTTTCATTTCGACATCCGCATCAGTAAATGATATTCTTACACCGATTCCTGTAAAAAAATATAACTGTCATAGGTATAATAAATATATGTTATTTGCGCATATTAAGCAATATGTCTGGACCATTTTAACTATCGATTAGGAATAAAAATAACATTTCACATTTATTTTTAATATATTTATAATACATTTTAAGCTTAATTTTACCAGTTAACAAAAAATATATTTTAACTCCTACATGTGTTATTAGAATCAACTTTATTCTAACTAACTTATGACGTTTATCACAGGAAACCAGAGAACAATAAAAAAATTGTGAAAAAAGACGCAAACAAAGAATTCATGATAAATATAAAATAAATATAATAAAAAATCCGGAAAGGTTAATTAGTTAATATATTTTATTTCACCTTATTCTTACGTCATAACAAGGATACTTTGATCCCTTTCTGGAAATATCCCGCAATACCGCAATGATCTATTTTAGTCAAACCACGATTTCGATTTCGCTCTTTTTTAGCGCCCATCATGCTACCATATACTAGCAACCGCATTGTAGAGCAAAGGCACAAAGTGTAATAACAGAAACAACTACTCTGTAATAACATGAACAGCATTAAATTACACTGTTGACTCCCGACTTTCGTTGGGAGCAATAATGTTAATAAGTTCTATTTTAGGTTACACCAAGTAGGACACTATGATCCCTGTCTGGCACAACGGAAAATCAAAGTTAATTAGTATTTAAAAAAAAAAATATTTGGTAGTTTTACAAATTTTGTGATGGATTTAATTATTTTTAGAGATTGAGGTAGTCAAATATAAATTTTAATTCCACAATTAAGTAAATATTTTTGCTAACATTACTTTGTTTGTACAAATGTATCTAAAAATGGAACATTAATGTCATTAAGTTACCACATCTTCAGATTGAATTCTTAGATTGAATATACTACTGCAAAACAAGAAACATTTTTTTAAGGTCCATTTGTGTTGAACATATTGATGGCGATTACTTAAATAATTTTTAAACCAAGAATACATTTGTCCTTGTTTTCTTTCTGTGGGGACATTTGAATTCATTTGTTTATTCCACGCCAATCCAAGATCTGAATGACCTTCGAAAATGAATGATTATTGGATGCGAAATAATCCGGAACACTTCCGGAATTCTTCAGCGTGTCAGTATGCAAAATACACAGGAGGATGGAAGCTTGCATATTCTTCTTGGTGGTCATTTTTTTCAACAATACTAAATTATGTGTATAGTGGCTTGTACATCTTACAGATATTTATAGTTTCCTCATTAATTTTTTTGACTAAATTCTGATATAAAATAAATCTTATTTTCTTTGAATGATTAATAGCACCATTTAAAATACATATTTTGTTAATCTTAATACAGGTGATGGGATATTCTATTTGCCATTAAAATAAAAACGCACAAGTTAAGGCTGTTTTTAGTTTTTCTATCAGAATCAGATCATTGTACCGAAAAAAAACACAACATGTACCTTTTACGTAGGTCGTAGATTTAAATAGCGCATTAAAAGTTACCAGAATGCCAAAAAATTAGTGGTGTACATTATTTTTGAAAAATATTTATAATGTTCTTATGGACGCCACTGAAGCATTTGAATCAAAAGCACCATGGCTAAATAATATGTTATTATGCCACAATAACCTATATAAAATTTAATTACAATAATCCTAACCTATTTGATTTTTTTTTCGAAAATGAATCACCTTTTACTTCTACAACAGAGAAGTTTCGAATAAATTACCCAAAAAATATCTACATACCTTGGAATATGTCGGCGTTAGTATCATCTGCACTAATGTCACGTCCTTCGTCATTGTCTGCAGTTCTTAACACTAATTTGGCTTTGCCAGCAGGAACTAACTTCTTAAAAACTTCTGAAAAGTAGCGGGAAACCTGCTTAAAGGTGAATTGAATTGCCTCTACTTTCCTTTGTTCAAGAACCTCTATGAGTTCTTGAATTCGCGCTCCACTATAAATAAATTAAATTCAATACATAGGTGATATATATATATATATATTTTTTTTTCTTTTAGGTACTCACCCCCTTACTAATTCTTCCATTCTTTTTTGAAGTTTTTCTTTCTGGTCTGAAAAACTCATAAACTGGTCCAGAGCTTTTTTATTTACATGACTAAATTTTTTCAGCTGAGTATTGGTCTTCTCTAGTTCTTTGAATAGCTGAAATATATACATTTTTGGGTCTATGAACGGACATATTACTATTAAAATTCAGCAATATACTGTAGATGTATATTTTTTAACATTTCTCTAACCTCTCTGCCTCGCTTAATTGTTTACCGTTGTTAGAATAAATACTTTTTATGTGAATTTTAAAGTTAAATATATTCCTAAATTGTTGATACTTCTTTATTTTCTATCTTTCTACCTATTTTATAAATTTGCCGAAATTTGTTGTTCAGGTCAGGACCTTCGTGGCTTGATTGGTTAAAGCATTTACCTATATAGTAGGATAATTCTAATTGCATTTATAGATTTCATTGGAATAGTTCCTTAGTCACAGACAATTTAGACAGTCTGGCAATATCGGAGCCGCTTTCCGAACGCCGGAAGGTCGGGCAATTCCGTTTAATCCCGTCATATCGATCGAATTGGTTGGTCTATTTATCGATTCATAATGACGTATATTGCGTAGCCATTATGCGTGATTGCGTTGTTTATAGCAATCGGTCAGTATGCAGATTCTAGATAATATCGTGCCAAATTGAACTTTGGTAAACAATTCCGGGGATTACTTTTGTGATATTTTGTAGTGGTTGATCTTTGTGATAATCCGTAATCATGAGTAAACGACCTGCAACGCTATTTGACTTTAATTTCAAAAAATCAAGAAATTGTCCCGAGAACAAACAAATTCAAAGTTTTGAAGATGTACCGATGCCATCTTGTAGTAGCATGAAGGATAACTATTACCTTGTGAAATCATCAACAGTTATTAGTGAAGATTGTAAAAAATTATTAGTATTAAATGAAGGACCTCAAAAAGACTTAGGACTATTTATAAACAAAAAGTGCTCGGATCTCAAAAAATACGAGTTGTTGACATCTCCGTAGTTCCCTGAAGATATTAATGATTTCCCAGTAGTTAAAAAAGGTTAATGGTCAGTTACTACTATATTTTATAAATCAAAAAATTGGACAATAAAAAGTCATAAAACCAAAATTACGTGCTGTTTGGTGTTGTGCTATGTATCTGTGTTCCATTTTCTATACTTTTGAGGTTTATTTTGCTTATTTTTAAAAATAGAGATTTGCCGTTTTCGCGATAGTGTGCTACTTTTTTGTAAAATTAAACATGCCATTAACATCATTTTCTTATTCCTCTTGGTTTGTGATATACAGGGGATTTTGTAAAAATATTCCAAGTCTATCTCTAGGAGCAATGTGTTGAATGAAGTTGAATTTTTCCAAAATCCCACCGTTTCTGAGATTATGGGGTAGGGAACCTTAGTTTCTACACCCTGTACAAGTAGATACTATTCGAATAGACACAATTTTAATCGTTTCAAGTAACCACAACCGTAAATTTCAGAGGCAATTGTTTGGCTCCTTTCCTTGGCTTGTTTATACAAAACAATCAGGTGAAGGGGCACTTTGCAAAAATTGTTTGCTGTTTGTGAAAAATCTGTTGGAAAAGGAGAATCGCAGAATGCTGGGGCTTTAATTACTAAACCATTTTACTTGAGTCTGTGGGTGGTGATACTAGTATGCCGAGATTAAACTCTAGGCAGCAAAACCGGGTCAATATACCTAAAAGTTCCCCGAAAATATATTATAGAGTTTCCATTGCGATTCCCTACTTTGACGATTTTTTGGACCAACTTAATTCAAAGAATCTGATCAATTCACTCCAACTACTCCACTAGAAGTTATTGACCATTGTAATCCGCATTTTTTTCCCAATGTGTATTATTTACTAAAAATTCTAATAACTTTACCGATCTCAACAATCACACCAGAAAGACGCTTTTCAACTTTAGTAAGACTAAAAAATTGGCTAAGAAATTCGAAGCCTAATGACCGACTTACGGGTTTGTCATTACTTTCGGTTAATAAGGACATTCTAATTGACCCTGAAGATGTTCTAGATCGGTTTGCAAGGGAAAAAGCCAGAAGATTAAACATTATTTTGTAGATAATAATAAATATGTGTATGATATTTCTTTTTCAGATTATTAAAATTTTATAATGTATATGTAGTGCGACTGCTATGTTTGCTATGCTATGCAACACACTACCCTCAATTCTTTGTTGGTTTATATTATGGTACATTTTTTTTTTGTATATAACCGGAAAAGTCTGTTTAAAATAATTCATAATACTTTCTATAAATGTGGTTAGGTCATGTAATAATGTTACAATTAAATAACTGTGAAAATACCTACTGCTTTAGAAGACATCTTCACAAAATGTTTATATAAGTCTGGGGCTGGTAGTGCACCAAGTTGATTAATTTTTTCAACGCTCTCCTGAATTTTTGCTTCTAGCAGATTCTGCTTAGAAGCAAATTTTTCTAAATGCTTGGCATCTTCATCAATTTTATCTTGTGCATCCTTTTCTTTCCTTTTCCAACTTTCTAATTCGGCTTGTTCTTGCTTCAACTACGAATATTCGAAACATTATATTACATATAACATATACAACAGAGATGTATAAATTTTTTTAAGACTGTTTACGTCTTTTAGGGTCTCTTTATACATATCAGTAACGTATCAGTGCCGACACAGTTCCGTGAAATATTTATCATTATGTCATGAAGCAACACTCAGTAAAAATTTTTATTTAAATTTATTGGAACCTATATTTTTTTCTCTGCCACTAATACACGGTTACAAAATAAAACGGATAAATTACTAATGTGTATAAATAGACCCCCAAATAATGTAATAAGTTTGATGGATATTTGTTTAATTTCGATACCATTGAAGAAATTACAACGGTACTGAAATTAAAATATCGTTTTAACTTTCAAGTTCAGAGTGGAATTACCCGATCTGCTAAACCTAATATTACTGGTCTCTTTTGGGATGGTGAGTGGCTATAATTAAAATTTACGTATCTCTACTACACCACAAGGGAGCGACGAAAAGTGGGAAGTTTGTCAAAAACAGGCAGTTCCTATGGATATGCAGAGCTTTAGCCAATTAGCAATGATTAATGCACCGTTTCCATAGATACTTGATAAATGAAATCATAGAAACAACTACTCCGCTGGCTAGTACCACGATCGGTATTGAATTACACTATTGACTCCTGACTTTCGATGGTCGCGATTTCGTTGTTTTTAGAGCTGCCATGAAACCGTTCCAAAATAGCAATTAATACAGCTAGAACAAAATATCGGTATTAATAATCCAATCAGCCAGTATGTTAGAGTATTTAAGACATTATTTAGTGGGGTGATGTACGCAATACAAAACACCAAAAATTTATAGTTAGAAATCAGTGTATGTATGTGTGTTATGTAAATATAAACAACGTAATTGATAAATTTGCTGCAGACAAAAAATTGGACGTTATTCTATAACTATTTATTAGAGCCTGTTTTTTTTTCACTTATGCCACAAATATGATAAAAAATATAGGTATTTGTTGTTCTCGTACCCTTTATAATGAAATATATTAACAACCTTTTTTTTTAAATTCCCCCCCCCCCCCCCCCCCCCCCCCCCCCCCCCCCCCCCGGAAGGTTTCCTATAATCGTCCTTGAGGCCAATGTGGTGTTAATTAGTGTCGCGTCCAAATATGGTCAAATACTAAAACCAGAAAAAAATGTTAGTAAAGCGCTCTAGTCAGTCAATTTAATTTTTTGATATTTTAATGTATCTTGCCTCAAAAGGAAAATAAAATAGATGCCAAACATAGTAAAAGCTACATACACAACCAAAAAAGCACATTGTCCAGAAAGAATCACGATGCGGCCGGCCGATTTCTAAAAACAAATTGCAAATTATATTTTAAAATATTCACTTGCACTTATTTCGTCACCACATTTAAACATGTAATATGAAGTAAAACTTGCTAATATAATATATTAACCATCATTAGTCATGTCAAAAGCGAAGAACTAACTAAAATTAATTTAAAAATAAGTAGCCCTATTTTATAATAATTACAATTAATACCTGTAAAATGGTAGTATTCAATTGAGAAAAATTCCGAGGATACGGCCACGTCGAGTCGGGCCGTTGTTGGGTGATATAAGCTATGACGAACGTTATAGCCGAGGTAATAGCATGTAATAGCTACGTATCGCCTGAACTAGTAGATGAAGTATTGCATGTGAGGCGATGGCATCGGCTGGCCGAGCGACGGTCTGTAATAAATATATTAGAGTATCTGTGGACGGTGGCCCGCCGTCTGCTGTTAATGGCGTTATTTGTATGTTAGTTAATCAATTATAATAGGGATACATACTTATTTGCTATGTGCCTAGGAAATAATAAACTACATTTTGGTTTTGTGCGTTTTTAGGATGTTTGCAAAACTATTTTTGAAAAATATTTACTTTTTTAAAAAGAGAATTTTCCCTGTATATTTTCTGATACGGCCCGGCCGCCCCTGACGAGCCGTCACTGTTAGAAATCTAGTATAACTTTGCTGCGCATATTTCGGTTAATAATTTATGAATTTTTTTTTCGGAAAGTTACTTTTTTCTGTTATGTGAAAATGTCGGCTTTGGGTTAAAACACTGTATTATACAAATATATTTAAAAAGTAGGATGTGATGTAAATATAGGAAAATTTTAATTTAATTTTTGACATTAACGGGCTTCTCGATTTGCTTGATTTTTAATGTGTTATCTACAGGTTGGTCCTTAGTGATAACATAAACGAGCAATTTTATATAAAGTTGCTGATAAATAAAAAATACAGGTTTTACAAAAAAATCCAAATTTTTAAGTAATGGTACTTGGTTTATAACAGCGATTTCATTATGGAGCATTTGTAAAAATGTGTGGCAGGAGCCCAGTGAATCCACGTTTTTTTATGATTTCTCCATAAGTTTCCTACATCTTTCAACTTGTCTATACCGCTATACTTCATCTTTTCTTTTTTTTGCAGAATGCCCACAAGTTATTTTCTTTTTAAGAATTCATTTTGCAAAATCACCTCATATATATATATATATATATATATATATATATATATATATATATATATATATATATATATATATATATATATATATATATATATATATATATATATATATATATATATATATATATATATATATATATATATATATATATATATATATATATATATATATATATATATATATATATATATATATATATATATATATATATATATATATATATATATATATATATATATATATATATATATATATATATATATATATATATATATATATATATATATATATATATATATATATATACGTCAATTATTTTCTTTATATTCTATTTTCTCCTAATTTATAGTTGACAAATTCTGAGAGCAGTGATTCTGGCAATCGGCAAAACAGTCCAATTCCTAATTTTTTGTGCAATCGATTCTTTATATGAACTTCCTTGAATTTTAGGAACTCTTGTTGGTTATATATAACTCTGGTAGTATGTTTGATTTATAATGATAATTTCTTACTTTTTGGTCAAATGGTATACTCAATTTTAATCGATTATTAAGTATAGAACAGCTTGTTAAAATTACATTGTTGGATATAGTTACCGTACGCGCAGCACCACATCTCTGATAAAGGGTAATAAAACATGCGCAGACTAATATGCAACAATATCTTTCATAAAATTTGGAATGAAATTAGTAATTGTTTGCTAGAAAGACAGTGAAATTAAAATTCATTAGTGTTAGAAAATATTTAAAGATGCATAACCCCATGGGAAAGTATTCAAATCGACTTTGATTTACTAACTATAAATATCCTACAACACTAATTTTTGAGACAATAAATTTATACAATTACTGACCTTTTTAGTCATCTCCTTAACTTTGGTTTCCATAGAGCTTAGTTCCTTGTTCACCTTTTCTATTTTTTTGTCAATCTCCTCCACTTCACTCTTGCAATTTATTAACTGCCGTTTCCGATCTTCTAGCGAAATTTCCTACAATAATTCTTTTTGAGCACTTTATAAAGCAGTAAGTACTGAAGAAATTTTCATATTTTGAACATTTTTTTTATAACAGTATTGAATTTGACATGTTTTTATTCACATTTTTGTATACAATTGTTTTAAAGCGGCCATTTTAAATTAAACAATTTTTAATTTCTATATTTAATTTTATCGATCGCTACCTTGAATTTTCTAAAAATGGATCAATTTCAGCGGATCGAGTGTTATACAAATTTCATTTTTCAATCGAACATTCTATAGTTAATTTGCTAATTTTATATATATATATATATATATATATATATTATGTACCTGAAACTATCATAGACATACTAGTCTGCATGAAATGTATATATAAATATTTTTTTCACCAGTTAAGGAATAGCTAAAAAGTTTTGCTCCCATTCTGAACGCACCAAATAATCTCATTAATTTAAAAACAAATACCTGTAGGGCATGTAAAACTTCATCTCTTCTCCTTATTAGGTTATTAGTTAACAAATTTTCGAGTTTATTTTTTTCTGCTTCCAACTTCATCCTAGTACTGAATGCTTCTTTATTTTCTTTTTGCAACCTTTGTATATCGTCATTCAAAGAATCGACTTGCTGTTGATCTGCGACAGATAATGAAGACAACAGTTCCTGATGTAACTCCGATTCTAAATTTTCTTTGGTAGTCTGCATGGCTTCCAAGCTTGATTTACACTGAGCCAAGGAACGTTCTTTGGGAACCCGGAATTTCTCTATGTTCGTCAGCTCTTCTTTCATTAATCTTAATTCAACTAAAGAAAGAAAATATATAACTCTTGTTTGTCTGCAAGTAGTAGAATGTTGTGTGGCTGAATAGCAGATGTGTTTTGGACTTCCGGTTTCATTCAATCATTTTTATAATTAACTTATGGTAGATATATCCGGTCCGCGAACACTGCATTCACTTGCAGACGGAAAGAGCTTATTAGCGGAAACAAGGATAAAAACAATAATAACACGAAAACTTAAAAGGCTATATACAAGCGCGGAAGTAATGAACCAAAAACTTTGTCTGTAGAACGTGAATTATACCCAAATCAAATATCCCCCTGCTTTTAGGCATTTATAGTTTTAAATTTTGATTTTGTGTTCGTTGGCGTTTGTTTTGTCTTTGTTACACGTAGAATTTTAAAGTAGATTAATTTGACAACCCTGTATCTTTTTACTTATTTACTGACGGGTAGAAATGAGTATCACTACTTAGTCGAAAGCACTTTAATACAATAACAGTATAGTACAAAACATATATGTCGTTCACATTAACTTTTTCAAGCTATCGTGTAAGTTGTTGGAATTTTAAAAAGTTAGGTAATAATAGATACAAACAAATTTACCTTTTACTTTATCATAAATCACCTTGGCCTTACTGTTCTTTGTTTCAATTTTCTGCATATCAGAAACAATAGCATTTATTGAAGAGTCCGATTCAGCAAGTTCGGCACGTAAACTCCTTAATTCTTGTTCGCATTGTTGGATTTGCGAAATAGTTTCTCCTCGATTTTTTTGCATTTCTAAACGAGATCGTGATGTATTGAAGTAACCGCCAGTTAAAGAACCTTTTGAGGAAACCTGATCTCCTAAATAAAAAAATCATCTTTTACTGATGTAACTAAATAAATTTAGGAAGTTGTATTGCCAAGAATATTAAGACTGTATATTTTTTTTTACATACCATCTAAGGTTACACAATCCAGTCCCGTACTTCGCGCTAATTTTGTAGCCGCATCTAAATGTCTGCAAATAAGTGTCTTTCCAAACAAATATCTCATGGCTTTGTCGTATTTTTTATCGTAATGCAACTTTGAAACCATCGGTATAGCGTCCTGAAAAGAAAAATGGCTTTGATACAGGCAATTATGCAAAAATGTAACACGAAAATGATTACTAAATTATGACGACACCGTAATAGTTAAATCAGCAAACAGCAAAAACAAGTATACAATACTGTATTAACAATTCTAATGACACAAAAGAAACTATTATTGACATTGTTACATAACTTATTAGTTTCTATCAGTATGACATACTGACTGAATGAAAAAAAAACTAATCAGGTTACATATTGATTTACTCGAAAAATAATAAGAATAGATGTGTAGCGGGTTTAGGACAGAAATAAAAATTACGTTTTCTTAAAAAACAGCCGACGTTTCGACTATATATTTAGTCTTCTTCAGGGCTAAAAAGAAAGAAAAAACATTTGTTGTTTCTTTTTCTTATAAAAATAGACTGGTGTACATTTTTTTTTCAATAATACGTGAATTGTATAAACAAATTAATTAAATAATTAATTACTAGTTAAAACACAACTGATAATTTAAAAAAAAAACTACAGAGATACACGAACTACCAGTACTTACTGAAGACTTTTTTTTGATAATACAAATATGTATATACATAATTTTTTGCAGGCTACTAGAGATAATATATTTCTTTTAATTATAAGTAACTTTATATAACAATATAAAGTTATTTTTATTTTATTATTTTAACAAACCAGAAAAGTTTTTTTTATTAATAATACATAGCTATTTTTAAATATCGTATTTATGTCAACACACAAAAGTATGTACATGTCCATACGAAACCTAAGGAAAAAGATAACATTATTTTTACAACAATAACAAGACAAACCCGACAACAGCAACTAAAAGGTGAAAACTTCTCTGCCACCGTTAAGACACTCCTTTGTGCTGTATTGTGTTTTTTTCCCAAATTGTTATTTTGATCTGGTAGCAGGACTATTATTATTTTATCATTATAGGTTTAAATTCATTTAATAAGTGGTTGTATTGCATACTAAGACCTTGTATGTCGGTCCTATTATTTAAAGTATTATTTAGGTTTATATAAATCATTTCACTGATATTACGTTTAAAGTAGTTTTTCCCCTATCCAGTATGTTAACGTTATCAAAATCGAAATCGTAACCCAACCTAAAATGGTGTTCTGCTAGTGCCGTTTTATCTGATTTATTGCAGTGACGTTCCCTACAATTTATATCTTTATATTTATATTATATAGTATATCAACTTATCTTGATATACCCTATTTTTTAAATATTGTCTTGTGGCACCGAGACTTGATTTTTGGCAATTTTGACAAGGAATTTTATAGACAAGGTTATAGTTTAGTTCCTTGGGTACTTTGTCTTTTAGTGGCGTATAAAGGCAGTATAAGGTGTGGGTGTTATAAAATGCAAGCTTACAATTAGGATACTTTTTGTTGATGTTTTCTGAGATATTTTTTATGAAGAGAAATTTGTAATAATTAACTTCCTGTCGACTTTCTTTTGTTTTTTTTTTAATAATTTACTTTTATAATTAGTTAAAACTCGATTGACAAGTGGCAATGGGTAGTTATTATTTTTTAGGACAGCTTTTACTTTAATTTCATTTTCCTCTATATACTCCGGACTGCTGAGGTCGAAAGCTCTGTAGAAGATTTTTTATTGTGGTAATTTTATGTGAAGTGGCATGCCCTGATAGATAGTTTAGCACTCGCCATGAAGCAGTAGCCTTGACATACCAGTTGGTTTTCAAAACTCCATCCTCAAATCTAATCACCAGTGTATTAAGAAATGGTAACCGCCCTTCGATTTCTAACTCCATGGTGAACTAGGATGGTAGGTGTTAAATTGTGATAAAAGACTTTCAGAGTTGGCTCGTGGACAAGCCAGAAGAGTATCATCGACATAATTTGACGAATGGGAGATCGAAAGGTAGTTGTTCCTCTATGCAACTGACTAAGTTAACGAGTACTGGATTAGCTGGATTACCCATTGCCGAGCCGTCGAGTTGTTGGTACATTTCTCCGTTAAATGAAAAATAACTGGAGTTATGATGGAGTTACAAATGAGTCTTAGGAAACAGAATTTGATGTAGTTTTCAGAAAAACGAAACAACCTATATATCTTCAAACTAGAAACATTAATGAAGGTGCATTTATAACCAAAAACCCCGTATATAATATGTAACATACGAACATTGTATTTGTTTGTGTAAGGTTCAAAATGGTTATTTTTAACTTATTGATCTTCATTTTAATTAAGTGCAAAACAAACGAACAAACCTTAACAGTTACATTAAACATTTTAAATCATAATGCTATACAAACAAAACGGACAGCTCATTCCGTGTGTTCAAACAATTTAAAATACTTTGCAGAAAGTTTTCATTCCAAATTCAGGAAATGTAGGAAGCATCAAACTTCAGAAAAAAAATACGGTTCTGATGAATGTAAAAACAAAACTATTTTTTACAAACCCTTCCACTATATTTTTAACATTTTCACACTGTGATAATACAGCAGCTTCTTCAATAAATAATATATAATGTAACAATAATTTATTTAAGACAACAGTAAGAATAATAATTATTAAACTAAAAATCATAATATAATACTTCATACTCATTTTAAACTTACTTTGTCAAACAAGAATGATATTTTTACAATTTTCTTTCGCAAAAACTGCCGACAGTTATGTCAGGCACAGGTACAATTAAATGTGACATAAGAATTCTTGTCACTGATTGGTCAAAACTGATGGTAAATAATCAATAAAAGTTTCCATTATGAGTGTGGCTGAACAAATGAATTAATATTTATTTTTCATATACATATATCATTATATTTAGGACCTAAATTTATATTTAAAATTTTATCACAGTTTGTATTAAAAAAATAAAAAAGAAAACATAACGGTTTGGTTTTATTGTGATATAAAATAAAGCAAACATAAATGTCCTCTTATACTATATTTTTATTAACTAAAACTAAACTAAATACGATTTTTCGCTGCTCTCATCTTGGTAAGGCACCGCCGCGTTGTTTCGCTTTTATTGAAATACATGTCATCAAATCATCTGCCGCGCACTAATCACCTAGTGGAAACAGTTTACGGGAGCAACATTAATTTCATACATTTTATTAAATGCGCAGCTGAGCGGACCAACGCATCGTTGCTTCAGTAAAATCTAAAATGTTAAAAGCTGCCCCTACGCTTTATCGGTCGACCTAAATATATAAAATATCTAAAAACAAATAAATAAAATACATGAACCCTAGTAAAATATTCTTTGCACAATATAATTTGTATTACTCATTTGTACTTTTGTTTACAAATAATTCAATTTAAACAAATAAATTCATTCAGAACAAAGAATCCTGAATAAATAGGCCCCATATTTCCAGTTTAAGTATCTGCATGTATGCCCAAGCATATATAACTTCACATCCTCACCAATCTCCAATGGCATCGGATTTTCAAAGAAACATATACTGAACATGTCTAAAAAAGGTTGATTCAAATTTCCACAAAGTTAATATTTATTTTTTTGGAAATACATATATACTTAACCCGTAAAATTACCATCACATAAAATATTAAAACTGATTAGAAATACTTACAGAATCATTCGGATAGTCTAGTTCTCTCACATTCAATCTATTCAGGGGCATGAATGTTACTTCTCCTGGCAATTTTTGCCTGTTCATTTCCTTAAGGATCATCGTGCCGACCTTATCGTTGTCAATAACATGATGAAACAGCCTATTACCTGCTGTTACTTCTACAGCGATATAGATGCTTTTTTCACACTCAAAATTTTCAATCACTGGTCCATAATATGCTTTGGCTATATCTGCTTCTTTGCCTCCTCGAGCTAAATAAAAAATATCTAATTAAAATAATGTTTAATGAGGGGTCTATCTAATTATCTATATCTAATTCTAATTAAAATACTGTTTAATGAGGGTCTGTTTTGAGTCCTCTCTTGTCCTTGATTTATATTACTGATCTTGTAAAAGTTAACCTTATTTGCGGACGACATGACACCTCCATTGTTTGGCATAATAAAGAGATTGCTCAGCTAAGGAAAATTATAATTCACGACTTGCTGGTTAAAAGAGGGTGTGATTCAAACCGACTTTCCTTCAACTTGACGAAGACTAATGTTGTTGGTTTTAGGTGTGACATGCAGAACTTGCAGTTGGACAGTGTTACAACCCTTGACAGCCATGTGACAAGGTTTTTGGGGGTTTTTGTTGATAAAAATTTACGTTTCGAGGATCACATTTTAAATTTAAGCAAGAAACTCTTTTATGGCAGCTTTGCAATCAGAATTGCAAGAAATGAACTTGGAATGGCAGTGGCGCGTACCGTTTACTTTGCCTTATTTGAATCGCCCCTCAGATACGGGATTCCATTCTGGAGTTTTAATAGTCAATATCTGTTAAACATCTTGTTTGTTCCGCAGAAGAAAGCTGTTCGCTTTATTGCTGGTGTAGGTCTAAGAGAATCCTGCAGACCTCATTTTCTGTCACAAAAAATCTTGCCTTTGCCAGTGCCTACTACTGCTTTGACTAAAAATTCTTTGATTTATGAGGGAAGAAAGCTTTTTAACCACTTGCCAAGTAGCCTTAGAACAATTGGGTCATTAAAACAATTTAAAAGAAGTCTTAAAAAAGTATTGTTAGGCAAAGCCTACTATAACCTTGCCGAATTTTATGCTGACCCTATTGCCTAATCTGTCTGTTTGTATATGTTATCGATCTTATGTTCTTTTTTCAGCTGTACTGTTTTGCACATACTTGTATTTACTATGTTTGTATTTTATATTGTTTAGCTTGTTTAATGTTTTAAGATTTTTTTGTATACTATTAGACTTTTATATTATTTTGTAGTATACTTTGTCAATGGAAATCGCATTTCCATATTTCAATATACGTCTTGGATTCTTAGACCTTTTTCAAGAGAGTTAATGTAAAAAATGGCTTATTAGAATTTTTTTAAGAGTCGTAAGGAATACTGTTGTGTAACATAGGAACCTTCAAGTTATATCAAAAAAACAAGTAAAAAAGGCATAATTAATAAAAATGCAACTTGCAAAATGCTGTTACTTTCTTAGTGGTAATAGATGGTAAAAGATAACAATTTATAATCTTTTGTTATTTGATTTCTCTGCATTGTTTTATGGTAAACGTTTTTCTTTACACTATTTCTTTATTTAACAAATCTGATTCAAGTTTTTTAAAATATATCAGCCTACACACGTTTTATTAGATTATATTATTTTCACCGAGGTTTAGTTGTACACCTATTTTTAGATTGGTACAATTGAGAGTATGTTGGTATGTACTCTTGGATTCGTTTGAAGTGGACTGGGTTTTCCCGTATATACTAACACCCGCCTGGAAAGTTTATTTGAATTGATTCCGAAATGTCGTAAATAAAAATTTGCATGTTTTTTATAATTGACAGAATTTTTATCATAAATACGAGAATAGTTCTTGGAAATGTTAAATTTTGACAGGTTGTCAATTTTTTTTTTTAATAGAATACCCTGTATATTATATGGCCATCGAATGGGTCTCTTCTTGCCCTGCTATAAGAGGCAGCTTGTTAGAGAAAGAAAGAAAACACTATTACATAGTGGAGTCGACGGAAACACAATGCCTTTTACGGCAGGGGTGTTCTAAATATTTTTTCTGCAAAAAGACACCCATTTGAAGGACATATAATATATATTCCATTCAAAAACGTTTACAACCTGTCAAAATTTGACATTTCCAACTTTTGTAATTAGGACATTTTGGTATCAATTTAAATAAATCATAAATCCCCAGGTGGTGGTCAAAATATATGGGAAAACTCTGCACTATTTGCTTTTGGGCGATATATATGATATAAAGTGACAAATATACATTATATTAGGCAGCCAACAGACGATGGTCTAAATGCAATTAAATAAGCATTAGACAGGCAATGAACTAGTCACTCGTCTATTACCCCTCAATATTATTATAATTACTTTTGATATACACTTACATATAAAGGTGTCTAAGACTTTTCTAACACTATCTCTGCCATTTAAAATAGGTTTTCCAACCATAGACCGTAACTGCTGATCAGCTTTCGCCAGATCTTCTTTTAATGAGGATAAATTTGTTTGTACACTAGTTTCTTTTCGCCACAAATCCCTAAAATTTTAACAATAATTGGAATATCTTATAAAAATCAACAACTTGCGTATTAAATGCTTCCTCATAGAGTAGGTATTTATTAACTTTTTACAGTAAAAAAAAATTCTTAGTAGAATATAATTATCATCTGCTCTTACTCGAAGCTCAATGGTTATAGGGGCTGTCCTCTAAAGTAGGACAAAATGTGCTAAAACATCCCTATAGCCGAAGGACCTCTTTTAATTAGGTTATTCTAATTACTAATTATTTTAGAATATACAAGGTAGCCCAAAATAGCTATAAATTTAATATATGTTTGATATACTACATATTTACCTTTTTGCATTCTAAACATGATTCTGAAAAAACTGATGAACAAATTATACTTCCTAAGTTTCAAAGAGTTAAACAGTACTATTGGTTCCGTATAAAGGTTCCACTTGATATATTTCTAAAATTTTAAATTATTCGAATTATACAAATAATGAAAAGAACAGCAAAACGCCATCATCATTGCAAGCTACTTCCACTAACTGCAAAGAATATTTCCTTCATAAAATGCAGAAGTAAAGTAGCCAATTTCAACGAACCTCTTTAGGAATTGTAATCAAAACAAAAAGTATACATAATCCTTAAACCCTTTCACAAACTTTACTGGTTATATCACCATCATATAAATCTGTGATGCTGTCGTTTCCCATGATGTTTACAATTAATATACTTATATCAACAAATAATATTATTGCAATAATACGTACGCACAATTAATTTTTAAAAAATCTTAATTGTACTCAATATGGAAAACAACTTACTTGACTTCACTACTCGGTATACTTTTACACCACTTTAAAAAAATTAACTTCAAACAAGAAAAATTTTGTCCAAAGCGTGATTTGTTCAAAATCCTGTTTAAAATACAAAAAGTTGGAAACTAAATATGGTTACAAGAATATTTTCTATTGAAAGTTTGTAACCTACTGTCTTGTATTTTGAAATTGATCTTTATTTTTCTTAAGCTCGTAACATTGCTTATTATATTCATCAATGTAATTCTTTTGCCTTTCCAATTCTTGAGATTGCTCCTCAATTTTCCTCTGCAATTCAATTGTTTTCTGTGCATCCCTTTTTAAATCGGCTTCCAATTTATCTTTGTGATCCTTTTTATCTTTTATTTGTTTATTAAGAGATTTTAACTCACTTTGGATCCATCTAAAAGCAACAATTTATTTCTATATTAGATACATTAACGATTATCGAAACAATATATCTGAGAATATGTTAAAAAATTACACGTCCAAACAAAATTACTAGTTTCTAATAAAATAAACAGTTACAAAACAAGATAAATAGATGATTAAGTCATGTTTGGGGTCCATAAAGTACTTTCATACAAAACTATATAGAACATATAAAATACATATATACAATACATCAGTATTACCAAAATAATTATTCTGAAAAAATAAAATATGGTTTAATTAAATAAGACACTTTTTCACATTATTTAAGAAACTTGTTGCATTTCCATTACTTAACATAATTTTATATGGAAGATATCTGAAACCCAGAATAATGGTGTATACTGAGCTATTCTTTATAAGAAATTTGAAACACTTGTAAACAGAAATTTCTGTTAAAATTAACATATTATTGCTTTCCTTGAAAACACAAGATTCTTTATTGTCCATATTATATAATATTCCTATAACCACCCCTTTAACCATCTCGAACATTTTACCATGTCACTGGCGTTTTTTCGACAAAGTCAAGTCTCTCATTCTGTTTTGAATTTGTTTGTTGTCTTAAGACTTTTTAAAATGTTTAGATATTATTTAGCAAAAAATTTCCATTCATGCACAGCTAGTTATGTATAAGTCATAATGCAACATTTCAATTTTTATCAGATTCTACATGCATGTGACCTTAAAGTTATAAGTATAAATGGACAACTCTTTGGTAGCTTAATGTACAACTTCACTGGAATTACATGTGTGCCTTTAGCTACAAGCTCAAGTTGATGCTTAGGTATATCCACATTGACTGTTTGTTTGAAATATTATTTGCTGTTACAAATATACAGAAATGTCAAAATATCCAGCTCTTTTTCAGCAGCAAGATCGTCGACGTCTTTAAAAGTTATCAAACGAACAATCCGTTTTTGAATCTTTAAAACATATAAGATGCCCGAGAACAATTGCCTCAACATTCCACATCCTAGTTGAAATTGAACTTTCAAATATGAAAATCTCATGTCAAATGATCGTTAAAAGTAACAAGTTTCTCCTTCAACAATTACGACAGGTTGAACTTTAAGTTTGTTTGAGAATGTCAAATAGGTAGTTTTTTTGACGTCATTAATAAAAATAATGAATAACAACGGCCCAAGAAAACTAACTTGAGAAACCTCGAGTAATGGGATTCATATCAGATTTACAATATGTTCCAAGGCTAGTGTTTATTTTTACTTACTAACATAAGGTGGACAGAAAAAAAAATTAAAATTAACAGTATTTACAGGAAACAGGTCAAAAAACTTTTCACAAGAGATAATAGATATTTTATAAGTAGTCAAGATTGCGGCGAATGAGAAAGTCGAATCGCGAGCAGCGCTTTGCAGATTTTGGAAGTTGTGCAACTTATTCCCATAGTTCTTGTTCAACCAAAAAGGTAAAAAAGTGCTGAGAAAATGAAGACCTTAGTGCTCAAGGTGAGCAAACAAGAACGGCGTCGGTTTCTAACCTAGAAAAAGTTACCGATTCTGGCGGCGAGAATTGTAACATAGTGTCCCTTTTAAGGGAATTATTGGAAGAATCCAAGAGTAAGAACATACTACTAGAGGAAAGTAACAACCTGTTGAGGAAAAACTCCATATAGCCACAAGAAAAGAGAAAGAAAAACATACGGAGGTAAAACCTGCCGAAGAGAGACAGCAAATCAAGTCATAGTCGAAAGAAAAACTACGACTAACGTAAATAATACAATCCAAACCAACAGATGGCGATACTGTGCAAAATGAAGTTATCGAAACAACATCACAAACCACAAAAATCCATTCAGCTATCGCCACACAAGAAAAAGAGAAGAACAAAACATAACCCCAGAAACCGATGATAACTTTGACAAGAAAGAGTCTTCCGGTTCGTCTCGTCAAAGGCAGACCTCTGTGTTATTAACATAAGTGGTTCCACGTGTTCGGTTTTGCTGCTTTATTTCGGGGGGAAGCGGAAGACTTAACCGCTCAGAGTGGAAACTAAGGACCCCGCTAGAAAAGGGGCAGACGCTGTGAACGTGTGAAGCCTAGTTGTTCCTGCATTCTATCCCGTTCATCTGCCGCAGTTCTACATAGAATATTAGCCTAACTGCCACTATGTGACGGGAGTGAGAGGGGCAAGGGGATGGCTTGAAAAAAAAGGTCATCTCGTGAGACCAGTAGTACTCTCAAGGGGCATCTAATGGAAGCCAAGAAGCATTAAAAAAACATTGAAAGATAGTACCAAAGAAAACAAACAAAATTGGAAATATAGCAACCACATCGACCGTATAGCCCAGGCAGCTCAAGGCCGTTAAACTGAAGAGAAAGAAGAAAGTTTGACAAGAAAGATGACTGGCATAATGGAGCTGGCAATTGCCTACAAGCAACGCCATCAAGCAGAACAAGACAAGATGACTGGCAAGGTGGCAAATTGTGAACAATCGAAAAAAACAAAAAAAAGTTAAAAAAAAACGATAGATCTGAACCCATCAACGGAACTAGCGATAAAACACAGCTAATTCAGCGAGCGGGAAAAGTCTCATGGCTGTTTTTTTCCGGCCTGACACCCGAAACAACAGCAAACCAAACCTGGATAAAGGGGTTAATTGTGAAAAAATGACGACCCAAAAAGATAAATATAGAAGCTCCTTCAAAATTATGGTTTTTTTATTGACGGCTATGAGAGGAAGAGTTGCTTTGCAACAAGTACGTATAGGGGAGGAGGTTCGGCAATTTTTGCTGTACCCTCATTAGAAACATCTACTGTTGATTCTGTTACAGATTAAAGTATAGAAAGAAGTATAGAGATTAGCGCTGTTTTTTTAAATATATTCAAAATTTATATAGTAAATGTTTATAGGCCACCATTAGGCGAGTTCCAACCTTTTTTAGAGGCTGTTGAGGGATATGGTCTCTGATATTGGTATCAATAAAATAATAATTATTCTAGGTGATTTCAAACTAATCAAGGAGAGCACGAGGCAGAATGCATGTCTTGATAATGTTTTCCTAAACTTTTCTCCAGCTTTGTTTCAGTCTCTAACATGGATCCATTGATATTGTATCATAACTGTCAATTGGTGCAATTGACAATTTCCACCGATAAAACAAAGATATTTCAAGAGAAGAAAGTATGTAGGCCAATTACACGGAGAAATATGTATATGTTTCATGATATAGTAAGCGGGTTTTCAAGGGATTTTATAACTCAGAATAATGCCAATATTAATGCGAGGTTGGATATCTTTATGGAGAGGCTAGAGGGGGCATTCCTGCAGTCTTTTCCTGAAAAGACTTACCTAGTTCGTTCAGACCAATGTAAAAAAATCACTTGGTTTAATGACTCCCTAAGGGATATGCGTGAAGCCATGGGTTTCATAAATGATTTATATCAACAAAGCAGTTCTGACCTAGTTTTAACTGAACTAAAAAGCTATAAAAAAACTCTATAGGCAATCAATTAAGGGAGCAAAGGTCGCTGCTAATGATAGCCAACTGATTCTCAAAAAATCCAAGAAAAAGTATGTGGCACCTAATAAACAAATTCCGTGCAAATGAACCTTCTAAAACTATTGTTACTGATTCAAACATAACAGCACAAAATTTTAATTACTATTTTGCAGACATTGCCAACAACGTAATAAAAAATATACGAGACTCAAATATAAGTCCATTTCAAAATTTAATTGGGGGGAATATTCAGGGTGAAAGCTTTGTTTTCCATGAGGTATCTTTTATCGATGTTAGTGACATCATTTATAATCTTGTAAATAAAAATAGTACTGACCTCTATGGTTTTAATGTAGAGTAATCAAGAGTATTGTGAATATTATTTACATACCTCTGAAAAAACTAATAAATATCTGTTTTCGCATGAATATCTTTCTCTATAAACCTAAAAAAGCTATAGTTATTCCTATCTTTAAGTCGGGGATGTCATGCTAACTTCCAATTAAAGACCCATTTCCCTTCTTCCAATTTTTTCCAAAATTTTTGAAAATGCTTAGAATAGCAAACTTCTTTGAGGCTAATAAGCTGTTCACAGCTAGTCAATTTGGCTTTAGATAGGGGCTGAGTACCACTATTCTAAACTTGGCTTTTCACATAGTGCAGTCTTTTGAGAAACAACAGTATAACGCAGTAACCTTCTGTGACCTTAGCAAGACCTTCGATTGTGTCACACACAGCATTCTCCTAAAGAAGCCTAAGTTGTAATTAGTTTCACGAATATAGTATCCAGCTGCTCAAAACCTACCTAGAAAATAGAACTCAAGTTGTCAAGGCCAGGGGTGTTTTGTCTGCAAAGAGAGTAATGAATATTGGTGTCCCCCCAAGGATCAATTTTGGGCCCAATTCTTTTTCTAATATATATTAATGATCTTCCATTAACAGATCAATCGGACACCTTTACCACTTTGCGGATGATACATTTCTGTCCTGCAACAGAAACAGACTGGAGTGGTTGTCTATAACGCAGTGGAGGGTTGAAGATTGGTTCTGCGCCAATAAGCTATTGTTGAACAGGGAGACGACTTATAGCATGATCTTCTCAATGAGAGACTTGTCAAGTATTCCTGAAAACACTGAGAAAATCAGATTCCTGGGTATTCAGTTAGACAACAAACTGAAATTTGAATATCATGAAGATGTCGTGTGTGGTAAGCTCAGGAGTGCAGTTTTTGCTTTAAGAGGGCTGAGTGCTTGTGTCTCTTTGGGTGCTTTAAGGACAGCATAATTTTCCATGGTGCACTCAGTAATGACTTATGCGGTATTAGTATGGGGAGATTCGAGTTAGGCACTTAGGGTTTTTAAACTACAACGAAGGGCTGTAAGGGTTGCTGCAGATCTTTGTTATAGAGAGGACTGTAGGGCTGCCTTTGGGACTCTTGGGGTGTTGACCTTTCCATCAGTCTACATACTTGGAAATTTGCTCTACATTGAGAACAATGAAAATAAGTATATCTGTCATTGTAAATTGCACGAATACAATACGCGCAATAGGGAAAACATTGCGATTACATATCGTAAACAAAATCTTTAAAAATAGAGTCAAGAATACTAATGAAAGGTGCATACTAAGGTATTTTGTCTTTTAAAGATGAGAAAAAACTAGCAACAGTATTTACCAAGTTGTTTTAAAGATCTTCCTATAATTGTTGATATCTTACTGAAAAATGGTATGGAAACGAATCGTTTCGCGGCAAGTTGTTGTTGGTGAATACATTTTATGTAAGAGTTTTGACAAAGATTTTCTTTGTTTTTTCTTAAATATGTTGTTGACTACGTGTGTTGAGAGTCCAGACTCTCTGCTTCATCTTTTCGAAAAACTTTCACATAAAAAGTATAAATCAGAAGCACATATATAGTTCAATAGTCAATGTTAAAAGAAAATTTAACACTAACATACATAAGACACAAATTTAGATCAACAGATTTAGCTTTCTTTAACTACTGTACACGCATAAACATAGAAAAATATGAAAGGATAGCTGTCAGGGAGAAAAGTTTGGGTTACTCTCCAGACAAGATAATAAGAGAGAAAACTTTTTACGTTGCGAATATGTATATATTAACGCTTCGTAAATTAACTTTTTTACATATCCAGAAAACGTCATTAACACTGTTTTTGGTAATTGTGACCTATGCGTTTTTGGTGAGCTTTTTTAGGATTGAGAAAGGCCTTCAAATCTATTTTCCTGATCAAATATTTGATAAAAAATGGTTTTTATTTGATAATACTGATTATCAAAAGTTTTGCGGATTCCGTTTTGAATTTTAAGTTCTTTGTCAGAATCTGGCTCATACTTGCTCTCAAAATTACGTTGCTAGAATTGATGTGATAAAGAGCTTTGGGCTATTTCTAATAACTCTTCTATACGTTTACATCTACAGTTCTAAATTTAGCTTTCTTCTATTTGTCTTTGGTGGAGACCATTTTAAAATAATATGCACAATATGTAATTACTAAAACAATATAAAGTACATATGATTGAGCTATCACTGCAATAAACATGATAAGCTCAAAAGATGAAATAAATCTTCATAAGGGATGTATATTAGCAAAAGTAAAAAGGTTAGTAGTTTTTATTTATGATGTTCTAGTTCCAGTGGCGTTAAACAGGAACATGCGTTGTTCTGACTGACTTGAGTATTGTTTAAATAGGTGTGCAAAGGTAATTATATGTGGGGACTTAAACATCAATAGTCTGAAAAAAGAAGACTACTCTTTTAAACTCTTAATGAACTTATTGGACTCTTTCGAACAAAAGAACCAATGTACTGGACCAACAAGAATTTTCACATCGACGGCGGGCAAAACTTCAAGTACATCAATTGACTTGATAACGACCATTGACGACAGCTTAATACAGAATACAATATCGGAACCTCACCTTTCAGATCACACACTACAGGAACTACTGATTAGTATCAGTCCACAAGGAAATCCCATTGAAAACACAAAAATATACAAAAGAATCCTAACAAAGAAAAATCTGAGTGATCTGAAACATGGGATAAGACAAGAAGACTGGAATGGTATCCAAGTATCAAACATTGATTCTGCCTTTGAATTCTTCTTACAGGGCTTTGTTTGGCATCTCGATGCAACGTGTCCAAGAAAACAAATAAAGTATCAAAAATTGCATAACTGGTATACTGCCGAGCTAAGACAAGAAAGAAAAATTATATGACCTGTATTTACTGACTAGGCAGACGGAAGATGAAAACATTTACCAACTGTACAAGGAACAGAAAAGGGAATACAGAAAATCAGTCACTAAAGCCAAGGTAAACTTCAACAAACAGCGTATAATGAACTCGGAAAATACGACGAGGCAAATGTGGGCTATAGTCAATGAAGAGCTGGGAAGAGTCAGAGAAGCCAAGCCAATACATCTCAAAGTGAATGGGGAAATGATTACCGAGCAAAGTAGAGTGGTTGATGAATTTGGTATGGTTTTTTTCAACTGTGGCGGAGAGCACAATAAGGCAGCACTTTGGAAGCACAAACGATGGTAGCACACCTACTACATCTGATCTGCAACCAAATAGTATATTTTTGGAACCTGTGACAAAAATTGAGGTCGAGAGCATTATCAAAAATCTGAAGAACAAAAAGTCAATGGGCACCGACGATATTCCTATTAAAGCACTAAAAGCAGTGTGCAGTGAAATTTCCCAGCGACTTCAAATGTTAATTAACCAATCAATGGAATCGGGAAAATTTCCGAAGGCACTAAAAGCGGCTAAAATAATCCCGCTATACAAGAAGGGTGACCCTACAAACATCGACAACTATAGACCGGTGTCAGTTCTGAGTGTTTTCTCAAAAATATTTGAAAGAGTCATTTACAACAGACTTGTTAACTGTTTAGATACGTTTAATCTATTCTGCAAGCAACAACACGGCTTTAGAAGCGGAAGATCCACTGAGACAGCAGCAATCGAACTAGTAGATTTTATACACCAAGAACTAGAATCAGGACATGTTGTGGCGGGACTCTTTTTCGACTTATCAAAAGCTTTTGATAGCCTCAATCTCAAATTTGTCCATCATAAACTTTACCAACTGGGTATAAGGGGAAATGCTCTGGCTCTTTTGATGTCATTCTTGGAGGAGAGGCAGATCATTGTACAGCTCGACAGTTGCAGATCGGAGCAATACGAAATAAATATTGGAGCAGCACAGGGCTCGGTTTTGGCACCGCTCATTTTCATCTTGTTCATCAACGACTTATCCCTACCAGGAGCTACCATCAAGTTCGCTGATAATACATCTGTTGGCGTGTCGGCGGCAAATGAGGACTCCCTTCTACAGAGTATTTCAGTAGTATGCGACAGTATGAGTCAGTGGTGTGCCCAAAATAGACTGATCCTCAACAAGGAAAAGACTGTTACAGTTCACTTTTATAGTTTGAAGCAAAGGGCATATATAGAGGACTGTGCTGATATGGTGAAATTTTTGGGTTCTTACCTGGATTCAAAAAGTAGTTGGTGTCCCCAAATAGATCACATTTGCTCAGGGCTCAGTAGGGCATATTTTGCTATATTAAAACTAAAACAAACCATTCCCGCAGATATGCTTCTGAACTCTTATTATGCCTTAGCTTACCATTATTTGACTTATAATATCATCCTCTGGGGTCAAGCTACCGATATCAGTAGAATTTTTATAGCTCAGAAGCGCATTATAAGATTGATATTTGGGCTAAAGTCACTTGAAACCTGTAGAGTCACTTTCCAAAGGTACAACATCTTAACTGTTGCATCAATATATATATATTCAAATGTGCTCTATATGTATTTTCCAACAAAGAAAAATTCATGCAAAATCAGAATTATCACAATTACCCAACACGGAATGCATCTGCGTTAGTCGTGCCAAATCATAAAACATCGCTCTTTGAAAAATCTCCACGGTACGCATGTATAAAGATTTATAACCACATACCTGATGCTATAAAATGTCAAACATGAACTGTCCAATTTAGGAAAAAGCTGCGGAAGTACCTTTCTGAGAAGGCCTTTTACTGTTTGAAGGACTTCTAGAACCTCAACAATAAATAATGTATATGTACTGTTTGTTGGAGACTTTATGTGGATAAAACTGTGCTGTACTCTTACTCTGTTTTTTCTTTTTTTGTTTTTTTCATTTTGTATTCTGTATTTGTGATATGTTTACTACGTTTATACACTTTTACGATATATACAATTTTATGATAAGTTTTACAATTCTAGATGATATGATTTTATGACAAGTTTGTACCTATTTTAATATTTTTTTTTGTTTTACATTTTAGTGTTTAAATATAGTATTTAAGAGTTGACCTGTTCAATGTCATCTATTTTGATCTTGTGTGAACTAATAAAGAGAATTTGAATTTGAATTTGACTGATCACTGATCAAAGATCCTACACTTTGTTCTGCCTGTTCACCAAAGTGAATTTATTGGCAATTTTTTACTTAAATTAAGCTAAACAAAAGATCCTGCTTTGAAGGACTATTTTATTTTTAAGTTAAAAAATATTTATATAAAAGCTGGTTCACAGACCATGCACGAATCTTGCTTAAAAATATGAGTTTTTTAACGAATGGTTAGCTTACTTAGTTTTCAAATCGAAGAGTCTCCAGGGTATTCTGAACTAATTCTAGATTGGTTGTGTATATCTTAAAATCACTTGTTAAAACATTTACATTGAATTAAAAAATATTTACTTCTGCGAATGTTAATTTTTGTTTTTCTGTGCATGGGCGTCAGTCGTATAGATCAAGCAAATTACTTTAGTAAGCGTTTTTTATGTATACATTTAAATTTGAGAAGGTAAATTATTCTCTCTCTTTCTATATATCTTATTTTATATATATATATATATATATATATATATATATATATATATATATATACAATATATATACATGTATATTTAAAATAAGGTATCAATTAAAACGACTAGAAAATAATTCGTAAATAAAACATACCCACCTGTCACGGTCTTCCTTAGATTTAAAATGACTACCTCTACCCTGTTTAGCATACAATTCCTTCCTTTTTTGTTCTTTTAGAGACAATTCCCTTGTACATTCTTCCTCTCGAGCTTTTTTTTCTTCATAAAGTGGTTTAATTTTTTCCAGTTCTGCCTCCTTTTCTTTAATAGTTTTTGTTAAACGGGCAAGTTCATTTTCGGCTCTCTCCTTCGATTTATTGTCACCTACATATATTTAAATAAATATGAAATCATATAAAAAAAAACTGACGTGCACAGTAAGAGAATATCTAAAAATTAAAGTGTGTTTACACTTCTTGTAATATGAAAACTTATTATGCAGTATAAATTACAAAATGAATTACCCTGAAGTTCCTCTGACAAATCCTTAATACTAAAATCTAATTTAGTTTTTTCTTTTATCAGGTGTTGAAGGTCATTACTCAAAATATCTCGCTCTTCTTTAATGGTCGCCAATTCCTTTTTCATGTCTTTACTTTTTTTAGAAAGGGATTTAATATTATCCTGAGCTTGCTTTAAATCATGTGTCAATTTTTTTTGTTCCGAACCAGATTCATCTCTCTGTTTTTCCAACTAAAATGGAAATAAAATGTAGAATCCACTGATCTGCTTATAAGACATGTCAACTCCATTTCGTCATTGTTCCCAAAATTAAATACTATCCTCCTAGATCACCCCAAATATAATTTATAAAAATCTAATTTTTTTTAAGTCAGTATGATCTCATGAAATGAAAAAAAATAAATAAAAATATTCTTGAAAATTATACTTTATCCGAATTTGAATATATTTTTGTATGTAACTGTTATTAAATATTATAAGCCAATATATAATAAAAACAACATAAGAAGTTAATACATACATCAGTTAACTTTTTCTTGTTTTCATTCAGTTCAACTTCATGAATTATATATTCTAATGCTCTTCGAATTTTATCATAGTGCTGATATTGCTTAAGTTCTTCCTTTTCTTCCTCCAGAGTTGACAGTCTTTCTTCAATAGTAGTCAAAAATTCTTTAATTTTTTCAATTTTTCCCTCTGTTTCTTTAAAAAGGGCCACTGATTCAGTTTTTCTTTCATCATATACCCTTGTACCTGCGACTTCTCTCAAAAGCTTCAAACGATGTGTATCAGGAGCAGTCGCCATTTGAAGAATCTAGTAAAACAAATTTTAAGTAATATTAACAACAGTACGAAATTCGTAGCGGTCAGCGAAATAATACAATACGAATATGTATATTTAAATTTGAACGAGCATATACGATCCATAAGTCAAAATAGTTAATGTTGAAGAAGCAAGAGGAATGACTTATTATTTTTGGGATTGTTTTATGTTTTGTCCACCAGGTAGTGGGAAGTATGTTTGACTAGTTTCATTTCCTATGAAAAAGAAAATCACGCAATGTTTAGCGTTAAATTTAATACATTAGTTCACGATATTAGATGAATGTTAAAAAACGAATTGTTAGGTTTTTTTTTGTAAGATAAAATATGACATTATTTCATTTTCATAAATAAATCACCTTTCCCTGCTTGACAATGTAATATGGGTTAGAACTTGAAAATCCAGCAGACTCCAAAAGGTTCATGACTTCACTTCGTGGAACAACCTTTTTATTAAGGAAATACTGATCCTTTTTTGCTCCAATAACCCTCCTCAAATAAATTTCTTCATGTTCAATCTACAAAATAAGAAATGCATTTCATTATTTGAAATATATAAAATTCTAAGTTAAAAATTCCATTTATTTTTAAACCGTTTTCTATTATGCCTGTTTTTGAATAACTTTATTTTACTCATAAATATTTTATATATGCAGGGCCTCCATTAGTTCGTTCAAGTCCCGTTGTTATAAGATCTAGAAGAAATTATCAAATACAAAAGTTTAAGTTTTAATCTGTAATTATAAATGTTGATATAATATTACAAAAGTATTCAAGGTTATATTTAACTTAAATTTACCCAACACTTGTAAAATTTTAAGATTTTCATTTTAATATTACACCATAATTTTTGGTAAAGTAATGTAATTTTTGACAAATAATGTAATTTTAAAGTAAAAGAACAGACGAAGTCTCATAAAATGATCATGTTTTGCACTTGTAGATATGTAGTAAAATTCTTATTTATCAGCAATGCTTGTAATTTGTATTTAAAGTGTATAAGAATAATTATCGTAAATTTGCTTTGCTCTGTACACTACTTTACCTCTCCTTGAATAAAATATGAATGTTATAAAAATCTGCTTTTCACCTACTTCTATATTCTGCAGGTGCCAAGCTGGGGCTAGACTGAAGTAATACATTTATGGCGCAAAAGGACATAGTTAAAAACATTTTTTGGAAGGATATCCAGACCTATGTAAATAGGTCTGACAGGTTCAAGGAAATACCACTTGGGGTAGGCAACAAATGTCTCCCTTCAATTACTATACTATCACTGTATAAATTATGTATATCTAGAGCATATTTTATTTCATATAATATATTACTATAAATACGTAGTAGTGTGCTAAAAACACTAGAAAAGATTCTTAAGTGGGACGTCCAAGGATATTCGCTGCAAGATCATCATAGCACTGAATTTTTGTGGTTAGTAGAGTTCTTGCAGATTTTTGAAGAAAGCGAAACGTCGGGAAGTAACTTCTGCCCTTCCAGATCCATACATGATTTCCTAATTTTCCTTTATGTGTTTTTAGAAAATGAAAACTATATTCTTTGTATTAAAATAGAACAATAAAAATTGGTATATGTACAGGGTGGGTAACTAAGAAAGAACGCCTGCTATATCTCATAAACTGATCAGCACATAACTTAGGAAAAATAATTTTAAGTAAAAGTGGCTGAGAGAAATTGCTGACATTATTTGAAAGTTCCTAGAATGGCCTGTAATGGACGTATTAATAAAGATTAACCAAAAAAACAGTGATTTCTCTTTTATTAACCTACTTAAGCTATATCAACAATATAATCCAGAAAAAATGATGAATTTTGCCCACTTATTGCTTTAGAATCTAGTTCTTCAAATTAAGTGGTGGGGGAGAGGCAATAAAAAAAGTTCCAACTCACGACATATATTTATTTATAAATAATAAACATAATACATTTGAAAGATGCATGATGGACATAGGTCTGTGTGTGCACCTAAAAAATATACTAAAGTAATTGCTGTTCACCTAATCCAGTTAGAAGTGTTAGAACCAAATTCCTAAAATAGTTGCCATGGTATGTAACATAAAGAAAATATACTATTACCAAAAGCCAACAGTATGCTTGATTTATTAAAAATTATCCATTATCCGTTTATTTAAAACGATTTTAACATTTTTAAAAGGTTTGACTTTAAGTTGGGCTGGCAACAAATTTAAAATCTAAGGACCACTTAAATGCAGTCTTACCAGTGACAGTCAACTATCTAACCACTGAACCAGCGCCGCTTATGCCAGAAAGGAAATAAATCCTGTTAATATTCTGGTATTAAAAGTTATCTCTGAAGCTCACGCTAGACGGCTCCACAGGTGTTCGCAGCAATTTCACTGGTTGGGTATCAAATGACATGAAACGAGATATATCTACTTTCATTTGCCTTTATCACAAACCATTTTCTTTTTGCACCAATTCGAAAAACTTCTATTTCTTCTAAATTTCTATTTATTAATAGCTATGCAACTACAGTACTAACCACTTGAAATACATAATGAATATATTTAAAGTTGTATACCTCAAAAGATATATATATATATATATATATATATATATATATATATATATATATATATATATATATATATATTAGTCTAAAATTACACATCTTAAGCCCTGAGATATTGTAACCATTGTACTTTTGTATTGTAACACTGTAATATGCAAGTCCTTCAATTTTGAGATACAGGAAATTGAAAAATTTTTAAAATATTTTTTCTATTTCGTTACTGATTTTTTTAAGAATCATCCTCGGAATATTTAAACAATTTGCAACAAAAAGAATTCTTCGTACTTTTTACCAAATCGTGCTGTTTTCAATATATTGGCACGTTACCAAAGATAAGCATACAATTTGTCAAGTGTGTCTGGGAACATTCCTTTTCTAGAGTTGTCAAAGGTAATTAGATTTATTGAAACATACTATACATATATATATACTTCGAAAATGGTTTTTGGACCCCTAATGTATATTCAGTGAAACAGTTTTCTTGTGTAATTTGATCCTACTTTTTTATATATAAAACGAAGATTTAGTTTGTATGTAGCATTTTTTTTATTTTTAAGGGTTTCAGCAAGTTTTTGCTTTTATCAGTGTTTCAAAGAATGTAATCTCCGGCATCATAATAAAATATCAACAAACAAAATATTCACAAACAAACTTTCTAGCACAGTATACAACATTTAGTTTTGAAACATCACATACATTAAAACATTCAAAAGTTAAAATTCGACTTTTGAAGGCTAGAGTATATAGTTATTTTAAGATGTATTAAATTTGGCTTACATTTTTAATTTCATTTTTGTCTTTATTGAATTTTCCTATTTTTTATATAACATCTCTAAAAAGTCCCTCTTTTTTTGGTTAGTTTCTGTTTCCTAGAAATTAAAAGTATGGAAAGTTTCGTTTATATGTTTTCTGAGAGCGGTTTTATTTTTTTTTTATCATATTTATGGCTATTGATCCGGTTTTTGAGATATTGTAAGGTTTGCCCTATGGATACAACGTGACAGTCGTTGCACGGTATTTTGTAAATTGAATGTGTTTTTTGATTTATAGAGGTTTTAGTTTTAAGTGAGATAAAGTAGTTTTTTTTGGAAGGTGTTATGGCTTTTGTGGCACAGGGAGAGATATTTTTGGATAAGCCTTGTATGTATGGAATAGATGAATACTTCTTTTTAGTTTTTGTTTCTATGAAACTGTTATTATTAGGTTTATTTATATTTCCTAAGCGGGATTTAAATTTAAGTTTATTAAGTTTTTTGGGTAGCTATTTTTGATCAATATATCTTTTGCTTTTTGGATTGCTATTGTTTGATATTTGGTGCTACTTAATTTTATTGCCCTGTCAGCTAAGCCAATTATTACTGATTTTTTTGGCACATGGGGTGTTGTGAATGGTAATTAATGTATCTGCCTGACCATGTTTTTTTGTGTACCATTCAGTTTCAATTTTATTATTTGTGTTGTGCAATGTCATGTCTAAAAAATTTATATTACAATTAGTTTTAGTTTAGTTCGTAAATTGTAGCTTTTCAAAGAAGTTGTTAAATGAGTTTAGAATAAAATGACATTCATCTCTGGGTATTGTCGTTAGGCAATCATCCACGTACCTAAAAGAGAATGGTAATCTGGAGTCCAATTTTTTAATAACATGGTCTTCCAACTCTTCCATTACCATTTGTGCTATAATGCTAGAAATTGAGGACCCCATTGCACACCTTTCCAACTGTCTATAGAAGTTGTTTTTATACATAAAATAGGTTGATTTTAGAATTAATTCCACGGCAGTCAAAAATTTATCCAATGATATGTCGGTGTAATTTTTTATTGTGTCCCATTTTTTTCTAATTATTTGGAGAGCAAGATCAGTTGGGATATTTGTATGTAAGGAAATAACGTCTAGGGATATAAGAACGTGATTATTTGGTATGTGAAAGTTCTTTATTTTTTCCTTAAAATCCCAAGAATCCTTAATGTAAGTATTTGTTTTGTCTACAATATTTTGTAAAATGCCTAAAAATTTGATAATTTATTTAACGACGCATTTTAACTTTTGAATGTTTTAATGTATGTGATGTTTCAAAACTAAATGTCGTATACTGTGCCAGAAATATGCTAAAAAACCAAATTCTAATGTTAGGTTTCAGCAGGATGGCTGCCCAGCCCGCAATTCCAGGGCTGTCAGATATTTATTAAGAAGATCTTTTGGGGACAAGTTACTTTCCAATGGTGGTCCTACATCATGGCCTGCTAGGTCGCCAGATATTACACACTTGGATTTCTTTTTGTGGGGGCACGTTAAAAATGAAGTTTTTAAATTTGAACCTCCCGAAACATTAGCCGTACTCGAAGAGAGAGCTCAGGAAGTGTTTGCTAATATCAACACAAAAACACTTAGACGAGCGACAAATAGTGTTTTTAAAAAATGTCGTGGTTGCGTTGCTAAAAATAAAAATCATTTTGTTTAATATACCAAATATTGTAATCTTTTGTGTTCTTGTGTATGTTTCTAGTTAAAGCTTATTATTATTTTTTCGTATTTCTTGTGATTACTACATTAAATATTTATTAAACATTACAAAAAAATATTGTTACCGTGGCGATCCAAAGCCAGAAGAATAAAATCGATTTTTGAATATTTTGATGGTTTTTCTTTAGGAAATGTAAACTTGTTAAACATCAATGAATAAGATTTTTCTTGCTTATTTTAAATAGGAAAAAATCCAATATGGCGTCCATAAGTAAAAATAAAGTTGGTGATGGTGAAGGAAAACCGAAACGCCGTAATTAAAATGTAATGCAATAACCCTTTTCTACACAAAAAATGGCTTTAAAAAGTTTTCATAGATTTTGAAGCAAAATACAAATAAAGAAGTTACAGGGCTTTACAGAAAATGACACTTTTTAGTTTTCTCACAATATCTCGAAAACCAGAAAAGTTAAAAGCACGCCGCTGTTTTTAAATTACCAACAAAATTCTGTAAAACTTTGCTCATTTAATCATTTTTGTATCTCTTATAGTTTCTTTGATCCCAATACATGCATCACCAAAATGGTCCACACTATATATATATATCTATATATATATATATATATATATATATATATATATATATATATATATATATATATATATATATTATATATATATATATATATATATATATATATATATATATATATATATATATGTATATATAAATATATATATATATATATATATATATATATATATATATATATATATGCCAAAATATATATATCAAAAAATATAGTTTACTCTATAATCCGAAAATGCACCCCTAGGGAGTTACAGCCCCTCGAAGATATATTTTCTTTAAAATATCAAAGAGAAGTTAATGAAATTTTGCATAGGTGCCTAATTTTTATGAGAAATAACCAATTTGTCAGATTTGTCATATTTATAATACGAGGGGGCTGAAATGCTCTAATGACCATATTTTTTTTGTGGGTTGTATTTTCTAAAAAATACATCAAAAATATATGATAATTTTATATATAAAATATATATATATATTTACAGTTAAATGTTGAAGTGTTTTCCTAAGGTTTTCATTTTACTTGTACAAGATATCTTAGAAACCCTTTTAAGTAGGCCGTGGTATGATTTAAACAAATGAGCTGTACGTCAAGTTGACTTTTGATGGAATTCTGTTATTTATTAATTACTTCATTTACTTTTAAAAAATGGCAAATTATACATTTTCCGAACAAGTTGATATGATTTTAACCTTGGGTGAGTGTTTCGGAAATTCAAACTTAGCAGTTAGAAGATATTCAGAAAAATATCCTGGTAGAAATGTACCGAATCGCAGAACATTTTTGGCAATAGAGCAGAGGTTACGAGAAAATGGTTCACTTACAATAAAAAACACAGATAATGGACGTCCCAGAAATATATATATAGTTTTACCGTTTTTCGTGAGCCTACAATTAGTTCACGCAGATTGGCGTTAAGAACGAATACTTCCCATTCAAGTGCGTTCAGAGTTCTAAAAGAACAGCAACTCCACCCCTACCACTTTAGACAAGTGCAACATTTACAACCAGAGGATAGGCCATTAAGGGCCGATTTTTGTGAAGTACTGCTTGAACGAGAACGTATTGATCCAAATTTTTTCAATAAAATCTTATTTACGGACGAAGCAACCTTCACAAGGGCGGGCGTTTTTAATTATCATAACTCGCATTTCTGGGCTGAAGAAAATCCAAGAGTCACTAGAGTGTCTCACTATCAACATGAATTTAAAATCAATGTTTGGGCAGCTACTTTGGGAAATAAATTTATAGGGTTTCATATTTTTAATGGTAATTTAAACGGAGATATGTATGCTGATTTTTTAGAAAATAATCTATTTGAAATATTAGAAAATGTACCGTTAAATCTTAGAAGGGACATTGTTTTTATGCATGATGGCGCACCCCCACATTTTAGTAGAAGAGCGCCACAGTGGTTAAATAATCATTTTCCAAACAAATGGATCGGACGCGGTGCAGATGCTCCAATTCACTGGCCTGCTAGGTCTCCCGACATGAATACACTGGACTTTAATGTTTGGGGAGATTTAAAGGCAAAAGTATATGAAAATGAAATTAACACGGTTGAAGAATTGAGAGACAAAATAATTCATGAATGTACACTTCTTCAAAATAATGGTCAAAGCTTAAATTTAATAAATAATTTAAACCGAAGAATAAATTTATGCATTCAAGAACACGGAGGACATTTTGAGCATCTGTTATAATTTTGGTATAGTTCACTAGTTTTATTTATTTTTTAAAAATTTTATTCAATAAACTTTTATCTAGGAATACTTTGAGTTTTATTTTCTAAGAATGCGCTCATTTGTTTAAATCATACCACGGCCTACTTAAAAGGGTTTCTAAGATATCTTGTACAAGCAATTTGAAAAGCTTGGGAAAACACTTCAACATTTAACTGTAAATTACTCGAAAACTATCGACTTTAAAACATTTTAACAAGAGTACCTTTTTATGTAAAATTAATCAGAATTTGATATTTTTAATGTATTTTTTAGAAAATACAACCCACAAAAAAAATATGGTCATTAGGGCATTTCAGCCCCCTCGTAAGTTACGCCCCTGAATAAATATGACAAATCTGACAAATTGGTTACATTTCTCATTAAAAAGTAGGCCCCTATGCAACATTTCATTAACTTCTCTTTAATAGTTTTAAAGAAAATGCCAAAAAACTATTTTCGCGTGTCATCTTCGAGGGGCTGTAACTCCCTAGGGGTGCATTTTCGGACATAGGTTTATAGAGTAAACTACACTTATTTTTTGATGTACTATATGTCCTAGAAATTTTGGCAGACCTTTTTGAAACACCTTGTATATATATATATATATAATATATATACATATAATATATATATATATATATATATATATATATATATATATATATATATATATATATATATATATATATTTGTGTAACAAGGACATGACTGCTTCAGAAAAAAGTATAGGTGCTGGCTGATATATTTAACTCAAAACTTACATTTACATTTCACTACGAGTTCTATTTAAGATTTTAAGCATTTTAAAGTGAAACCCTAAGGATTTCCAGAATATCAATGGTATAGTGTCTTTTCATAGCCTTAGTTATGTCACATTTAGAATTCTGCAGTGTTCTTTGGAATATCTACTCTCAGATTCATTCTAATGGAACCATTTCAAAGAAAGTTCCTGAGATGTATCGCTCTTAAACTGAATATAGCACAAGAATATGTCAATTTTGATGAACTTCAGAATGTTCTTAATTTGAAAAAACTTTCTGTTTGAAGAACTAATTCTATTTATTCATAAATCATAACATAATTCATACTAATGTTTCATGTCCCGATATTCTATCACAAATACAATTTTACATACCCTAGAGAGCTTTTAGAAATCATAAAACTTTTCAGACAAAGCAACACCGATTTCTATATGGTGACAATCCTCTAATTAATATGATAAAGAAATTTGCAAATGATTATTGATTCCTCAACCTTCAAGACACAACTGAGGTGATAGATCTGTGATAAAGTTCCCCTTTATATGTGCTTAATCTATTATAGTATTTAGTACAGACATATCCAACCTTTAAATTGTATTTTTTCTTAAATGTTTTGTTTATGTATCTTTTTATTTAATATAATAATTTTTAATTATTGAGTGCATCCACAAACATTCCAAAGAAGATTTTATATTAACTACAGATCCTACAGGATTTTTGAATATATACACGTGACAAGGTACTTTAACTGTTACTAATATGGACATAGATCAAAAGAATGTAAAAACATAAAAACCTGCGGAAAATACTAATAAAAACATTAATACCAAACACGATTTCAACCACTCTTATAGAACCATATAGAACGTCCTGTTTACCTACACCTGATAAAAAGGGAAAAATTTAAAATAAGCTACGAGTAGTAGGAAATAAAAGATTTAAAATGTAAACATATTAGCCCAAGTGTTACTCCGGGTGAGCCCCAGTGCAAGAAAGATATGCTTAATACTGGTAATAAAAAACGTTTTATTTTGTATCAGAATATTTAAAGCCTTATGAATAAAACTTTGGAAATTGAGGTTGTTTTGAATGAACTTCTCAATAAACCATCAGTTTTATGTCTACGTGAACACCTGCTCCTTTTGTTAATTTGCACAGCTAGAAGATGGTCTCTAATTTTGCTAGAACAACTATGATTCACGGTGGTACATGTATTTATTGTATAGAAGACCTAGATTTTACAGAACAAAATGTTATAGTAGAAAATAGTATCGAGGGTGTTTTGGAAATGTCATTCATGTGCTGTGAACAAACAACTGAAACTATTAATTATGTGCCTGTATAGAAGAAACTTGGGACCCTATGATATTTTTATAGATAGATTAGAGGACGTTTTAAATTTCATGCATAATAAACTATAAGATGGTTGTCACTGGAGATTTTAACTATTAGATTTATTTAATACCTTTAATATGAATCAATGTATAGATGATGCTACTAGAATCACCAGAGATTTGTCTACTTTGATTTATTTTTATTTTGTCATTTATATTCTAATTTCAGTAGTTATGTACTTAACTGTTCACTTTCTGACCATCATGCCACAATGGGCATTAGAATATCTTGTAGAGAAATAAGAGTTTTATACTTTAAAAAGTCAAGTAAATTTATTTCAATCAATTGACAATTTTGAGAACAAATAAGATTTACATGGGCTATTGTAAAAAATGTTTCTAGTCAGAATACTAAAAAAAGTACAGTACTCCATAATTTTGCCAATAAATACAATTTCTATCTTAAAGCCTGTAGCTGGGATAATATCACATCCTATGTTATACATAAACAATCTCTGTTTTATAAGTGACTCATAGCCAGACTCATTAAAATTGTTATACATTAAGGCAGTATACAAACAAGATTCAAAAGATGATAAATGTAATTACGGGCCAATTTCTTTGTTATCTAATATAAGCAATATATTTGAAAGAGCGATATATGAAATACTTGTAGGATTTTTTGAGAGATTAAATATCATATCTGACGCCCAAAATAATTTTAGGAAGGAAAAATCAATAGTCGGAGCTGTGTATCTAGCCTTAAATAAAAATTTTAATTCCCTTAATATTAAAAAACAAACTATGGCTATGATCTTTTTAAAGATCCAGGATCCGGATCTCGGATCTCTTTAAATTCATTAAAATAAGCGGACCATATTCGTCATATTAGGCATTGGGTAGGTATGTATGTGTAACTTCATCCATCTGAAAACTTTGTAAGCATGTAACATCGGTTTTATAGACAGTACTGTCCGAACATTTTTTTAGTTTTTCGCGACGAGTAAAATGAGTGGCGACTTCACCAGTCTAGTTTTTGTTTACAAACTTGTATGCGATTTACAGGGATGCGTTTTAAGTGAAATAATAATTTTTAAAGATATTATACTTTTAACTTACAAGGCTTAAGAGTCTTGCTATAGTGGTTTTGAAGTTGAAGTTTTTTATGTTTCCATTTTTATCTATTTATTTATCTACTAATTTATTAATTTATTTCTCAGAAAATCAATTTACATACATGAACTATGTTTTGACTTGTCTTTTTTTATTATGAAATATAGATTTTTATATTTCTTTTTATTAACTATCATCCTATTATCATCACTAATTATAAGGCCATCTGAATCTATTATCATCACTAATTATAAGGCCATCAATATACACATCGCACAAAAAAAGTAGAGATTTAAATCTATTATCTAATCCACACAATATAAATCTAAGTTTTAAAAGACTGGTGTAATATAATGTTTTTACGATGATTTATTTATTCATTCATTATAAGGCATCTGCAGCATATATTTGCCAATTACTGACACCACTACCTAAATATTTACAAAATAACTGTACATTCTTACTCTAAATACTAATACAGTATAAAAACTAAGTTTGTTCCTGAGTTGCCAATAATTTAATCTCTATAGCCGCCCTATACTGCTCCAAACTGAGAGTAGCTAGGTCCAAATCACTTGCAAATCTATTAAACAAGTCATACATTCTTTAGACAGGTGAGTTCTTATAAAGTTGCATCCTGGGGAATTGCAGGTAGAATATATTTCTATTTCTGTATATCCAAGAGTAACCAAAAATGGCAGCTAAGATATTATATCAGCATTATCTACATGATTTTTCAATAATTTGTAGAAGTGTACCACACGTATTTTTATTCTACGATTCTCGAGTGATAGTCTATCAAACATAGACAATAATTGATTGTAACTATACCCTTGAGGAGGATAATAGCCATATCTTTTGTAAAATAGGTATTTAAGAAATTTTCTCTGAATTCTTTCAATGGACTTAATCCAGATTTCATATTGAGGGGACCATATTATGCAGCCATAATCGAGTTTAGGCAATATAAGGCTATCAAAGAGCTTAAGGTATACATCTACTTGAAAGCACCTGGTGGACCTAAGAATGAAACCCATTATTTTATGTGCCTCATTGATTTTTGTCACTATGTGTTTGGTAAAATTAAGTGTGTTATCTAAAGAAACACCTAAATCCTTTTGCATATTACAAGGTTGTAATACAACATTATCAATCTTGTAATCAGAATTGACAACATTCTTATTTAATGAAAATGCCATTTTTGCACACTTTTTTGCATTTAATATAAATCCATTTTCATTACACCAAAAACACACATTATCGAGGTCATCTTGCAATCGATCACAATCATCGTCATTTACAATCTCTAAAAAAATCTTAAAATCATCTGCGAATAATAATGCTCTTGCATTCTTAACAACTTGGCACAAGCCATTAATAGAAATTACAAATAAGAGCGGACCCAAATTTGAGCCTTGAGGAACTCCAGACGTACTACTGTACATTTCAGATCTTGCACCCCTTATTTCAACATATTGTTTCCTGTCACATAAATATGAACTAAGCAAGGACACCAAGTTATTCCTCACATTCATTTGTTTTAAAAACTTGAGGACAACACTATGTTTTATTTTATCAAACGCTTTCTCAAGATCTGTGAAGATTACATCTACCTGATTTTTCTTATTGAAAGCTTCATACAAGTATTGAACAAAAGCCGTAAGATTTGTCATTGTGGACCTGTTTGGTAAAAAGCCATGCTGATGGGCAGAAATACAATACATACCTCATCATAAAGCCTATTGAATATCACTATCTCATATACCTTAGAGATGGCATTTATTATAGATATAGGCCTGTAATTTGCTAGTTGTTCTTTTGAACTACTTTTGAAGGCCGGTATTACTTTAGCGGTCTTTCAAATACTAGGATATGTTGCAGTTCGAAGACTTACATTAAAAATATGAGATAGTGGCTTTAGCAAGAATTCCTTACAGCCCCTGATGACATATCCAGGCACCCCATCAGGTCCTATGGCTCTATTCCCCTTTAGTTTATTAACTTCCTCCAGAGCCTCATGCTCAGTGATAGGTAGTTCACAAAAATAATCTTTTACGTGACAAGGTTTTGTCGGCAATTGTTCCACAGCGGAGAAAACAGAACTGAAGAATACAGAAAAACCATCCACTATGTCTTTAGTACCCTTAAAAGAAACATTCTCATAGTACATCTCATCAGGCATATCATTATCACTCTTTTGCGATTTTATGTAGGACCAAAAATTTTGGATCCACATACAAACTAAATTATTCAACCAATATGCCGACTTGGTTTTCCTGTATCTTTGTAGGTCGTGTTCCTTTTTCTTTATTAATTTTATTATCTTACCGCTATACCATGCCGGAAATGTTCTACCCACTTGCGTTGACAAAGGAACACACTCCTTAAACACCACATTAAGAATATGATAGAACATGTCGACCGCTTCAGTGACTTCCCTACATGCATAAAGCATTTGCCATTCTTGGGTTCTTATTAATTGATACATTAAATTAAAATCAGCTTTTTTGAAATTAAATTTTGTGTTAACTACCTGTTCACACTCATTATACTTATATTTACAATAGAAACTTATTTCCAATGCTGGGTGATGTTGATCAATAGGCAAAAATGGTTCATCATCTATATCCACCATGCACCCCTGCAAATGAGAACTCACAATTACCAAGTCTAAGAGAACATTATTAACATTTCTAATATTATTAATCTGTACAAAACTTGTAAACAATAAAAAACTTTTAAAATCACAAATACGTTCACTGGGAGCATTAGATACATAGTCGCGATGGTTAAAATCTCCTAAAATAATACAATCACAATTTAAAAGATTATTTTCAATACAAGAATAAAATCTTATATATATACATCCAAGCTAGTGTCTGGCGGAAAATAGACAATTACAATATATATTTTTCTTTGACCAAATTTCAAAATTACACTCAAAGCTTCAAGATCATTGTCAAACATATCATATTCAGTTGCCAAAATATTGTTCTTCACAGCCAATAGCACTCCACCTCCTTGTTTTTTTCCCGTCAAATTAACACTCCTATCTTTTCTAAAAATTGTCCTATCACTAGATTCAGAATTGTAAACAGAACTATTCAACCAAGTTTCGGAAATAGCGACTATATCCGCGTCCTTATTCAACATACCAAGCTTTAATTCTTGTAGTTTTGTTTTGATACCCCTACAGTTTTGATATGATATCACAATTTGACTTAAGTTAGCCCTGGCTGATATATTGCCAACTGAAAATTTGGTCTACCTGACTGAATGTTCTCAATTGTACCGCTAATACTGCTTGCAGTCGGCTTACCTCAAATATCTCACCTTCTACACATGTGTTAATAAAAATTAAATTACTCTTACTTATACTATTTACACTAGATGACATAGCATCATACACTTTTTTAAAAATAGTTTCTTGATTACATTTATTGCCTCTCTCTGAATTAGAATCTATGAACATTATCTTTCCCTGTGCAAATCTAGAGAGCCTATCTACGAGAAGCCACAATTTTTCATTATATTTAAGTATTAGGTCATCAACTTCGAAAGTAAAAACTTAAAGGATGGGAGTCGGTGGTTAGCTATATCATTTGAGCCTACACCCAGAATTACAAAATCTTTAAAGTCATTATTATCTTATCATTATCATTATCTGTTAACTTATTAATACCCTCGAGGACATTATAACTAAGTGCACCAGGTTTAAAAAAATTTTAAAAATTATAATTATGGGCAGTTACACGATCTAAAAATATAATTATGGGCAGTTACACGATCTGTACTTCAAAAAAAATGCTAATATCTAGGAAATCCCATTCACCCAGTGCTCTTATTGGAATTATTCTAAAAATGTCATTTATGCATTTCAACTGTATAGTGTCATTAGATATGACACATGTAAATCAAATATACCTAAGGGTTTGTATTTTAAAAAAGTTGATTTTGTCAAACGTTTTGAAACTCCTTGTATATTTAATATATAAGAACAAAAAAAACTTAAATATCCTACAATCCGAATATTTACCTATTTGTTTTAGAACTTATAACAAAGAAGCTATTGGGCTTGAACCTACTAATAAACCAATTAAAATTGCATAATAGTATTTTTTTTGATTTATCGCTAATCAGGTTTAGATAAAAAGTACAAAAAAAATTCTACGTTTCCACATCATTCCTACATCCTTAAAATTATTTTCCCCTTTGCCACCTCATAAAATATCACCTCCTGTCTCCTACATTTATGCAAGGAAAAAAGTACTTACTGGAACACGAGCGTCTGAGTTGTCAAATATAATTTCAACATAAGCAGTCACGATTCTCGGTCCAGTGCCCTCATGCAATAGTGACTGCCTTTGTTCTGGTTTCAAATGAGAGTATTCGTCGCTAAGAACAAATTGTATGGCTAAAATAATAAATATTTATGTTAAAATAACCTCAATTAGTCTCCATTCAAAGTGTGACAATGTTATTACAGTAACAATTATTACAAACCTTTCAATGATATAAACAAAATCAAGCTATACTCATTTGCTCATTTCAAAAGTACTGAAGTTAGAAAATCACTAAATATAAAAGTGTAATAATTACTTCACTACAAAATCGCGCTAAAGGCCATTATACATAGGGTTATCAGATTTCTCATTCAGCCTTTGGTATTAAAGCAATATCTTTAGTGATATTTTATCTCTGATATGTGATATGAACAAAAAGAGGTCAATTCTGTTAAAGTGCAATATATGTACCGGACCCATGATTCAAAAGAATGTCCAGTGAACAGAACCCTAGTAACCCTAGCTGGACATGTAGTTTCATGTTTCCTTTTCATATTCCACTTCAAATGTTTCAACACATACTTTTATTTTATTAGATGCTTTTTAGCCCATATGCAATCATATATCTCTACTGTTTTGCTCGAAAATATTTGAATAAAATAATATCAATGGTTATAATACTGGTCGGTTTGAATATGTACAAGTTTTAACGCAATTGGTTAGAGCGATGGACTAGTAATCCAGAGGTACGGGTTCGATCCCCGCTCGTACCATAACTTTTTCTGTTGATTATAAATATTTCTAAAAATAGAAATTATTTGCCATTAGAACTTTAAGTTCCCAATTGAATGATCTTTTAGGTATGCATGTCAATGTAGAAAGGTTAGGATTATCATAATCTCCACTATTAAAATATGCGATACTCTTGTCTTAAGGCATACTAAAAGAATATACCAGTCTATTTCTCATACAAGAATTAATTTAGGTGTTATAACATGATTAAGAATGTTATTCTTACCATAGAAAAAATTACTTTTTCCGGAACCATTTCTTCCTACGACTACATTATGCCGCTTATCAAAAGGCTCTACAACAGTCTGGTCTCGATAGCTTTTAAAGCCTTGTATGATAACCTGTGGAAATATATTAATTTAAATAGTGAAATAAAAGTTAATATGTAAAATAAAAAATTCATACAAAAACAAATTGAGTCCTAACACTGGAGCTTGTAGTAGAAGATAGATCAAAATACAAGAGTTCTAACCACACTACACCACAACTTGTTACGTTCTGGACGCGCGTTTCGCTAACCAAGTTAGCATCATCAGCAGATGATATAAACTGGGTAATGAACACAAGTTGATTTCAATAAGTGTGGCCTTCACTCTATATATATAATACAATAAAACCCTCTTTGTGAGGAATTAGATTTACAGATGACGTCTCAGTTACCAGAAATTAATTAAAGGTGACAGGGGTTTTGAGGAAAACTGATTTATTTATTTAGTACAAAATTCACAGGGAGCCCCATTTGCTCAAAAAATTGAAATTTTAACAAATATTATTCTACATAAACAATATATCACATGACCTAAAAAAAGAAAAAATAAGAACTAATATCACATTTAATCACAAAACATATAATAACTTATTTTTAAAATCTGAGAAAGTACAATTAAAAATCTTAATGTTTAAGCTACTTTTTCCAAGAGTATTAGTTTGACCAGCTGTGATGTGTTGTGGATGTATTTGAGTGCCTGAGCGGTTTGGACTGTAACACGGGACATGGGCCTGATGGCATCCTGGTAATTTTCTTACAAAATACACGCTGCTTTATCAAGTATCTTACACAGGTTGTTTAATTTGTCACTGGATACTGGTGTTTTTCTAGATAAAGGAAAAAGCCATTTCAATAACAAGGGAGGTGACCAGGCTGAACTCATTCGATTAGCAAAATTTCAGTGATTCTGAAAATATTTGAATCAATTGTTGCTAATGAGATTTCACCAGTTACTAGGAGCGTTCTTATGCAATCTCAACAAGGGAAAATCTACCCAAACTAACATTATGATTTATTAACGTAATGTTTTAAATTCAGTTGAGTACAGCTGTCAAATTGACACTGATTTCAGTAGGGCCTTTGAGATAAGTGGAATGTACCAATCTTGATAAAAAAGCTAGCCTTTGGATAGCATGGAACCTTATTGGAATGGATGGGAAGTTTCTTTCACTACACTTTCTGGGGTACCCCAAGGTGGTCATCTTTCACCTTTAATGTTTAATTGTTACATTAATGATGTTGAGAGTTATATTTCTTACAGTAGAGTTTTATTTTATGCAGATGATCCAAAAATGTATAGCACAATTCATTGATTATAGTGTGATCTGGACAGCTTTGCATTGATTTAACTCTAAATGTCATTAAATGTAATTATCAGCTTGTATAAAATAAAAAAGCCCATATTTTTTACTTACAAATTAAATAACAAATATTTAGAAAGAATTGATTCTATCAAAAACTTGTAAGTAACATTCAATAAGGACCTGAATTTGAACCACATTGAACTTATACATAATAAGGATATGAAGTCATTGGGTTTTGTGTTGTGGACTCTAAAGGATTTTTCAAATATTAATATAATTAAGAGTGGTTTATTGCGCTGCTGTGAGATCTTCAGTGGAATATGCTTGTACTATTCAGTTACTTTATCAAAAAATTCATACCAATTCATTACAGAGAGTACAAAAGCGCTTTTTTGCAACATATAGTATATAAATGTATATTTTAATAGAGGAAATAAATTACAATTATCTGGCTGGCATGGTAAATGTCTAAACTCTGGAAAGTCATAGACAATATTTTGATCTTTGTTCTCTTTATAAATTATTCATTGCCCAGAACTTTTAAAAGTTATAAATTCTAATATACCTGCAAGAAACATTAGACATACAGAGATGTTTACTATGTGTTAAGGCCGTTTTACATGCTGCAATTCTTCTTTGCAATATGCAATAGTCTTGAACAAAGGCATGCGCAGTTTGACAAAAGGTACAAATGTCTTGCCACTGCGCATGCTTTTGTTCAAGACTATTGCAACTTGCAAGAAAGAATTGCAGCATGTAAAACGGCCTTTATCGCCATACAAACTATGGATATTTTTATCCCATGTCTCATATTTGCAAAGAGGCTAATCAACTGTTTTGTCTAAAAAGATTTATGTTATTTATGTATTACGTGTAAAAATGGCCAGTCCGTTAATAAATATTTATTTTATTTGAAACTGTAAAACAGAAAAGTGAAAGCTAAGCAAGACTTCATAATGAAAGCAGAGTAATAGTTTTCTCTTTCATGCCAATTTGGATCTTATGAGTTGTTTTGATTATTTAGAGATATGTTGCACTGTCGCATGTACATCCCTTCAGTGCATTATCTGTGAACAAGTATTCCGCATGTTTCTATCTTAGTACTCACCACACTTTCTAGAAGTGGGCTAATCATTAGAGTGGGTATTTCACTCAATATTCCCTTACTACCATTTTGCACTTAATGCTAGTGTAAATGGGACTAAGCAGAGTAAAAGGAGTTGCCTAGTGCCTCAACTATACGAGGCAATATGGTACCTGCTTTTTAACTCGAGGATAAAGACAAAATGCTGTGACTTTTGCCATGTCAAAATTACGAGGGTTCGCCGAAGTATGGTATAAAGGTCTACCGAGAAAAGCAGGAGACTGTTTAAGGGCTATTCCTAAACATGACTATTTACCTGAAGAGCTTCTACAAAATTCTATATCAAAACTAAACAAGATCTGAAAGTTTCCACTTGTTTTGAACCTCAAGGAGACGTTATCATAGGCAATTTAAGAAAATTCTAGAACATTCTATTGCGAAACTAAATAAGATTTCTAAGTTTTGAATTTGCCTTATCAACATCTGTGTGATTTCACTATTCTAATGAATTTAGGACCTGAAAAGGACCTCAAAAGAGAAAGGTAATTCCAAAAAATGTAATTCTAAAACTAAGCAAGATTTAACTAATTTGACATAACCAGAGCGTTTTAAAATAAAAAAAAAAACTTAAAGAAATAAAAATGCTTACCCAACACCAGACAACAAAACTTTTTCTCACACTATATTTCGTCTCAATAAGATGGTTTTCAATCCGACGTTTCGTATTTGAGCTGTCTTTAAGCAACTATCATCAACATCGTTTTTTTAAATATGGTTCTGTATTATATTCATATTATTCATATTCATATTTATTGTCAAAAAGACTTTAAAAAAAGTATTAACAATGTCAAATTATAAAATAATAAAAATAAACTGATTTATTAAAGTAAATTTCTACACAATATTACGCATACACTATATTTAGGAAAAAAACAAAAGGAAAGAAAAAAATACAAACAAACAAGACAAAAAAGTCAACTGTTGAGATATTCATTGGTCGAGTAGAAAGAATTCTGAACCAGATAGCACTTTAATTTTTTTTTAAAGGTTTTAAAAGATATCTCAGACTTTAAGTTTTGAGGGAGCTTGTTAAAGATGTTGCCACAGAAACAGTGAGGGCTTTTTTTAAATGCTGAGAGTCTGAAGTTAGAAATTGAAATGTCATCCCTTTGCCTTGTTTCGTAGTTGTGAACCTCAGCAATTGAAGTAAAGTTGTCTGAATACTTTTTAACATAACTAGCAGCTTCCATTATTAAGATGCAAGGTAGTGTTAGAATTTGTTTGTTTGTAAAAGTGGGCTTGCAAGTTTCCAGAGGGCCCAGTGAGAATATTTTCCTAATTATTCTCTTTTGGAGGATAAAAATCTGATTTAATTCGGTGGCCTGCCCCCAGCAAAGAATCATATACTTTATAACTATTCATTCCTTTTTTATGCCTTTAAAACTACTACGGATTACAAACCTTAGAAAATGTTGTCCTTTTTAAGGAAAACCACTGTGGGAATCCACCTTCTCCTCACTCCAAAAATGATACTTTTTAATTCGAAGTTTATCATCGGAAGTTGACAAAGTATAAGAGATGATTTACACATTTACAGTATTAAAATATTATACCTGTTTTTGGATTATTACATATTTCAACTTTTTATCTGTCATTAATACCATAAAGTAAAAGCTATTTTTCAAAAACGATTTTTTTGTGTTAGTTAAGGATTATATTTATAAACATACAGATTAACCGAGATTCAAGAGGGACCTTATATAACTTCACTAAAAATATACAGTCATCTACCTTCTTATTTAAAGAACCTCAACCCGACAAACTCCTTTAAGATAAAGCTTAAGTCTATACTAGCTGAGAATCCCTTTTACCCCTTTGACAGAATATTTCTTGTTTGTTTTTAAATGTAATTGTTCTGTCTATATTCTTGACGTTCTTATATATAACTTGTTTAACCTGTTTTGTTTACTTTGTATTACCTGTTAGATACTCTTTACCATTTTAACTTTTACAAAAACTTATTTTAACTTGTGTGACTTGTAGCATAGTTTTAGTGTTTATATTTTTTACTTTATTTTTATCTTTTGTATTGACAATTCCGATACATTTATAATGTCTATGGATAAATACTATTTGAATTTGAATATATACGTTATATCCTTTCTCACGAGCAATGTCACCTTCAAGTACGATGCCCTTGGTTCCCACTGTATCAGATGTCGGTTATCTGAAGGAGACGGCGATTACCGAGAAGCCTCGTCAGCAGAATCTGCCCAGCAAGCAAGTTCCCACTGACGCAGCATTCGTCTTTCATATAAATAGCGTAAATTGTAAATAAAATCATGATTCGTTTTTAAGCTTCTATACTGTTAGTTTAATTTTTGATTTGTAAATAAAAATATTTTTTAAAGTTAATTTTTAAGTCGAGTAATATAACATATATATAATATATATATATATTCAAATTCAAATCATTTATTGCCATTTTGGTTATAAATATAACATTGGGTCGTCAAGTGAAATAAAAAGAAATATTTACAAATACTAACACTAACATTTAGTTACCGGAAAGTTCGATGATGCAAACAATACCAACACACACAAAAGACAATAGTTGACATAGGCAAATAAGATGTAAAGTAAATAGACAAAAAAGATGTAAAATAAATAAATAAATATAAGACTGTCATGCTTACTAACAATACATACAATTATAACCTAGATTATTACATCTACTATTTTGGTTGTGTAAAAAAGTGTTTTATTTCTCTCATAAATTTATTAAAACCTACAATCCTTCTACTTGAGAGATGCAGTGAATTAAACACCTTCACTCCCATGTAGTAAAGCCTCTTTTCATATAACGCTGTGGAGAGATGGGGTACAGATAGATCATCTCTATTCCTGATGGTTATACCACTCCGTTGCATTGAACTATTTGACTTAAATTGATTCTTATTTTTAAAAACAAAGCAGCACACACTAAACAAATACAATGAATAGTCATAATATGCAGATCACAAAAAAGTGGAGCACAAGATAGTCCACAATGCAAATTGATCTTACTATTCTCTTCTGCATGACAAATACTCGTGACATAGTTTGAGCATGGGTGTTCCAAAATATAATATCATATGATAGTCGTGAATGAACATATGAAGAATAAAATGTCAACAATGAAGCACAACCAACAAGGCTTCTTATATTATAAATTGTGTAATTTGCTGATGAGAGCTTACCACACACCATTTCTCCATGGTTGTTCCAATTTAAATTTTTATTCAGAACAATGCCTAGTATTTTAGTATTTTGAACTTGCTCTATCATCATCTTTAACTTCGAGTGAGAATTTTTGTTCATAATTTACTCTATTTTGATAATTTATGAAGTTACTTTTGGTGGTGTTTAAAAGAAGTAAATTATTTAGGCACCGTTCATTCATAATTTTAGCAGTTGCGTTTGCCAATTCGCCAGGTATCATCAGCAAATGGCACAACAGACACATTAGGGGAACCAATATGCATATTTAAATCATTACAAAAAGTAAGAAAAATAGTTGTGACAATAAAGACCCCTGTGGTAGGGATTGCAACAAAATGTGATTTATAAAAAGTTAATAATATTATTTTTCTTGCTTTTTATATGTACAGCCTGAGTTCGGCCCTGCCGAAAAGATTCTATACACTGCAGAAGGATACCCCTTACTCCCATACATTCAAGCTTTTTAAGTAAAATTCTATGATCCATTAAATTAAATGCCTTGCTTAGGTCAAAATAAATGCCCATAGTGGTCATGCAATCGTCAACAGATTCCAGTATGGAGGATATATGATCAACATCTCACATACATTGCCCTCTCAAATATTTTTGAAAATGCTGATGGGACCGCCACTGGTCTATAATTATAAATTTCACTCTTACTTATTATATATATATATATATATATATATATATATATATATATATATATATATATATATATATCGTACTAACCTGAACCATCAATATGTATTTGAACATAACCTGAACCAGGGTGACTATCCTGAACCATATATCTGGTTCAGGTTGGAAATGCCTTACAAATTTTTTGTGTAAAAGTGATTTTGGTGGTTTAATTATCGATTTGTTTCAATTCGTTATCGACTTTCGTTTTTGAATTATTTAGCTTTGTATAATGGTTCAGGTTGGTACTTTTAGTTCAGGATTCTTCCATTTCTAGGGGTAGCGCTGTTTCTTGTATGACTGATAAAAACATACAGATTATGGGTGTTTCGCACTAATCTGAACCAGGAAGATACGGCAACAATAAAAATATGTATTTATTGCGTCTTCAGTTAAGGACGCGAGGGTTATGGACTGCAAAACTTGTTGGTTAGTTTTTAATAAAAAATCGATTTTGCATTGGTATAAAATGTACTGAATTTATTTTAATATAATTTTTCTTTAAAAAATGGTTTTGTAGGATTAGCATATAAACATTAATACAACGATAATCTGTTAATTAATTGGTGTAAGATTGCTGGCATTGCGTTAAAAAATAATTGCAAAGAGATTATCGTAGCAAAATACGCAAGGTTTCGAATAAATATTGAGGTAGAAAGAAAAATATAAGTTGGTTAAATCACCTAAACATTATTTTATTCAACAATTAAGAACAATAAATAAAACTATTTATTTTCTTGTCCTAAAAATTAAAAATGTAGTTTATTATTTAATTTAATAAAATAACCAATTAAGGAAAATACGAAAAAGGACTAATTTTCAGGGGCTTTATCTAGTACCATTGCTATTCGTGTTATATAGAGTAACTTAATAACTAGCCGTAATCGTCATAGGTGCGAAAATATACAGGGTGCCCCAAGTAGTGTAATCGAGAAAAATCACCCTCCGAGTTTTTTTTTAGATCTTCACGTTTCAGGGTTCCTAGATGCCAAAAAATATGTTCTCTCATTTCCGTTGCTTTGTCAATCTGTCTGTCTGTTGGTCTGTCTGTACGCGGCATAGCTAAAAAACTACTTATCCGATTGACTTCAAATTTGGGTAAAAAATCAAGGGTTTTATAAGCATGATATATGTAATACCTTCTCTTTGACATAGTTACATTTTGGTAATAATCCAATATGGCGGAACAAAATTGCGACCTAATGAAATGCAAAATGAATAATACTAAAATACTAATTAATGAATCTGTCTCAAATTTTGTACTCAAATCAAGTATCAAGAAATAAACTGGCGAAATCTGGGTACGAATCTAGTATGGCGAAAGAAAATGGCGGCTTAATTTATACTAATATATAAAATCTTTAATTGACTGACAAACACTTGACGTAAAAAACTGAATTTTGACACACATGTTGACTGTGGGGCACAGAGATTTGCTATTAAGGGATGTTTCAAAATTCAAATTTCAAGTGGTCGAAACCGCCTCTTAAACTGGTTAATTTTTCAGAAAAACGCTTGAACAAGTGAATCTTATTAAATGTGTACGCATTCTAAAATTAAAAAAAATGTATACAGCGTGTTTCAGATAATTGGTCCACTGATTAATCGCAACCCTGCTCAAACCTTCTGACATAAAAACCTGAGTTTGATAAGAACCAATTTTTTTAAACTCTTATTCCAATAAGGAAAAGAAACTGGCTTTTAAATATTACAACAAAGTCAAAGTCAAAAAATAGCTTTAATGTCTAAAATGGCAAATACATCGTTGACAAAGCCATGTTATACAAGATAGAATGAAAACAAAACATTACACATCACAATAATTTAAAATTAATTGAGTTATACAAACATTCTGCATTAATTTAAAATTCATAGAAACAAAATCACAGAAGTCAAAGTCAACCAACCATACAAGAAATACAGATATTAAATAAATGAATAAATCTACTAATACATACATAAAATGGTTATATAAGAACAAAAACAATTTAAAATGTATATAAGCAAACAAATCACACATTACCATTAAAATTTTTAATTTACAAACTGGTTAGTCTTTGAGAAAAATGCTTAAACACTTTTATTTTATTTTATTTTTTACATAATTTAAGATTTTTTTTAAAAATGTATACAGGATGTTTCAAAAAAGAGAGTCACTGAATAATCACGAGTCTGCTGTAATCAATTCTGGAAAAAGCTAAATATTGGCACACAGGATGACTGTAGAATGCAGAGGTTCGATAAGAAGAAATTTTTTAAAATGCAAATTCCAATGGGTAAAAACTGCTCCTAAAATACAATATTAAGTAAATCTCTCTAAAAATAGACTATTTTAAAGTGTCTTACTAGTTACAAAAAGTAAAATTTTGAAATGATGAAATGTTTATTTGATTAATAATTTTTCAGTCAAACTAGCAATACCAGCAACAAAAGTAAATATAGGTAAATCGGTATGTGTTTGACTGTCAAGATATGTATTGAATATTTATATTTTTTTATTATTTCGGATTTCTTATTGGTCAACATTTGAAAAAATCTTACTAAATATGCAACTATTTACCTGTTTAATTATTTTTTATATTATTTGGATTGTCAAGGGCCAACTAATATAAAAACAATTTTGTTAAAAAAAAATCAATATCACACGTTATGAAAGTAAGCATAACATTTTTTTTCATTTATAACGCTGTTGCGTTCTTGTAAAATTAACTTATTATTATATTACTAGGTTTTTAAATATAAACAATATAGGTGAAAAAATCAAATAAATTTATACATTTATTACTATCGAAAATAATAATCAGCTAAGAGTAGCTAACTTTAAACTACCTAATAAACAGTTTATTTAATGATGAAAAAAAAACTAAGTTTTAGTAAAAATTGGTAATTTTTCGGGCTCAATTTTTAACATAAAAAACTTAGTAATTGCTTTTTGTGAACCATTTTAGTTCAAAGACATTTCTAAGGCACGTGGTCTCGAATAAGTATTTAGTTATTAATTTTGAATTATTTTTCCCTAAAATTAAAGTAGAATAATTATAGGTACTAGATGATGCATCAGTGTCGAAAATCTCATTTAAATTTTTAACCATACAAATATTTGCTCTCTTTTAGAAGGTAATAAAAGGTAAAAATTCTAAAAACAGATTTGGATGAGCAGGTCTTCACTCATTTAAATAAAAGTTAAGTTTTTATTAAAACCAAACAGGTAATACTCCTAACTGTACTAACATATTTTTTTACTTTCAAATTTAATTTAAAGGGATTGGAAGGGATCTCTACCTTAAAAGGGTCTTTTAAAGATTAAAGGGCCAGTAGCATTACCAAACTGAACCATATTTGTGTGTGTGTGTGTATGTTATTTAATCAAGTAATGTCATAAAATCTAATAAAATTTAATAAGATTTTGGCGCTTGCTGCCGCTTTTTGGCAGTTATTAATTTTTCAGACAAAACTCCTCAAATTCGACGCAAAATTGGCAGTTGTAAAGACGAAAAAATATTTAATGTTATGTTACATAACTCTTCAGATAATTATGTTACATAACTCTTCACATACTTCTTGAACCACTTCACCAAAAACCAATTTTTTTTTAGATGAAACACCCTGAATATTTTTTAAATCTCCATAAAATATAAAAAATGTATCATTTTGAAAAAAAATTAAAATTTGCCAAAAAGCTGCTGTTAGCCCCTAAAACTTATGTCATTACGATAGCTCTCTCAAGAAATTAGAATAAAAACTGTAAATAGTTTTTATATCTTAAACCGTTTGAACTCTGTCTCATCTCAAAGGCGCAAAAATGTCGATTTTTAACTGTCACTATCTGAAAAACAATTAAACTCCAAATACAAAATACACATAAAATTTTATAGTATTTTAAAGAGATTTAAAATATTAAAATATACAGGGAACTCCATTAAAATTTCTCCCACAGATTTTTTCAATACCCTGTATACACAAAAATATATTTTCCAAAAAATACTTTTTAAACATTACAAGTGGGTTTAGTAAAGGCGTAAGCTTAAGGCTTCAGGAAAAAGCACAATGATTTTATTGGTTAAAATTGTGACTGGTTAAATTTGTGACTAATAACATTTTGATAGACACCAATAAAATAGTGTTTTAGGTTAATATTACTCATTAAAAGTATGCTTATGGCTTGTATTTACAGCTTCACTAAAACTGCTGTAAGAAAAAATCTGTTATTAAAACATATATTTATCATTAAAAGGGGAGTTGGAAATTATAAAAAATGTCAATCATTGCACTTTCGTTTGCCTTCCGTAAGGTGTGTTTTTCTGTTAAATTAGATTTTGTTAGTGGTTTGGTGTTGTTGTGAAGTTCAAATTAGTTAATAACGGGATTTTTGCTCAAACAACACACCTAAATAACCTAAAAAATTAAACTAAATAATTTTGGCTGACTAACTACTAGGTCAACTAACACTTATTAAAATACATTTAGTACAATTCGTAGAAATATAGGAATCCTATGCACTTTTTTAAGCATTTTAAGCAAATACTAAATTTGCTGCCTTTAAAAATGACTTTTAAAGGGAGCTTGCCTAATAAAAACTGCCAAATTTTAACAGATTTTTAAACCAAGAGCTTAACTTATTTATATAAAAATTAAGATCATTTTTTGTTAAAACTGAACAAGTAATACTCTTAACACCAGTAGTTTAAAATGAGCTTAGGCCATTCAATCCAAACTCAAATCACTCTTAGACTGGAGGTTAAAGAGAGATCAAAACAAAAGAATTGTAACCACACTGCGCTATAAATAGCTAAGTTTCGCAAAAAATTAAATGATATCTAAATAAAATTTTATAAAGCTCTTTTACAGTCTAATTCTTAAGCACAATTATTTTTAAAATTTTACAAACATACAAAAATAAAATTATAAATGTGTAATAAACCCAAATTTACACAAATGGTAGTGCTAAAATAAAACAACACTTATAAAGACGTTGTTAATTATAAAAGGAGACTGCAAGGCTTTCAGTCTACTTTTATAATTTAAAAGTGAAAGGTTTTATAATTTCTAAACCAGGAACAAACATTTCTTAAAAATAGCTATTTTGTTAAAAGGTTAAAAAACTACTCAAATAAGATTCCCTTTGAAGTGGGAAGTGACCTATAAACAGTTTAGCACGTACCCAATGCAATGTGCAAACAAAGGCAACAAAACAAGATATCCAAGGCAATGGTGTATCGATTCAGAATATTGCATAGAACTACATATTCTTGTATGTTTTGATTCAAAGTAGTGCGAAACATATTAATGGTTCAGGATATTGCTATTTATATGTAAATATACAAAATTTTTTAAATAAACATTTTTGTTGTATATATTGCAGAATAAGATCGATCATACCCTATATACACCAGAATATTGCATCCATTTATGTCTAGCAAGGCTAGAAATGGGTGCTTCAGAATAGTGCAGATTATGTAGTGATTCAGCTTTGATAGAAATATGTATCTATATATATATATATATATATATATATATATATATATATATATATATATATATATATATATATATATATATATATATATATATATATATATATATATATATATATATATATATATATATATATATATATATATATATATATATATATATATATATATATATATATATATATATATATATATATATATTTATATATATATATATATATATATATATATATATATATATATATATATATATATATATATATATATATATATATATATATATATATATATATATATATATATAAAGTCAAAGTCAAAATCACTTTAATCAGAAAATTACATAAATACAATAAATAATTGAATGATGTGGCGTCAATAATAAAATAGTTGCTTAAAAGAAAACACACTAACTATCTAAAACATTAATTAATACAAAAATTAAATGCAAATTGCACATACATTTTTTTTTGTAGATATACACACACATACATGCACATATATAAATATTTACATATACATATATAGGTATGCCTATCCCAAAAATTCGTTTACTGAATAAGGCTCCATTTCTACAATAAGTTTTTAAATGATCTAAAAATCAGTTTGCGACTTAATGTGATTTGGCAACCTATTAAAAAATTTGATGCACGCATATGCAGTACCTTTTTCAGTTGCACTAAATCTGTGAATCGGGAAATTGAGACAGGTATTCCTAGTATTGAATTGCTGTTGTATTTCTAGATCAGAGAATTTATGCCTGTTTTTATGAAAGAAAATCAAGTATTCATATATATATAGTCCTGGCACTGTCAGTATATTAAGTGCCTTAAACCTTCCTCTACAAGTCTCCCTACCCCGTGGGCCCGAAACAATACGTATTGCTCTTTTTGCACAATGAAAGTACAATCGGCGTCAGAGCTCGCTCCCCAGAATATGATCCCGAATCTAAGCAAAGATTGCATCAAGGTATTTAGACAATATTCTTAGAGAGTAGCATGCACAGTTTAGTTTCTTGCAAATGTTTGAAATCTGTTCTACCCAATTCAAACTTTGGTCTATTACTAGGCCTAAAAATTGCTTCTTCTGCTTCTGAATAGAGTTATACTTTGGACCCCGAGTTGTGCCTCCTGTGGTATATCAGCATTCCTCTGTTTGGTTCTAAAACATACAAAGTTCGTTTTTTTGGTATTGAGATGTAATCTGTTCTTCATAAACCATTCTTGTGCAATCCTGAGGCGATCTGTAGCGATATTGAGAAGCTCAGACATGGTTGATCTGTTAGTTAGGATGTTTGTGTCATCTCAGCAAAATTTACCAGGTAGGAGGCCCGACAAACAATTTCCGAAGCCAAGTCATTTACAAAAAAAATAAATAGTAAAGCTCCCATGACACTACCCTGTGGAATACCTAGTTGGAGATAACCCTCTTCTGAAAAGTGCTGTTCACCATTTCTCCCAACTATAAAACCTTCTGCCTTCTATTCATCAAGTATGATTGGATCTAACTTAATGCCGGTCCCCATACACCATACCACTCAAGCTTCTCCCATAAAATCTGGTCGTCCAGACTATCAAATGCTTTAGAAAGATCGAGGAATGCACCCATAGATGCACTACCCTGTTCAAAGCCAATGATGATCCTATCTACAAACTCATAAACAGCTGTCTCCACAGATTTTCTCTTCAGGTAGCCGTGTTGCGAATTGCTTAGTAGTTTTTCAGTGTAAAAGTAGCGTAATAGTCTACTGCAAATAGCTACCTCAAAGATTTTTGAAAATGTAGGTATCAGACTGATAGGTCGATAATTTTCAAGAGATGTAACGTCACCCTTCTTATGAAGGGGTTTAACTAAAGCCAACTTAAGGTTGTCCGGAAAAATACCATATTTAAAAGAATTATTAATAATATGACATACGGGGACAGAAAATTTTTCAGAACACTTTTTGATTATGTAAGAGGAATATATATATGTATATGTATATATATATATATATATATATATATATATATATATTTAGGGTTTGTTTTTTGTTGCTTGTCTAGAGGTTGCAAGGTTCTTTCGGGAAAATGTGGGATTTTAAACCGATATAAATAAGTTCTATTATTTATTAAATGGTCAGAAAAAGAACATCAATATTAGGATATCAACCTAGCCGATTCTTAAATATTAATATTGTCTGTGTCACACACTTTTACCATGTAAACACAACTTTAAAACCTAACGGCCGGATTCACGGATTATTTAAGTAATTTAAGAGAATGTTTATTCGTCCTATCCTCTTAAACAATTAGATACTCGTCTTTCGTCATAATGCAAGATGGATAAATAACCTTTTGCAACTCACGGCGCGGCGTCTTCCGCCCGTGGTTCGTCGTAGAATAAGTTCCCCATATCCCGGTAATACATGGTTGCCATGTTTACTTTATTTTCTTAAGAAGCTTTAGACGTTTTTATATTTTGTTTGAGTAAAAAGAAATATTTGTAAAGACATAGTAATAATTTATTACAAACAACCGGCCCTACATATATATATATATATATATATATATATATATATATATATATATATATATATATATATATATATATATATATATATATATATATATATATATATATATATATATATATATATATATATATATATATATATATATATATATATATATATAGATATATGTATATATATATATATATAATTTTTAATAGCGGTGTCTAAGCCACCCTTAAGATATCTCAAGTTTTTATTTAAAACATTATTTCCATTATTAACCATCTACTATACAAATTATATAGCAGATAGATAAGTGGATCAGAAGAATAGTACCTATTAGATTCAAAAATACAATAAAATACTACTAAAATAAATACATATAATTTAAAATAAAATAATAAAAAATAAGACAAAAATATGACAATTACATTTTAAAAAATATGTTATTCACTACAGGTAAAAAAATAAAAATATCTGGAATGTAGAAATTGTATTCAAAATTGAAAATTTTGTTTATGGCTTCTTTCATTCTACAGAAAAGTAGCACAATGCTGTGGAAACAGCATCCCTCTAACTTCAATAATAACTGAGATACCCTAGAAAAGTATAGAAAAATGGTGGCTTATTATGGAAAAATAGGAATTGTAAATCAAATTTCAAAAGCTTTTATTTTTTTGAGTAACTTTTATTTGAATTAAAACTCTCTTTGTTTGAAAGTTATAAGACAAAATTTTTGAAAATATATAAGAAATTTTGCTTATACAAAAATCAAGTACTCCATGCAATCCATGGAAATGGAGTGCCATTGTGATAGTTAATGAAAATGAAGTTATGCTAAAAACTTTTGTTACTATTTGTTTAGATATTCGCAAGTTTTAAAAAAGATTACACACAAATAAAAAACAGTTAACAATTTATTGCCCAATAGTAAATAGTTGATAAATGACTGACTTTTCCTACTGTGGCCTTTCTGAGCATATCTCTGGTTAAACTGTGACAAGTATTCCGAATTTTTTTTGTTTCAAATGTTTTATATATGTAGATGGGGTTTTATAAATAATTAAATAAAATAATTTTTTAGGGGGGGCTTAAATCTGGCTACTTTGAGGGTCACTGTGATGGACCATCAATTCCTATCCATCTTTCCCCATAGCTACACTGGCCCACAAAAAAAGTGGCGAGCCTAAAATTTGTGTCAATTTCAATCCTTAATAATTTTTGAATGGATTCTTAGATTCTGTTAATTTTTTTTGCAATTTATTTCGATACCTTTTCACAATGATTTTGTGATATAAATTTAAACTTCGGAATAATACTGGATAATATACAGGGTCAAACGCAAACTTGTGTGTTTTCACCAATTTTTGAGACGCTTTATAGAATGACCTGGCTTAAATGTCACTATTGTCTACAAGTCATTTTGTTGCCTGTTTCTTTAGCAACATTTTGTTTTTTGAATGACCTTCGTATCTTTCTTTTTAGAGAATATAGAGCAGTGTAAGTAAAGTGATGTTTTACTGCAATTTCTCTTACACTCAATAAAAATGGAATTTTAAAAGAGTAGAGTGCTTTGAAATTTAAAATGTCTTTGAAATGTCAAGCCTTGAAAAGGCTTTTTGTCAGTTTGGAAGCGTTGTTTTCATTAGTAATGGCACGACAAATTAGTCCAGAGCAAGTTGCTCAGATTGTAGCATTAGTAAATGATAGAAGGAGCGTTGCGCACGCCGCACGAATAGTGGGTGTATGTGAAGAGACAGTGCGTCGTCGGCTTAAAGAGAGAGGATTAAAGTCAAGAGTACCAACAAATGGTCCAAGATTACTACCAGAACATCGTTTATCTCGACTTAATTTTGCACGTGAAAAAAATCAGTGGAAAGTACGACAGTGGTCCCAAGTATTATTTTCCGACGAGTCACGGTTTTGCTTACATTCTTCCGATGGACGTCAACGAGTTTGGAGGCAGGAAGGCCAAAGGTATGCTGAGGGTATGTTTGTAGAAAAGCAACCTTTTGGAGGTGGTTCTGTGATGGTATGGGCTGGGATTTCCCACGCAGCGCGCACAGAACTTTAAATATTCCCAGGAAATTCGCTCAATGGCGAGCGCTATATCGATGTACTGGCTGAACACGTCGTACCGTTTGCTCACTTCATAGGACAGGAGTTCCTTTTTATGCATGATAATGCCCGACCTCACACTGCTCATATTGTGAGGCAATATTTGGATGAAGTTGGCATACATCTTTTGCCATGGCCAGCTAGGAGCCCGGATTTAAATCCGATTGAGCATGTTTGGAATCAGCTTGGTAAGCGTGTTCGTAGTCGCCCAGATCTACCCGCCAATTTAGAGGAACTTGGAGAAGCACTGGTTCAAGAATGGGATCACATCTCCCAATATTAAATTGCACGACTGATTGAAAGCATGCCAAGGCGTTTACAAAGTGTAATAAGGGCCAGAGGGGGAAACACTCACTATTAATTTAAGTTCTTGTTTATAAAACGTTATTAATTTAAATTCTTGTCTATAAAATTTAATTTAAGTTTTATTATTGCTTAAAATAAATGTTGTCTATAGATACGCAGTCTTTTTGTGTTTTTATTTAGTAAAAACAGCACTTTACATATAGGGGTGCACTTTCTCTAAAAAAAAGATAAAAAGATCATTTAAAAAACAAAATGATTCTAAAGAAACAGGCAACAAAATGACTCATAGACGATAGTGATATTTAAGCCAGGTCATTCTACAGAGCGTCTCAAAAATTGATGAAAAAACACAAGTTTCTGTTTGACTCTGTATATTATCCAGTATTATTCCGAAGTTTAAATTTATATCACAAAATCATTGTGAAAAGGTATCGAAATAAATTGCAAAAAAAATTAACAGAATCTAAGAATCCATTCAAAAATTATTAAGAGTTGAAATTGACACAAATTTTAGGCTGGCCAGACGAGAATCATTGCTTGTGCAACTAAATTGCTTCTTAGTTTCATATGTCTCTGCGTCAGATATTCGAAATTATGCAGCTTGTAACTGTGATAACCATTTTCAAGACAGACATACCAAATAGAATTTCTTGGATGTCCTTTAAAATACTTCAAAACTGCAGCTACTACTTGATCTTCACAAACTCTTTTTCTCATTTCTTTCCTGTTGCGTACTTCGATAGCTAAATCGTGAGAGACAGCTCTCAATGTTTTCATCTTCTGATCTTCGGGCTTGACTCAAGGAACAAGAACAAGTAACACACGAGGGTTTAAATAACCCTTACCAAAGAGATTTAAATGTTTAAAACAAATTCGGAGTTATGCATTAGAATTAATAACTGAAAAACATGTCCCGAACAAATGGACGTGAGAGAGAATTATTGTAGTACCCTTTTTCGATGAATATCCGATTTTTAAAGGGATTGCGTTTTGGCCAACTCCAGAATTAGTGTAAATTACTGGCTGAAAAATAAGCGCGGATTTAAAATAAGCTGTTACAATTATTATAATGGATAAAAATACTATTGGCTAGTTAAGAAAAAAAATAATAATAAAAATAACATTTAATACCAAACATTTTACTTTTCTGGAAGTAGTAGTTAAGTAATCATTATTAAAAATTACAAATTTAACAGTGAATACATATCCAAACAAAGAACAATAAAAGTTTCTGGCATAAATTCAGTCTCATTAACTGTCACAATGGTACTTCCACTGTTTCCATGGGTTACTACTGCTAAGGGTTTTCCTTAATGTATGCATATTAAGCACTGAATAAAAATAGTGATTTTTCTGAAAAGTCTGGGTATGTTCTTTTTGAAAGGTGGCAGCCCTATACCTAATTATCATTAACATAAAAATAATTTAATGGCATTAAAATTATGAATAGACTTAAAATAGTTTGTTTTGGTAAGAAGTTCAAGATTGTAAAAAAAATATTTGGCATTATTTTGGTTTATTATGTTATTTTAAATTAATCCACACATTTGCTATATATATATATATATATATATATATATATATATATATATATATATATATACATATATATAATGGATCATTGTGTCTGCTGTGATGCAGAACATGTTCCAAATAAGGATCATTTTCTTGTTATGACGTGGGTGTACGTGGAATGAAAACATACTATCATATATGTCTATATATATATATATATATATATATATATATATATATATATATATACACTTTTTTAAGTAAAATAACTATAACCATTAATGCATGGTATCTTGCATCTATGATTTTGTTATACGTGAGGGGGATGCAGCTATGGAATTGTTAAGTGGGCTGGGATATAAGGATGAATGGCAGGATGCTTTTGTGGGAATATAACTATTGACAGTGCCTTCCCAGAAGCGTAGCTACAAATTTTGGGCTCCCCGCGGTTTTCGGTAAAGGACCCCCTCTCAAAACAGAAAAGAAAAAAGTCTTTTACTTGTCAATAGAAAATGTAGCCCCCAAAGCATAGCTGGAAAATACATGATGACTAAAAAAAGGTCACACATTCTCTAATAATCCCCTTGAGCTCCTGCAACTATCTCAGGTCCCCCTGACCTCGTGGACCCCCCGCAACCGCAACTTTGCCTGCCTTGTATATTCTGGAATGTCTGATGTATTTGAAAAAAAAAGTAGATCTCTTTCAGACTCATGAGAATGTCCATGATTGTAACGCTCTTGGCCAATGACTTGAACCCTGCAAATTGACGTTTGAGTTTGAGGTTCTGGGATGGCCCGGGTTATTGGGGTATAAAAATGTTATACCCACAACAGTTAGAACCTTGCCCCTTGCAAGCTTAAAAGCAGGGTCAAAATATTTTTAATAAAACAAGCCTATTATGGATGATATCACATCTAACTTATTAAACTTGTTCATTTGGACATAGTGTTACCCCATATCTCATATAATAAATCTTATTTTTAAAAACGGAATTGTACCCAAGCATTTTAAACAGTCAGTTATTGTACCTATACATAAGTTAGGTTCAAAGAAAAAAATTGAAAATTTTCGCCCAATTAGTTTAATTAACAATTTTGCTAAAATATTTGAAAAATGTCTCAAGGATAGGTTAACCAAATTTTATAATGCGTTTAATATATTGTCAAAAAATCAGTTTGGTTGAGGGAAGGACTTCGTACGACTGAGGCTATATACTGTTTGACATCTGAAGTTATTAAAAATCTAAATAACAATCGAAAATGTCTTGCTGTCTTTATTGATCTCTCGAAGGCATTTGACACTGTTCCACACAACCAACTTATCAGCACTTTAATGCAGTATGGAGTTAGGGGAATGGTGTTGAAGGTCTTCGAGAGCTACCTGACAGATCGGGAGCAGTGTGTCAGAGTAAAAGGTGAGCTCAGTACAGCCTTGAAAATCCAAATCGGTGTCCCACAAGGGACAATTCTAGGCCCAATTCTTTTTATTAGCTGCATAAACTCGTTATTGGACTTAAGCACTAATGGCACAATCATATCATATGCAGATAATACTGCAATTCTTTTCTCTGGTAATACCTGGAACGAAACTAAAACCAAAACTGAAGCAGGATTTAAAGAAGTTAAAAACTGGCTGGATGCACGAGGGCTGTCACTCAATATCAGTAAAACAAATTACATACCTTTCTCCATAATGTCAGTGAATAGGCCAACTTTTAATAAGACAACTTGTGACAATAATGCTGTTTTTAAAATCCAGGCAGTAACAAAGACAAAATATCTCGGAATATTTATTGACCAACACCTCAGATTATTAATTAATATACAAATTCTATATTTTGAGGGAATTCCTTAATATCAAATTATTGACACAAATATACAAATCTTTAATTGAATCCTTACTTAGGTATGGACTTAATATGGAGAGGGGCATACAGATCTAATCTGCTTCCAATAGACCTAGTGCAGAATTATATTTTAAGAATAATTTATAAGAGAAACAGACTTTTTTCTACAAACAGATTGTATAATCAGGAAATTAACAATTTGAACTCTTTATATATATATAATTAGCCTGCTCCTTTTTTTACAAAAATAAAAGATTACAGACTTATATACAACATGAACACAACACAAGTCAAAATGCAAACAATAACTTAACACTGCCTATGAGTAATAGAACAATAAATCTGCATTTTGTTAATTATTTAGCTCCCAAATTTTACAACTTGATACCTCCTGATATAAAGTTAGCACATAACTTAAAGTTGTTTAACAAGAAAAGTAAGGCTTATATTCTTTAAAATTTGGATCTCTTTTCTCCTTTACTATAGCGATCAGCCCTAATCATGTTGTGCTCGCTTTCGTTGTTGGTGTGTTTCAGGGTGATCCTTGATGACTGATGTTTAGCATAATTTAACACTTAATATTTAAATTTTTTTTCTTCAAATTATGCTGATTTTACAACAACCTTTTTTGTGGCAATATGTTCTCTCTATTGGGTTTTATAGGCTTAGTTATACTTGGTTGATTGATCATTATCATTGGATTTTTTTGATTTTCTTAAATGTTTATTCTTTTAAAACTTCAGATTATTTATAGTCAACACATGGAGTACATACAGATGTCATTTGTACATCTAGGTACTGTCTCAAAATAACAATCATAAAATTATGTGAATTATTGTAGAATTGTATTTATACTATGAAATGTATATGTATTTTGAAATAAATAAATAAATAAATAAATATTATACCTTGAATGATTATTTTAATTCCAATTTTAATTTGCTGTAAGCATCCCAATGTTATTATTTTAATCTATTAATCTATATATTTTTAAGCTAGGATTTTAATAGTTCTGTCTTCTAAAATTTTCCTTCTTTTACTTTTTTATGTATGTGTTGACGTGTGTAACAAATATATTTATGAATAACATTAATAAATGATTGATATTTTGTAATAAAAATATTTGGCATTAATTTGGTTTATTATATTACTTTAAATTAATCAACATACCTGCTTTATATACATATTTATGCCCTATATTATCGATTTACACACTTTTTGAAGTAAAAGAACCATCAATGCAAGGTATATTGTTTAGTTTTTAGAAAACACTGATTTATTTCTTTTTTTTTTTCGTTGCGTGTTCAAAACTTATGTTGGATCTTGGATCACGAAAAAACAAAAACATTACACAGACCCCGCCATTTTTATATGGGACGGTTTTGATTGGTTTATTAAGAAGTTTCACTTCAGTTTTCCTCCTGTAATGCTCCGGTTTCGTTACCGATTTCAACAATAATAATCTGTAGGTGAAGTGACGTCACGTTGATTTAAGTGTCTCAAAACCAACCATCTAAAAGGAAAACCGCTTACGACTAAAGATGCTGTATTTGTATACAGAAATTCCACTGACGAAGAGATATTTAACTTTAACCGAATGCAGAAATACACCGAGTTTGAAAACAATCACTTTCACGTGTATAATATAGACTATTTTTCACAGGACTATAAAGAACTTCAGTCTCAGTAGGTCTTTTATTTTTATTTTTCTTTATATTCCGATACTAGTATTGATAAAACAATTTCATTACTAGTGTTTAATATAAGCTGGGTAATTGTTTTGACTTAATTACAAAAATTGTTCTGTTATTTACAGTTTTTTCACTACATTTTTTTGAAAATACAACTTTTTAACTAGGAAACAAATTTTGTATCCAAAGGTTTTAAAAAATGGTTTTTTTGTTACTGACATTTCAAGTTCTAGAGGAAACATATTTTCACCTGGGAATGTTTGTATATTTCTCGAATTACTTAGTTCCAGGCTGTAAGCGTAGTGAAATTGTAATAGTCTGAATTGATAAAAATATTTAAATATTCCATATCCCAAGTGACAGATTTTTTTCATTGGGTTTTCCGATGTAATCATAGGTAAACCGTACAATTATATCCATTAAATATACGGGGTGTTAATTTGAAACCTCCAATTTATCGGAATCCATGGCGGCATATTTTAAAAGAATGCTTAGATGCACTACTTAAAAATAACAAACTGGAAGGCGCGTCAAATGATATATCGTTTAAAATGTCTTTAGATTTCATACATTTTAATGGTAAAATGTAAAGGCATTGAAAACATTTCAAATACGGTATCATTTTGTTTCCGTTTAGCATTTTTTATTGTGAAGAGCTGACCTAAACCCGTGATAAAATATGTACTCTACATATATTCTTGGCTTTGGAAGCTCGTAAAGTATTTTTTAATTTTAACTTGTTTTTTTATAATTGTAAAAAAATAGAACGCATTTATATATAAATGTGATCTATATTCTTCTTGAGTGGAATCCTTACTTTTGATACACAGATACAAGAATACAAATATATGATTTAGTAGAAGATTTATACATTTATTTTTAATTAACTTAGTGCTGTCTTGCGTGTTTGAGTAACTACAAATTAGTTCACAAATAGGAGAGGAATAAAAATAAAATAACACCCAGTTTTTGATTACATAATTAAACATCGTACAACACGAAATTAGCTGTTTAATTGTGTGAATAGACCAGCATATATTTATCAACAGTTTACGCGACGTTCACAGCCAAGTTACCTCTAATGCTATCAAAACTTTAACAAGTCTATGAGTGTTTAAGCACGAAGTAAAACAGATAATCACTTTTTAAGACAGGTACAAGTATATCAGAGAGAAAAACGTGAGATAACCCCGGCAATACTCTAACTAAATACTAAAAATCATCCAAGATTATCAAATCTGCCGGCAGTAGACAATGTAGATAGAACCATGGTAAGCGTTCAGTGTGCATTCAGATGTTTGTTTGGACCTAAAAAATATAAATATGTTTAAGTACAAAGTAACTCCCTATAATTTAGTGAAAATATGATAGCCTATAGTTTAAAGCATCTTCGTTATTTTACCTGCTGACCTAAGAAAAAAGTGATCCGTTTAACTTAGCAAGTATAAAATTTAAATGATTTAAAGTATAGGCTCTCATACGACATTATATATATATATATATATATATATATATATATATATATATATATATATATATATATATATATATATATATATATATATAATGCTGGGTAGTTACTCATTGATGGAAATACAGGAAATCACACGTAAATCTTAAAGTACATAGAATTTTGTTTTCCTATGATATGAATTACAATTAAATGCACATATTGAACAATTTTTTATAAAAATGAAACGTATTACTTATAATAAAAGTTTAAAAATAAACTTTCTGTATTATCAAGAGTTCCATTTATTAGCTGCAACTTTATTTAAATAACTTAAAAAATTGTATATTATTTGGCATGTATCACTTCTTTAAATAAATTTTGTAGATATATTGTCGATCTTTGACAATAAAGCATATTTTGATTTGATTCGAAATACTAAGAAGTGCTACTTAATATTACAATAGACGAAAAAAAAAAAAAATATATATATATATATATATATATATATATATATATATATATATATATATATATATATATATAAACAGTATGCTTACTTTCTATGACATTGGGCGTGCGCCTAATTGAATCTAAGCTCAAAAAGTCTTTTATAGATGAATCAGAAACAGCCGCACATTCCATGTAGTGTACGTGTACTACTACCAGAATAAGCGGTCAGTGTATATTCTGATGCCCCAGGAAATGTTAATCTGCCAGAACAATCTTTGAAAAACAATTATATAAGTACTAAGTAGCTCCCTATACATTAATGAAAAGATGAAGAGCCTATAGTTTAAAACTTGTTAGTTAATATACCCGTTGACCTATGAACAAAGGTTTCATTTTACCTAAGCAGGTATAAAACCATAATGCCTTAAACTATTGGCTCTCATAGAACCCTTTTAATGTTTTATGATATCTTTATGCTGGGTAGTCTATCACTATTGGAAATATAGGAAATCACAAGTAAATTTTGAACTTCCTGCTGCTTTGCTATTATTTTTATTACAAAGTTTCCATGGGATGGTTTAAAGCTCTCTGAATGATAAATGCACATATTGAATTTCAACAATTTTAAACAAGCAAAACTTAAGTTATTTAAACAATATTGCAGCTTTTTTGGTCATATAAATAAAACGCATAAGATTTAAAAAGCTTAATATATTCAAAATGAAAATCGGCAAGTTTGCTGTATTAGGTAGCTAAAGTATTAAGCGTTCCATTTATTAGCGTAACTTTATTCAAATAACTTAAGACAGGAATACCAAAAATTGTTCATTGTTCGGCATAAGCACCACGCTAAATATAGAATATATATTTTTTAAATGTAAGTCAAGTCAAGGTCTTAAGTTCTTCAATGTCTGCATTGATGGACACCGGAAAAGAAGAAACTTTTTTATTGCTTGATTAACAAAAAATCACTCTTTATAAATATGACTGCTTGTTTTGAAACCCCCGAAAATATTGTTATTTTGTACACATTTTATACAGGGTGTCTAAAAAAATACTAAACAGTCGCTAGAATAAAGTGCTTTTATTTTCGCAAAAGTCGTTTAAAATAAATATTAATTTTTGACCTTTGGCGAAACTTGTTTTGCATTTGTTTATCACTTTGAATAAATAGGCAATAGGATAACCGCCCATCCCTACGGTTGAGCAAAACTTTTTTGTCTTCACAGATGCATGCTTAGACAAGGAAAGTTGTCTAAGGATGCATATAACATTCACATTCCTTAACCTAAAAGTTTGATGATTCGGTCCCCAAAAAATAGACCGGGACCCGCAAAAAAAAGGATACGACATATAAATGTGATTCGAATGGAATGTACTGATAGTTCGCTTAAATGTCCTGAAATCAAAACAATTGTACTGATTTCAGACCGTTAAGGTTTTCTTCAATTGGGTTTTTTAAGTCTTTCAGGAATCACTCGGGAAAGCGCTAATGATTTTTTTTAAGTTCATTGATATTTCAAAACCTGGGTTTCTAATGAATAATATTGCCATTGCGGGTTATTTTAATTTTCAGGCTCTGAACGGGTAATTTTCACAAGTTGTATTGGCAACACTGAGTATACACCATGTTTTCTTTTTTTATCTGACAGCTTTTGTCTTTACGTCAAATATCAGGTAATTTTCTGTTTTGTGATCGTCAGTAGTTACGAAACACTCCTTGCATTAAAATATTTTTTTGAATATTAGGACATAATTTAAAGTATTCAAGAAGATGCAGGGCTTGTCTTTCCAATCTTTGAAGAAACATAAAGCTGTAAGTATCAAAATTTTAAACTTGTCTAGAATGTCCATTGGCCCATAAAAATGTTTACTGGTCACGTACGTCAGTCCCTATTTTTATTAATTATATAATGTTATTATTTTTTTAAGGCAACAGAACATATCATCTCATAAGCACATATTTACTTATTCAAGCTTCTTTGCCCAGTAATTTTCCCAAATGAGTTGCTTTCTACACGTGCATACAAAATAATTATGAGAGCCGGATTTTTATCTCATTATATATATTATTTTTATCTCATCAAAAGATTTTATATATATGTGTTGATTTTTTAGTCCTTCACGGATGGAAAAATACAATGCGTTTTCATTCCGGTTGTATATCCGTTCACTACTGTCGTTCTGAAAAGAACAGTTTTGCTGACGTTTCGCCAAAATCACATTTGGCATTTTCGAAGCTTTCTTTCTGGCGTCCGAATAGAGACTGAGGTGTTGGTGACTGCGACGCTTTCTTTTATACCCCCACTCGGGGCGGAAGGTTATATCTGCGCAAGCGTTGGTCGTTATTTATGTTTTCCGGATGGTGCTGTTGTTGTTGCACTAATTGGGCTTGAGTTTTTGCGATTTTAGATTTGTCGATTAGTGTCTTCCATACTGTTGGTAGTTTTAATGATTTGTCCCTTTTATTCAAATCACCTTGTTTTTCAATTTCTATGGCTTCTCGGATTATTCTGGTTTTATAATGTTCTACATTGGCAATATCCCTACACCCAGTATATATATATATATATATATATATATATATATATATATATATATATATATATATATATATATATATATATATATAAGAAAAACAGAAATTTCAATATATATATATATATATATATATATATAATGTTTAAAAATCGTCACACAATAATTGAAAAACACTTTCTTTTCAAAACAATTTTCTGTGAATTGAAATTGCAAGAGATTTTATAATTGGGCCTCATTTTCTCCTGCAAAGAGATCAGCAGTAGTATATGTACAATGGTGCACTATCGCATAGTGCTTAACTGCGAGTATATCAATAGAAAAAATGCTGATAGTTGGATTGGACTTTTAGACCACAATCATGGCTGCCTAGATCAACAGATATATATATATATATATATATATATATATATAAATATATATATATATATATATATATATATATATATATATATATATATATATATATATATATATATATATATGTATATATATATATGTATATATATATATATATATATATATATATGTATATATATATGTATATATATATATATATATATGTATATATATATATATATATATATATATATATATATATATATATATATATATATGTATATATATATATGTATATATATATATATATGTATATATATATATGTATCTATATATATATATATATATATATATATATATATATATATATATATATATATATATATATATATATATATATATATATATATATATATATATATATATATATATATATATATATATATATATATATATATATATATATATATATATATATATATATATATATATATATATATATATATATATATATATATATATATATATATATATATATATATATATATATATATATATATATATATATATATATATATATATATATATATATATATATATATATATATATATATATATATATATATATATATATATATATATATATATATATATATATATATATATATATATATATATATATAAATATAATGTTGGTGCTGTTGGAGATGATACTTATACACCCTTTAAAATTTGAACTGTTATATTCTTATGCTCGGAAAACCATTTAGACTTGGATAGTGGTAAAATCAATAATTCTCCCCACCCTTTGCAATGGATCCTGTGTTTTTACAAGAACTTAATTTTATATTGTTTTACTAGTAATTTAAGTTATTTTCAGACGTTTTCATCAATTATTGTATGACTTTTGTAATACTTCTTAATTGAGGAAATAAATGATTGATTGATTGTATGAAGAAAAATATTTAAGAGCCATAGAAAGATAATGAATATTTCCTGTCTTACTAACTTATTATTTATATTGTTAAAAATGCAGATGTTTAGTAATTAATTTCTATAGTTTAAAAAGTACTTGCTAATCTTACTTTTTGTTCATTTTGTCAGAATAACTATGTTTAATTTTACCAGCTCATCCCTCTATATGTATGTGTGGGAGCAGGTTGTATTGGAGCAGTCTTCTATACACTACGATTGGCTACTCGAAATCCTGATGTTCAGTGGAACCGAACTGGAGTGATTTCAAATGAAGAATTCAGGACAAAACAGTACAAGGTATATTAAGTTGATAAATTCCTTGTTTTTAACTTATATGTTATAATGATAATAGTAGTGATATATTTTAATGCTAGCAAAATCATATACCAATTACAGAGCATGATCAAGAAAAGAGTAACAAATGTGTAGCAAGTATTGCAATATATAAAAAAAAAGTTGCTAGTTTTACTGCTTTTAGTTAGTTAAATTGGATCTGCCCTAAAAATTTTCATTTTTCCTAAATGTAAATATATGTTTTGGCAGATGTAGTACTTCTAAAGTTGCTAAATTCATTAGTCTCAATTCTAGGAGAGTCTATAGAAAAAAAAATCTGTTGTTTATTTTTTAGTATTCTTCAAATCAAATTAATAACATTCTTATCTCGAAATATCATTTTTGTTATTCGAACACATATGAAAGTAGAACAAAATACTTATTTTTAACAATAAGTAAAATACTTATTTTTAACAATAAGTAAGTTGATTCCTATGATTTATAGTTTCCTCTGTAGTTTTTTTAAGAAGTTGGGTTGTTTAAGTGTAAAAACCTTTGATATCAAAAGTGTGGTTTTCTTCAAGTGGCAGGTTTGAAGTCATTTCTCAAATTTAGTGGTAAAATCTACACAAGGAGGAGGGTGAATTGATATCATCACCCGGTAAGTTTTATAATAACCAGTCTGTACTCCATAGCATGACCAAATGACCATAACATGTGCAGCCTGGGATTTTCAGTGGTGTTGATTTGAAACCCTCCACTAAACTGTAGAGCTCAGCACAAGAGACATATAAACAGGTCCCATCTTTATCTACCCTATCTATCTCTCCTTTCTTCTCCATAGAAGAGAGCAAAAAAGATTCCTTTGGTTTACTTGCCAATCTTTGATCTATTTACTCAAAACTTCTGAGTCTTATTGTAATTTAGAGGAGTGTCCTTCTCTAAATCCAGTGATATCATACTCCTTTATTTATTTTTAGAATTAGCGAGAAAGCTAAATACTTTGTCAGAAAATGTTTTGCTAAAGGAAATTATATTTGGTTAAGATTTTCAAATAGTTCTCGAATTTCTGGTGAGAATGACGATCTTTTTTTTTGATGAATTTCTTGAATAGGTATTTGTAAGGGAAGAGAATTGGGAAGGGAATGATGGATGACTGATTGTTGGTTGTTTAATGAGTTGCATCACTACAAAATTTGGGCTCCCTGCAGTTTTTGATGAGTTTTTCCAAATAACTGAGGACAAAAAAAGGCCCTTCTTCTACATCGTTGATAGGGTGCTATTCCCCCTCTTAGTTTAAATACCAGAATTCAAAAAGGAACAGAAATTAAGTAAACCATTGGTGTCTTTGATCTTATTGATTATTATAGTGGAGTGTTTCGAATCCAGACCACTGAAAATTTCAGGCTGCACATGTTAAGGACATTTGAGACTCATTCCGTTTGTAAAATGGATATTTCCGAGATTTCACATTTCAAAACAGGCTTATAATAAATACAATAAATAAATAAAATAGTGCTTCTAAGACATTTTCTGAGCAAAAAGCCATCTAAATTTCATTTACAGTCTATTCAAAACAGGCTTCAGTCAAACCTTTGTTTTTTATCTGTGTATGGTTTTGGAATTATGTGGTTTAAATGTATCTGTAATTAGTTGTAAAGCTGTTGATACAAGAAATAAATTAAATTAAAACTTCAATGATCTCGGTGGTTCCAAGACATTTTCCTACACAAAAAGCCACCTAAATTTCACATACAAACTAAACTTTTGGGCCTATCTGCAGTTGTGTGTTACTTCATTATTGGTTAATATGTTAATTGTTAGTATTTGATATTAGCATTTTACTGCTTAGATTGGATGGATTTGGTATACCCTAAAATTTATAATTGGTTCTAAGTGTAAAAATATATGTTTTGGCAATTTAGTACTACCCCAGGTGCCTATAGTTTTCACAGTTTGTTGTATCTACCTTTATATATTTTTTTAAATATATATTTTTGATAAAAAGTCAATAACCTCGGTGGTACCAAGAATTTTACTTACACAAAACAATCTTAAGTCTACTAACTAAAATTTTTGGGCCTTATCTGGAGTTGCATGAATGTTGTTATATTTGATAACATAATAAAACTTGAGTAAGGATCCTGCATTTGTTTTTAGAATGAGAGTTCTACCTCAAAAAATAAAAACTGAAAGTCTTAAAAGTGGAAGAAAAAAAACACTGTACAGTGATTATTGAATTGTTTAGTAATTCAACAAGTTTATAAAACAACTGAAATGTTAAACATATGATACACATGTTTATTTATATTTAAGATTTTTTTTTTTTTCAGTTTTACTCTCCAAGTTTGGACTACTCAAAATTGGAAAATCCCGCTCCTAAATATTGAGGATGTATTAAAGTTATATTATTTTAGTGTGTACTAGTATATATATAATAAAATTATCATTAGGTATTTGTCTCGTTTTCTATGTATACCTTACATATTAGCCTACTTGATTACATTTGACTTAATATGTAATTACAAATAATTGATTGCTTGATATTTTGTTATAGATGTCAATTCCTAAAACGTCATTTTGTTATTTTACTGAGAGGAGGTATGTGTGCTGAAAACATTTTTTTCAGATCTTTACATTTCCGGTTTCTAGGTTCTAAAAATTACTTGCCAATTGAATTTAAATTTTGCAGAAATTCAATCTAAAACAATTGGCATTTGCCCTTAAGATTGTAACATCTTAAGTTGAGTAATGTGGTTTTAGTGTTTTTTATTTTGGCGCCATTATAGAGAACAAAATGCAATATTTTACTTGGCTTTTAGGTTTTACTTCATTAAAAAAATATATAGAAAATAACACAAGACTAAATACACTACGAGGAAGGATATACTGGGTTTCAATTGCCTATTCAGAATTCCTGAAATTCTAAAAGTTTGACAATAGAGAAAACATTCAAATATGAAAGTATTAAAATGGACAGAACCCGATGTAGGTAGATGTTGCATTCTTCATACTTATAGCTTAACTAATTTTAAAATTAATCTGTAAATATATAATAATTGTAATATTTATACCATGATTCCATATTTATATATTGATTAAGGAGCATAATTACTGGGATTAGATAGTGTCAAAATGGAATCTCCTATAGTTGTTTGAGTTCACAAAGTATCGTTGCTCTAGGAATTCAGCATATTCATATATAAAGCCCTACTTCCGAGCCTAAAATATATAAGTTGAAAATTGTTTTTTACTGAATTTATGTAGTATAGATATCTGACTTAAATTCCGCACTAAAATTCCAGTAGCATTTGCTATTTTACTTCGCATTCCTTGGGCGTTCTACGTTACATAACATTTTTAGAATCCAATTTCCTCTACAATGAATGATGGACGGATTTAATAAATAAAAGATGTTTAAAAAAAACTACATTTGAAAATACATATAATATATTACTATACATGACTAGTAGTCTATACACTCATAGCGCTTGATATGCACAGATACAAAATACAGTGATGTGCGATACAACAATTGCAGAGTTACAACAGGTAATTATATCTTAAATGAAAAGGTACAAAAGGTATAAAAAGGTAAAAATTAATTAAAATAGCTCTACACTAATAGTAGTTATTAGAAATATATTCAACAATTCTTTTCTTAGCAGATTTAATGGAATAAGTTAAATTTTGCAGAAATCGAGTAATACAAAAACTATTTCTTAACTTAGACGAGTCAAAATATTAAAATTAGTAATTTGATAATTCTGCACTATTAAGGTCGATATTCATTTGCGCATTCAGTACGCAATAGAGAAAATATATTAGAAAACTAGCAAATCTCTTCCTGTAATTATATGTTACATATAATTAGAGCGCGAGCAGAAACGTACTTCCCCGATGACATAACGCACCGCCGCCGTTATCCGATTAACGCCAACCTGTTCGATTGAAATTTGTATGTTATTTTCTACATGTAACGAAGTTTTTCGCTTCAAACTAAGAAAAAAATACCTTTTATAATTGAGGCAAATCGAGCTAGAGTAGATTAAATCCAAATTTAAAAAAAATTTGCATTTGATGCAGAATATTGCTCCCTAAATATGTACTTTCTTGGGGCCATAGTGAATCAAGACCTTAATATTAGTTTCTTAACAGAGGGCAGTAGTTCACTATGGTATACTAAATTTTAATTTTTTTCGCGGATGTTAACGTATAATATTTTCTTTTCCATATAGAGTTAACTTATAATTTCAAATGTTTGCTCACACTCTTTTAAGTCAAGTAGAGACCTATAAGCGTTGAATTGAATACCCTCCTTTAGAAGCTACAAATGAATCAAATTTTCAATAATAAAATTAAACTGTGTGTTGTAATTTTGGGCAATGTATTAACATATTTGTTATTTTACATTTTTGTTTTATCTTTTCAAAAGTTCGTTGGAGACAAAATAGAATATACAAATTTGACATTGTATGTAGTATGTTGAAATCAAAGTTTCAATATACAAGTTTTAGGATTTCATCTAAACCTCCAGGATTCGTTACCAGAAAATCAAATGAACTTTGGAAATTACTGAAATCAGCGTCAACTTATACAGAATGTACCATTTAAAATAATAAAGCTGATGCTCCTTTCATTAATTTCCGATGTCTATTTCGTTTTTCTGGCAATCAATCCCTTTGTATTTAAAATTTTTTTTAATATCTTAAAAAATAAAGTGTGTAGACCCAGTTCAAAATGTAACCGAATACCCTGTACTTGTTATGGACCACCCTTACTGTGTAAAAAGAGTTTTCTTTATGCAAAATGTATTGGCAAAAATATATATAGGTTAACATCTTACATTATATTCCCTACCTTGGATATGATGCTTGACATTTACATAAAACATATGTAAAAATTGTTATGTTTGTTAAGCTAAACTTGGACTGCATTAAGATTATATTTATATGACACAATAATGACCATTTCAGCTTAAAATTTAAAAGTAAAAATGCCTAGTAAAAATATTCTAGTAATTTTCTTAATTTTTTTTCATTTGAACTCGTTATTTTAAAGTTAATGTTCAAATTACTAATTTGAATAAATGCAGTTATATTAAGAAAACCAAGATATCTATTGTATTAGCTGCTTGAATCTAATCTATTTTATAAGCTGTTATGAGTGCGGATCACGATCGCAATAAATTAGTCTTTATTGAGGTAACGCCTTAAGAAAGCTTTGTCTCAATTATATTTATAAGTTTCAGGTTAGAATTTAAAAGTAAAAATGTCTAGTAAATATATTCTAATAAGGAGAGATGAATGCTAAAATATAAATTTTCTTAGTTATTTTCCGTTTGTACTGAACTCTGCTACAAACTAAATTATTTTACCATTTTTACATATATTCGAAAAAAAAAGCGACAAATTGTTAAAATTAATGTGCAAATTACTAATTTGAATAAATGTAGTATAATAGGAAAACTAAGAAATCAATTCTATAAGCTGCATGATTCGTGACATACATTCGTTAATAACTAATTAGTATCGCATGTAATTCTAATCTGAAGTCAGTACACACAAATTAAAGCATATCTGGAAATAATTTAGTTTGTAACAGTTTTTCATATTAGTTATGAATTACAGTGGCGTGCAGTGCCTTTTGAAATAGGGTAGGCAATAATAAATTATGTTCTTAAAATTACTTACTCCTTAAATGTGCTTCTGTCTTGCATCAGTATTTCCATAAACAGTTTAAACTTAATTTATCGTTATTTAAAACCACTCTCAAAAGACTAACATTTTTTTATCCCAAAAAAATAATGTATTAGTTCTTTGTAAAAACGATTTAATAATGCGGGCATTTTTTTTTAAGTCATTTAACACTAATAGTTAAACCTGTGTTTCGCAAAGAAGTGCGACTTATTGTTAAACAAGAAAATGATCGTTCCGCAGACGCTACTGACTATAATTTTATTGTTATTAAATTTACTAACTTTAATAATTAAGGAAATACACGACACATTTTCTTATCTTTACAAATTTAAGCATTTCGTATCAACTAAGTTTAGAATATTACGATAAAAAAATTTAAACTATTAAATTAATGTGTCAGCCCGTCAACCAAAAATTTTTCAGGGCATTTTTATATTTTATTGGTGAATAATAGGGCTCATCTATTATTGCTATAATAACCCATATTGTGACTCGGCAGCATCCAGATTATAATCAATATTAGGACATATTTCGGTTCGTACGTTTCTATCTATTGTATGCCTACAATTTTTTTAATATCCTTGTCGCACTCGTACAAAAGCACTGCTTTTGGTTCCTGAGGGTTTTTATGGTGATCAAATTTCGCTTGCTTATTAGCTCTTATGGGAGGCTTTTAAGTTTTTCATGATAGTAGCTTTTATATTAAATTTATGGAAAAAAGGCCATACTAATTTAAAATAACTAAATTCTGAAAAAAACACAAATAGATCACCCAACTATTCGTATAGGGTAGGCAATATTGTATGCACGCCACTGCTGTATAATATAAAGATATGAAGACATACATTTTAAATTACAAACGGTTTCTTTTTATTTTTAATATTGTGAGGGTTTAGTACTGCAAGAGTATAGCTAAGCTTACTAGTTTAGCTTAGGGGAGGATCTATGAGGTCCAAGTGCTGTTTCTAAGGACCCACTCTCTTCCCTTATCCAATAAGAACCAGAAAAGTTATTCAAAATTATTATAAGTACATAGTGTGACCAAAAAAATTAATTTGTTTTTTAAATAAAATACCATTTATCCAAAGCTACTAGTTTTTTGGTCATTTGGAATAGAGGGTTGGAAATTATATTACTTTTATATAAAAATCGTTTTGGGTTTCTTTTAGTATCTGTTGAACATACTGAAAAGATCATTTTTATTTCGTTCTAGCTCTAAATCCAATTGCTTTAAACATACTAAACAAAACACTATTAGAAACTTATGGATAATTCAAAAATAGAACAAATATATTGCATTGTACTTATAATCAAATCATGTATGCCTCGTGTTTTTTTTTTTGATCACCCAGGAACAGACATAGAGGACGCCTCCCCCATCATTTTATCCTGTTCGCAAAATCTTATCTTATTGGTGGTAATATGATATAAAGCTCATTATTTAAACTGTTTTCCTTGATTATTAGTTAAAAATGTTAAAATATTTTTATTTTTACGTCACTAAATCAATATTCTGCTGGCAAAGATGAAACTTTATTGGCCCAATTGAAGAAATTTTTTGACAAAACTGAATTACTTCCCTCAATATTTTCTGTTTACTTAATAGGGATAGAGGTGAAGTGAAAATATAAATAACTCCAAGATACCTTGTATAATATAAATTGTTCAGAAAAATTAGTAGAAGCCAGAGATGTTTCAGATTCAAAAAGTATTCTTTCTTCTTCCCAAAAAACCATGATTTCTTAATTAATATTCTTTATGAAACTACATTTCATTTCGCATTTTGGTTTTTGAACGTCTTTCACAATAAATAAAAATAACATATCTTGATATTATGGATCTTAGCCCCACAGAAAATATTAAAACTATAGACAAACTTCGTTATAATTAAAAATATTTTCATTCTACATTACACTTTTTTATGATCTCTCTGCCGATGTCTACTCCATCTAGTAACCCTATATTATAATAAAACGTTGCATTACAGCTTGGAATACAGACACATCATATGACACCATCTACTTTGGTATAAATAAGCTTAGTAGATAAAATACTGTTCTATATTAACAATTTAGAGTGATAAAAAATTGTAACTAATAAAAATACATGTTATTATAAATATTCGATTCTTTTACTTAGAGAAAATGCAAGACTAAATAACATACATCAATCATTCTCCCGAAAAATACATTTATTTTACCTCTCCATGACAATAAAGCATAAACTTTTTAATTACAGAAATCTGTAAGATTTGGCACTCTGGAAATATAAAAATTCCTTCTGGTTTTTAAAAATTAGTCTTAGGTATAGTATGATCCCCCATTAAGATATGTAAGCCATATACTTTAAAAATATTAATTATATTTAGACAGTTTCACTACATCCTGGAATCAACTATCTCGTAGATTATTAATAAATTTGCTCATCATGTAATATTCTCATATTATACACACACATACAAATATACATGGTTTATAGTTACCCTGATAGAAGTGATTATCTAATCTTAGTACATTTACCACCTACTCCACTATGTACCAGCAAATTACACATCATAAAAAATTATCGTGTATATGATTACATTCTAATATTTCTGAATCTTTATGTAGTCTAAGTGATTGGCAACTACATTGGATACTATTATTTCTTCTATTTCCATTCCATTATGTACTTGTTCTCTTGATAAAACTAACTCATAATTATTATCTGGAGTCACAAATACTACTTTAGTTCTTCTGGTTTGGAGCATGTTACCAATTACTAACTAAAAGTTAAATCTTAATATTACCAGTTGAAAATAATATAGTGATATATTTTTTCAGAAACGTTTGTGCTTCAAATTAAAACTACTGTCGTTCTGAAAAGAACATTTTTGCAGACGTTTCGCCAAATTGAGTCTTGGCATTTTCGAAGCCTTGTTTCTCGCGTTCAAATAGAGATTTTCAGCGCAGATTTACATCGACAAAATTTTACAATAGAATGTGTTACCTTTTGCTGAGATAGTAATAATTTTATTCCAATGCAGAATAATGACATACCGCAGCAAACCTTTTAGAAACTGCACACACACACAAGAGTGCGTTTTTATTAAAAATGTTTTATAAAATTGCCAAAATGCAAGTTTCAGTAAAAAAGCTGTAGTTCGGATAATTATAGAAATAAATTGAAAAACTTTTTAATTACAGAATCTGTAAGATTTGGCACTCTGGAAATATAAACAAATTCTTTCTCTTTCTAAAAATTAGGCTTCGTTTTAGTATGATCCCCACTAAGATATGTAAGCTATATATACCTCAAAAATATTAATTATTTTAGACAGTTTTACTACATCCTTAAAACAACTATTAAAAAAAAACAAAATGGTTGTAGAAGTGTCTTTCATACAAATCGTAAACATTTTCTATACATATACTCGACTAATACACACAGTGAGTTACAAAATAAAAAAAAAAACATGGCCAAATTTTTACATTAAAATCCCTTAAGTTTGGAAAAAAAATCCATTTCTTCAATTTTTGCTAAAAGACAATGGCATTGACTACCTACAAAAAGTTTTTAGTTAATCCTCTGGGATAAAAAATATAAGACGTTAGACTTAGGTCAAAAACCAATGTTTAGAGGTCATCAGGCCGCCATGGACTAGCGAGCCCTATGTAAGGTAAATGCACAAAATCGAATCGTAGAAACTACTATGCTGGCTAATACCACGACCGCCACTGACCTATATTGTGAATTTCGTTGGGAACAATAATGTTAATATATTTTTATTCCACGTGCACCAACGTTGTAATCATATCGGCATGAGATGTGAAGTCTCCTATATTTTGTTTGAGCAGACAGTACAACACAAAAATACAGGGTAAGGTAAGTATACTCAACTCGGATACGCAACATAGATTCTCATTCAATAGACAAAAATGGCAACACTACGTCTTGGGAATGACAGACAGACCAATTAAAAATGAAATACAACAGAGTTCTAATAAAATTATAAGTATGCTTTCAAAGACGAATTGTGGTTCAGACAGAATATCGTTATTAAGAATTTATAAAATGTTAATACTATATAAACTAGATTACAAAACATAACAAAGGAGTTAGACTTTTGCTGTCTATCAGAATTTCGTTCTTTATCAAATGAAAAACCCATTTAAGTTTAAATAATGCACAATCTCTTTACCTCAGACCAAATGGGCCACATTACCAATATTTCTTTAACGCAAACACATGTAATAATAAATATCCTTCATTTACTCGTAATCGATATAAAATACTCAACAAACCAACTCGACTTGAATTAATATAATATGAAAATATTTAATACTGACCTATTGGTTTTTCCTCCATGTAATACCCCTCCAATAAATTTTACTTCAAAATTCCCTTCATAAAACCACAACAATACTAACAACATACTAAAACCTGCATAATGCTGTCTAAGCTCAAATTATCTTAAAAATGGGTTATAATTACAGACTCACTTAACTCTATTCAGTCTATCATTCAATACTATCTAAAACACCCTTTAGCTGAAGAGATAAAAATAGTCTCAGAAAGGGCAATGAATTTTGGTAATGATAGAGCAGACCTATTATATTCGAATCATAATAACTATAAACACGCCATTAATAACATATTTTATATTAAATATACTAAAACCCCTCATGCAGCCTGATAAAAAAAATGCTCACTTGGAATGGGACCTCCTAAATATTCCAAACAAATTACAAAAATATATTCTGTACCAATCAATTCTCTACAAATATAAACAGAAGAGATACTATTTTCACTACAAGATAGGACACAATAAAATTACTAACGAATTTTTGCACAATGGACGAGAATTTCCAACCTGTAATATCTCCAATGTAGCATTCTCCATAGCATATATATTCGAACATTGAAAAAATACGCTCAACACCCATTCATTTCAAAGTATGGAAATGGAATGAAAATGGAGGAATTTTAGAGAGAGAGAAAACAGAGCATAATGTGACTAGGAATGGGTAGTATTAAGGTTGCTGTAACATTTTTGAATTTATTTTGATTGAAATAAAAAACAAATCAAAAGAGTATATGTTTTCAATAGGAAAAGAAATGCCGCAAGATCAATCACTGCACTAAAATACTTGAACCCTCATAAAGTAGGCTACCTACTATACTTTGGTTATTTAATGTACGTGACTTTCAATTTGCATTTAACATACTTCTGCAGGGAATGTCTGGATACCTGATCATACACAGCTACATAAAAAAAAATCGACATAGGCTAGTTCTGCATTTTATGAAAATCTTGCTTTACTGCTTATGTCATTACCTATGTTATTTATTTATTTTGCTGAATCTGAGTGACTAACTTCCAAGATAAAATTATTTTTGTACAACTGTCTCTAATAACTAATTAGCAGATCAAATAAAAATATATACCTTATGTTTATATTTATTTAAAGCTTCTCTAGCCTTAGTTATGAGAATATTTTCATCAGTTTCTAGTTTAAAAGATACCACAAATGCATGTGGCACCCATAAGCTGACTAGTGGTGCTAACAACTTAGGTACCAGTTGAAGCTGTATATTAGGTGCTACACCTCCTGACTGTATTTTGTGTGTTGGCTACAAAAGAAAAAAATCATAGTTATTCAATGAAATGAAATAAAGAGATAAATAGTATACGGTAAGTTAATGACATTTTCATTATTTCTAAGGCTGTTTAAGGTCCTGGAAGCGCATTCCAACAATTGCTTGAATGCCCAAAAAAAAAAAAGGGGGAAGAGATACACTTAATATGAAGGGCTTAAAAAACGAGGGCGAATTCAACAAGAATCGATTTTTTAAATAATTTTCCACATCTGTATGTCAGAACATACAATAATGGCATAACTTTGTTGAGTACATACTTGTAATTATAACATAATCAATAATTTCTTAAAAGTAATGAACAATACAGCTGCCAGGACAAACGGCTATTTCAACGTAGCAATGCCACTAGTCAATGATGTTAGAGCTTTTTATTCTTAAACAGTCAAAACATTAATAAGTATGTACGCATACTAACTGGTTGCAGACCCTAATCATTTTAATTTGACCATATTTTAGTTTGGATTCTAAATATTCCAGGTTTGACACCACTATATTTAAAAATATATGAGAAAATGGAAACGAGTTTACCATAACAGAAATATGATGAAGAGAGAAAGACAATCACACATATTAATCTTATAGCGCCTTAGCCTTTCTTCATTTTCTCTTTCAGCATTTTAAATAAATGTGTCAAGCCTATTATATTTAGAATCAGAAAATCCATTGGATTTTCACCAAAATGTAATCGTACCATCCCCATACCTTGATTTTTGACCAATTGAAGTCAATCACGTAAGATGATTTTGAGCTATTTTGCCTATAGAGAGACCGACAGAAATGGGAGACCAAATTTTTCGAGATATAGGGATACTAAAACGCAAAAATTTACAATAATACATTAGTAATCTAGCTTTAAAGATAATGCCTCCGCGCTGTTGGTACCCGGGTACCGATCCAGTTATTTAACAAAATATCAATAATAAACTGTTATGAAAACTATTACATTGATAAAAATTTGTAGAATTTTAGATTCAAATATTTAGTGCATATTCTAATGGTTGCCAACATAAAACAAAAAAATCAAGGAAAATTCCCTATCAAAAATATAATACAATATTTTATTGATGTAATTTTTGAGTACAATAAAGTCATAAATCAGAAGATATGTGTAATTTTGCTATTTTAATTGTGTATTCAATCGTGTTTTTATAAAAATTACTGGAGAAAACAAAAAGATTTGCAAAAATTAAGAACGATCGATAAAACCGATTCACGATTACAATACTTCCCTCTTACGAGGAAAGTAAAAAGTTATATATTAAACACTTAAAGGGGTATGGTTGGTTTTTAAATTAATTAAAATTAATAATCTTTAATTGTTTTGCAATCTTATTCTATCAATTTTCTTCGAAAACTGTTCAAATTTTGATGAACTATATTTCATATATTTTTTGAGAGATTTGATTGTTAAATCTATAGAGGATTTTTGACATATTTGATTTCTAGATTACCCTTCTGCTTTAACTTAAAACAACACTAAAGACAAAATTGTCATACCATTAATTTTTGACAGTTTATTATGGCTCTGTTGTCTGACTTCAATATGAAGTAATTAAATTTCACTGTTTCAACATTATTAACATGCATAATTACATGGTGTTATGGGGTTATTAAATGCCTATAAAGCCGTGAAAATCACACACATCATGATAATCATTTGTAAACAGTTATTGGAATTCTTTAAAAAAAAAATTTATTTTGACAAAAACTGATTTTATTATTCTGTATTCAATGTTCTAGCATGCCACCCCCTTTCTTTCAAGAAAACATGTTTATTACAAAAATTAGACTACAAATTAAAAATTGCAAATTCTAATTAAAGTTATTTGTGAAAACAAATTTTGATTCCAAAGCCTCCTAAGAAGCGCTTCTTACAAACTATTAGAATTTTTAATGTGTGTACTAACCACATAATACACTAGTTCGGCAGTGTTATCAATATTGCAATATTTCACCTTAAATATTTCAAAAGCCAAAAAGGATAAAAATACATATATGTTTGACATCAGCCTTAACAAAACTATCTGAAAACATATTTATCAAGGTTTTTTCCCCACCCTCCCTCAACTTTTTTAGAAGGGACTTGATTTCGTTTAGCAAAAATATGTTGCTGTACATTTCAATTTCCATCTTCTAGCCAATATGCTATAAAATTGCTTTTGAATAAAATATTCTTAACTAATCATACATTACTATACATTATACTAGCATATATACTATTATACAGCTACCTACTTAATAATATTCGAACAAATACATCACAAATATTATCATAATATCTATACCAATATCAATTTTGAGCCCGAGTTTGAAACAATTTTCTCTCCACAATCTTTGTGAACTCTCCTAGACTTATTTATAAATCTATGACACTAAAGTCTATTAAAATTTAAGATGCAGGACATGTAAAGAAAATTGTTTGTGCAAGCAATACTCCTTTGACTATAGGTGACAATTGTTAAATAAGTTTTTAGCAAACTTTGAAAGGCGTAATGCTCTCACAATCACTTTTGTTTATTTGCACTGCATCTTGAATTTGAATAGACTATAGCAATTGCAATATATAAACGATACATGTAATAAACTTGGGAATTCTTATAAAGAGTTGTCCAAGGAAAATATAAGTATAATGTATTTTTTTTTTGTATGGTGATGATACTGTTTATGGAAAATGAAAGCCTTGATAAAATGCCCATTATTCACTCGATTGGTTAGATATATTTAGGACGCTAATTTGTATATATTCTCCTATTTTGAACAGATAATTGGTTAAATAAACCTAGTATTCCATTGTCGTTGTCAAAACATGGCGGAGGCTACTAACCAAATATCTGTGTTACTGTCACCTTATATTGAGGTGTCCAATTATGCTTCCATATTCCAGTTCAGGTAGCTCCAAACTGTTAAATAAATACTTTTAAACTAACAATGAAACCCATTTTCATATATGCATAATTGTGCAACCATTTTTTTAACCATTCAACCACATAAGAGCAAAATGGACCCTTAAGGTACCCAAGTATGGTATGTCCAAGAATTGGTTCCTTGGATAAATACAGTATGATCACCAAATTCTCAGAAAGATTAATTTTTTGCCTAAAAGTCTTCCGCACATATGCAAAGATTACATAGACAAGACTCTTGCAGATACTGAGAAAATAAGAATAGATTAGTTAGTGTGGGCTGTTTTTTAAGAGTTCATGCTGATATTGAGAAATATATCATCATAAATTCTATTGATATTGGATAAATATCAGGAAGGGCCGTTAATATATTTTAGTTCACGTTACACCAACATCATAACGAGGACACTACAATCTTTGGACCATGTCTTGCAATGCCGCAGGCACAAGGATTCATTTTAGTTTAACGACGTCATTTCGTTTTTTTTATATCAGGATAACCCGATTAATCCGCCAAACTCTAGGCTAGGTAGATGTTTTTTAACAGAGATTTAAAATAAATACTAATGACTTAGCAACTTGCTATAATCCTAATTAATTAACCTGCAAGTCCATTCAGTCTGATAGATTTATTTCCCTTTTACTTTTTAAGAATGGTTTGAATTTCTTTTTTGTACAAAAAGTGATTTATGGGTTGACCTTCATAACTACTCATAAGCTCAGCTGGAGAAAATTTTAGCTGATAGACACACAAATACAAAATACAAAGCCATCGGCTACACTTTTAATTTCCAAATAAATGACTTAGTTCTGTGGGAATATTAAAGTGGGTTTTGTTGTTTAATATAAGCCCATTAATTCCGAAAACATTATTTGTAACTTAACTGTTATAGCAGAATCTACTTTTATTTGCATATAGCAACAGTTTTGTAGTTCACACACTATATAATAGAATAGGTACCTATATTAATTAATTCCTTCATTTTATTTTTACCATCTTAAGCATACTTTTGTGCTATTACATGACAGTCTATTTATTGAAATGCTTAATATATCAAAAATTTATCTCCAACTGGTTAAATAATGGTCACTGAGAGTTGATCCAAATACAAATCTTAATAATATATTTAAATGGTATTGTTTGCATTATATTTTTTAACTACTTTTATTAAGAAAATGAATATGTAAAAAATAATTCAATACATATAACATTTAATTATGCACCAGTAACTGGTAATAAACGTTGTTTTCTAAAATAAATTGGATGAACCTTAGTATTGTTAAAAGAAAAAAATCAGTGTTGTAATGAGGAAAGTTCAAAAAACATGCGGAGATGATAATTATTTCATGTCAAAATGTTGTTGTATTGAAAAAGAAAGGCTATTACAAAACAACTAAAAAATAAGAATTCTATTTAAAAAAATGATGTTGATAGTAATTAGGTACTCAAAACTCAATTTTCTCAGAAAAAATTAAATTCTTAATATAGAAAAAACAACTTTAAATTTTTTCTAGGAAATATTTTTTTCTAAACTGGTATTGGTGTTACTTAAAAAAAACTAATAAACTAAAAACGATTTGAAAATTTTGTAAAACAATCCGTCATCATTATCAGCACAGATCTTATCAGATGGTAAATACATTAAATATATTTCAGGAAGTTGTAGTATATAAAAATCTTGCTTAATTTGCAAAGAATAAAATCCAATAGAGGCCGCTTAAGAAAATAATGTTTCCCTGACTACCTATTATTATTTATAACTATTTTATAAAATTTTCCTCAAAAGTACCAACCATTTGATTTGCAGGAATATAAAAGTCAGAAACAGCTGCCGCCAAATACAGTAGAGCCTTTGGTCCAAACTTCGCAAGACATTCACAAGCTGCCCTTAATAGCCAAAAATAGTCTGACACACTAGTAAAGTTCACATACAATATTCTACCATTATCTTGAGCTGACTTATAGCTAGCCAAAATAGGGGCTAATACATCTACACTATCAGGTTTAACTGAAAAAGAAAATCAGGATTTTTACAACATGCTTGATGTTAGTACCACATATTTCAGAAAACCATAGCATTTGGTACTAAGTTGGGAAAACCAATCCTAGTATATCTAAGAATTATTTGTACAAAGACTAATTATATTAAATTATTAAATATGTATGCTCTGTCAAATTTTACAATGTAATTCTGGATAATAACCTTTTATCACTCTATCGAAGTAGCAGCCAAAGAAACCCTGTTCAGTGCCATCACTATAATAATGACCTAATATAAACAGAATTCAAACATCATACTAATACTACACTAACTGACCTTATTATTAACTGTTTATGTTAAATTAATAAACATATGACATTAATTTGGTAAAAGAATAATACATCTTGGACATAAACGAAGAGATTTACTTATTAAAGCCAAAATTAGTTTATAAAAATACACCCACACAATGTATCAATAAAGAAATTATTAAACCGACATCGAGGGCATACATATTTATTTATTTGTAAAAATGAGTCTATTTTAATTATCATTTACTTCATAGCGAAAAAACTTGTCAAGTACATGTAAATATTTTTTTACATATAGGTACCTGTAATAGTAGTATTAGGTCCCCTCTCATGTAGGTCCAACATATCCATAAACTTTTGACCATTAAAATGACGAGTAAAAGGTTCCAGACTCTTTAATCTGTGCATGAAGATAATAACATAGCCATGTTCCAAAAAATACTCCGCACTTGCAGCTCCCCTAGTACCTGCGCTGAAGTTATCTACAAATCTCACAGTATTGTGTTCCAGGGGAACAGTTGTGCCACCTGACTAAAAAAAGTAATATATATATATATATATATATATATATATATATATATATATATATATATATATATATATCATCAAATCAATCAGTAAAAATCATTTATTTCCATAGACACTCAGGATGCATTGGAATTGTCATTAAGACATTTAAAAAAATAAGATAAAATAAAATAGAAATAAAAAAAAAAAAAGATAGATTTAAATAAAATACAATACAATAGTATGGTGTACATCAGATATTCTAAAAATGTACAGTATTATGCAAAGTCATCAAAAATGAAACAAATAAAATTCTTTGGAGAGTAAAAAGGATTTGAAGCTAATATGGCCTTTAATTGACTTTTAAACTGAATATAGTTGGGTTTTTCTTTAATGTATGTAGGTAGATGATTGAACACCTTCAGAGAACTTATCTCAGGTCCTTCCTACACCTGAGTCAGTCTCGCACTAAGCACATAAAGCTTGTCTGCATTTCGTGTTTTGTAATGATTAATATCACTCCATTTCAAATAGCTAAAAGATGTTTTAAAATAATACAAGCACACTGGAGAACATAAACGTAAGTAACTACTCAGAAGCAAAAACTGGGCGACATGAAGCCCTAAATGGTAGTCGAAACATGGTTCTTAGAATTCTCTTTTGACTTATGAGAACCTGATCAATGCTAGCAGAATTGCCCCATGCCAGTAGACTATATGACATGACAGAATTTACTGATCCATAGTAAAAAGTCTTAAGTGTGTCAGTGTTGACACAGTCTCTCAACCTTAGCATTGCAAAATTTGATGAAAATTTATTGCACACGCATTCGGTTGAGTACTCCAGGAGGTCAATTGAAACTCCTAAGCAGAAGAATATATATATATATATATATATATATATATATATATATATATATATATATATATATATATATATATATATATATATATATATATATATATATATATATATATATATATATATATATATATATATATATATATATATATATATATATATATATATATATATATATATATATATATATATATATATATATATATATATATATATATATATATATATATATATATATATATATATATATATATATATATATATATATATATATATATATATATATATATATATATATATATATATATATATATATATATATATATATATATATATATATATATATATATATATATATATATATATATATATATATATATATATATATATATATATATATATATATATATAAAAATTGAACATGCTGTTTTTACGGAAACATAATCTTGCATTATAAGGACAGTATAAGCACCCGGTATAAGCTGTTTAAAGCTACCGTGTTCGAGAAATCGGAAAATTTGAATGATTTGAAACGAGCATAAAGGATTTTTTTCAGGAAATTAAAACATAATTGTCAAGGTTCCAGTAGAAGATTTCCTATATTAAAATATGAAAAGTTCCTATAAATATGCTTTCCACAAACGTTTAATTTCTATGCCGGTTTTCGTTGCCCTTAATTAATTATTAAATGTTAACAAAAATAAAGACACAATTTAGAAACAAAGCACTTGCGGGCCTGTGTTTATAGAAACTTTTTTCCTCATCTCAAGCAGATAGATTGTACTCCAGGTAGATGAAATATCCAAAGTACATTAAAATACCTACAAATGTATCCAAACTTTGTATGTATTCTATATAGTTAAGATTTTTTGAGAGATTTCCGCGTAACTCAATGCCCAGAGTTGCCAGTCCCAGTCACATTATATCCGATCTGCTGGTTAAATTCGTCTTTAAATCAGTTTTATGCTGTTACCCAAAAAACACATGTGCCTCTTTAAAGCATAATTTTTGTATATATTATATTTCTAAACAAGTAAACCTAAATCAAGCTTCTGTCAACACCAAGCGAAATATTGTTGCATGCGGTCTAATTAAACAGCGCAACAAGTAAATGATTCGGTTAAATGTGTATAAGAAGTATAATCGATGTTTGATATAAGATATCTGCTCCCACAAGCTTAAACATCATTCATACATTTCTTTAGAAATATTGTTTAATCAATTCAATTTTATCTCGCAAAAGGTAGCTTCTATTGTTATTTTAAGAGTTGAAGCTGTTTTGAAAATTTGCGAGAAACCGTCTACTAGATCACCTATTTCCTAGGCTTTGGTAAAGATGATGTGTCTCCTAGAATACAGAACATAGATGGCAATGGGGAAGGGGTTTTGAAATTAACATACATAGTTATAACGGGAGATGAAAATTCAACAAACAATAATTTTTTGCTGAGAACTACATAATACACATAATGCTTAAAAACACGGATCATAGCTTTAAAAAAGTCGAAAATATTATATACACACAGGTACAAAACAGCTTCATTTTTATGATACAGGGTGGTTAATATTTGTAACTAATAACTCTGTGAAGGAAGTGATTTATAATTTAAAGAATAAATATACTGATATATTATATAATCAGAAAATCACAGCATTTAAAACATTTAAAAAAAAATCAGTAAATTTCTTTACCCGAAATTTCCCTTGTTGTCTTTCTTTTTATTAGGAATAGTGAAGCGTGACCCAATTTAGTTCAGTACACAGTCATTTAGTAAGACATATATACTATTTGTTGCGATTTTGTTAGATCAAATTGGATTCCTTCCAGTTTCTGCCTATGCCACACTTGATTTTTGGGCGTAATTTAAAATAAATTCAATAAAACTCGTACCAGTTTTTACCTAAATTTCCTGTAAAATTTAGAATCAATTGAGTAAGATTTTTTTTTGTTAATTTTTAAAAAATTTTATTTGGCCGCCATTTTGTTCCGCTATCTTGAATTCGTAGTACCATCTTACCAGTTTATCTGTATATCACACTTAATGCTTCCACAAAATATGAAATTAATCTAATAATTATTGTTTACAGGCTAATTTTTTTAATATTTGAAAAGGCCACCATTTTGTTTTGCTCTCTTACATTCATACCAAAATGATACCAGTTCATTCTTATATAACACTTGATGTTTGTGCAAAATTTGAGATAAATTAGATAAGTAGTGATTTCAGTAAACATTTCAGTCACATTTAGTAAGGCAAATTAGATTTTTATTAAAATATATATGATATATGTATATATATATATATATATATATATATATATATATATATATATATATATATATATACATATATCATATATATATATATATATAGGGTGATTCAAAAGTAAGCGTTATCCGTTTGTGGGTATAATCCTTGCGTAAAAATAAGACAGAAAGTTCCTATTAACATGGGCCCGGAAATGATTCCTAGAGGAACTACGCCCATTTTTAAGGGGCACCCTAAAAACGACTTTTTCGCGATATTTTTGAAACCGCTTATAGTTAAATTTTGAAAATCGATGTGCTGTATAAACATTTGATGCTGAATCTTATTCTGAATGCAGATTTTCAAAATTTTTGTCAGGGGCGTCACATACCGGGAAGGTTAAGGGTGAAGATAACCCTATTTTTTTTATCCTTTATTTTATTGCGATTTTGTTTAGAAATTATTAAATTTCAGACTTTTCTACGTAAAAAAGGTACCCTTAGTTGAATTCGCTAGAGCGTACTGTTTACGAGAGAATTGACTCTAAAAATTATCTGATTCTTCTAGGTTTATTCATTAAAATTCTGCATCTAACATTTAATACCAAGTAAGTACCCACCATAGATAGAACACAATTTTTTATTACCATAAATACAAGTCCTCTGATAACGAAGGTAAGTTTTTTATGCTTTCAGAAATGTTTTGACTGACAAACATGTGGTTAACTGTGACACAGTGACAGTGTATGTTAAATTTTTTACAATTTTTCAATAATAAGGCTTTGTTGAATTTGTACTAATTACCCATACCTAAAGAATTACGTACAGAGGTTCTGAAAACAAAAATGGAATTTACCTATCAAGAGCAAGCATTTCCTAAATAATAGTTTTTGAAAAAAAAACATCATTTTTATGTTCAGTATCTTTGAATTTTGCTATTCATTTTATTTTTGTGGCCTAAACAGCTATCATAAAACAAGAGTTGTGCACAATTGTTTTTAGATGTGAAAGATTAAGTATTATGACAAGAATTTTCAATTCAAACTAGCCATAAAAAAATTTATCTCTGAGGCTAAACTGTTTAATGTTATTACTTAACTAATGTATGTACCACGCAGCATGGTATAAACCTAACCTATTAGTCACAATATATTTGTCTAGAAAAATATATATTTAAATCTATATTTTTTTATAATAACGACTGATGAAACTTTTCAATATTGACTGAAGCCACTAATAATGATGAAGTCTAAAAAAATTTTTTTTTGCTGAAAATATGTGGCCAAGCTATAAACATCTATTTTCAAAAGTTGTAAATGTGAACCAAGAAGATCCACTATTAGCTATACTCTAATATAAAATCATTTCAAAAAATAGATACACATGTTCATCTAACCTGTAAATGGAAAGAAAACCCAAGCTATGTTTCCAATTTTTCAAGATCTATTAAAGATTAATACAAGATCTATTAAAGATTAACCATCATTAATACATAGTAATTACTTAATACCTAATGCATGAAATGTTAGAAAAGGAATTAAATCTAAGTCAGAAGAGAACAGAGCCAGTGGCGGCTCACCAGGACACAAATATTTTTAAAATACTAAGCATTTTATAATCTACATTTATATTATTATAAAAATGTATTTTTTATATAAATTCACATTATTTACATAATTATACCATTACTTTCTATCAAAACTAGCGCATTACATACTCAAAAAATAATAATGACCTAAAAATGTAGCTCGCTGAACACCTTTTCATAAGAGCAACCCCTTGAGGAATCACAATCAGCAGTAACAAATTCCACATCAGAGTCCACCGCACGCCGACTCTGACACTTAGATTTGTTTAAGGCAGTTGCTATAGCAATGCAATGGTCAATATCCATAAGCCAAATAGAGATGGGAGTGGCATAAAACTGCTGCTGCAAGCTGCAGGCGCCTGTTATAGAATTAATGTAAATTAGTGCGTTCGGATCATCGGAGGCAGAAGCAGTTTTGCATCTATCGAATTGAATCGAAATTATCTTTAAGATATAGGTACATAACTGTTTTTTAAGAACAAAAAAATATATTTAAAATCTTATAAATTCATCTTATTTCCCCTAAGTATTAAAAAATGTTTCAAAGCTATGGCTAATTAATATCATAAAAACGTTAAAAAATAGCCGAAAAATTTTCGCCTTCGGTGCACTAACTAGCTGCACTTCACCCGTTCGTACATCCATGAGCCACCACTGAACAGAGCCGGGATAATCTAAGATAGAACAGCACAGAACAAAGCAGGGATAATCAAGTTCTGCAATAGTAACTAAAAATTACAAAAGGTAACAATTAAGATTCAGAACTCCAGAAAAGAAAGGCCCTAAAAGATTAAAGAACATGAATATCAATACTACATGAATACAGATAATTTGCTAAGGAGGCATGTTTTAATTAAACCTATCCATGACATAATACAAGATAACAGTAAGGATATTACACAACAATGAAGCAGGTGCAGTTGAATCTACCAGTTTATTCATTTTTATTTGCATCTATTGTTTTTGATGTCTGTGTTCAAAAAAATATTTCTTTGTTTGTGTTTTAACAAACTATATAATAAGAGTTGATTTTACATACAGTATTCATATGAATATAATATTTTGTTCATCTGGGTTATTAATATTTATAAAATGGTACATAACTCTAACAAACAGTGTGCACATTATTAATCAAATAAATCAAATATTTAAATCAATACAACAAATTGTAAGTGTGATTAGGTCAATACATCTCTAGTTTTATTTTTAAGAGCATAATTTTAATAATTTAAAAAAATGTATGATTTTTCCTTATTATTATATGATAAACAAAAATTAAAATCTGTAGATAGTAAAGTATATTCCTGGTTTATTGTGAATGTTTTGTTTTAAATGCATGCTATTTAATATGAAGTTAAATGTGTTTAAACATTTATAAATATAAATAAGTAGGTAATGTCAGAACATGTTACTAATAAAATAATAATTTGATAAATAGGGTGGAGCCCTTGCTAATAAACATAGTGATACCCAACTGTTACAATATTTGGGAGACCTATGCTAAAAAAGAAAATGCCACTTAAAAGGGCAGGAAATTTTGCAGATGTGGTACTAAAATCTACTCAAAATCAAGATAGACTGCATGTAAACAGAAGTTATTGTATACATGCAATATCTTGAATTTGAATAGATTTTAGAAATTTGTGGTCCTAGTAATAATTTGGACCACCAGGGTTATTCCTAAAAGGCTTATAATAACCATAACCCCAATCTAGTCCTGATAATCTTGAGCTGGCAACTATAGTAACAGACCTCTCAGTTCAGTTCAGTTAGGTATTTAGTCGAAGGTTGTTTGCGTATATACCAATCGAAATTCCTATTTTAAGGCTTACATTTACTAAAACAGATGAGCCAGACTTAATAAACTTTTATTAACAAGTAGTATTTTTTATTATTTTGTATATTTTTCTGCTGGGCTTAGAACATTATATTTTATTTATAAAATAGGGAAACATTACCATTCTAAATACCTTCTTTTTAAAAATTTAATGGTTCCTTACAAAAAACAAAACTTACAGTGACCAATACAATTCGTTCATTATTTAGATTATGCCTTTCACAAAATTCTTGTAATAATTTTCTGTTATCTTCAAAATCTATAGGGGGTAAATGCGTTGCATAAAAGGTTTCCCAATGTGAAGCCATTTCACTAACTAAACAAACTTTAGGAATAGGTTAATAATATTTTATTTTCCTAAACATAATAGGTTAAGTCGGTTGTCAGTTCTTCTCCCATGTAGCTTCTCACTAATGTTTAAACCTGCGTGTTTTGTCCAGTCTGCAACCAAAGTAAGAAAAAGTTTACTGAATAATCAGTAAACTTTGGTAACAATAACTAGTGTTAAAAGAACGTGCAGTTAGTAGTACTCTCACCAAATTTAACGGTTTTTGATGCTATAGTACATTTTGACCGGCTGATTACGAATCTGAAGTCAGATTTATCTGGCGACGTTTCGTCTTTGATATATATGCTATCAACGTTTACAATCTTATAAACACAATTTTTATCTTCTTTTCCGTTTCCTCCAGTAATTTTTATAAGAAAACGATTAAAAAGACAATTAACAATTTATAACGTTATAAATACCAAATTTTCTTGATTGTATGTTTTATGTCGACAACCATAGTCATTCGAAAAATATTCAAAATTAAAATTTGACTGAATTTTATCAACAGCAGCTTTTGGTAATGTTTATTATGGATATTTTGTTACACAGGAACACAGGTGGTTTAGTATCATGCTAGCAGAGCATATAGTCTGGCGCCAGAGTGGATCGATGCCAGGTTAGCTAACTAGGTTAAGCGTCGAACGTGAAGGCATCATCGTTTAAGCTACGTATTAGCACCGAACATTAACAAGACCAGAAGGAGCACTCGAAGCTCTTCACCTTGATATGCCTATCTCACTCGGATATCGGATGCTATGCTTTTTCGAGCCCTCGAAGTCGCTGCTGGGCGAGATGCATACACCGATTGTCCGTCTTATAATAAAGTATTGAAATATTCCAGCAAACATTAATATATACCAATTGCCTTTATATTTGCCGGCGCGCGGCGTGAAACTAATTTTTTATTTTTTAAAAATTAAAATAAGCATTTACCAATTTCCTTAGTGTTTTATATCTGGTAAATGGCTGGGCAATTACGATTAACTCCGTTCTATCTTTACAGGAAACTTTAAAATGCAGAAATTATTCATTTCTTTTAACAAGAAACCTTAATTAGGATTTCCTGGAATTTTTTTTGTCTTGATAAGAAATTGTAGCGGAAATTCGAGAAATCCAACCCCAATACAATTTTGTAAGGCATTCAAGAAATTATTTACTTAAATAAAAAATCTTGCGGTTGAAGGTGCAAAATGTATCTTGAGATTGAAGGTGCAAAATGTATCCAAGATATTAATAAAGTTTTGGGTAATGTTACTCCTGATTTAATCCAAGAATATAAAAATATCTATGTACAATGACAAAAATAGTTCTTTAAAAAAGTTTGCATGCGACTACATAAATCTTTTAAGTACGTACGGCAATGCTGTAGTATTTACATTACTGGCCATCTATTAAAAATGTTTCTTTAGCCGGAACTCCTCTGTTTATGAACCTTTTCTTTTATTAGAAATAGTGAAAAGTGGCCCAATTTAGTTCAGTATAATAGTCATTACTATCTTTTAAAAATTTTTATTGGGTGCCATTTTTTTTCATCATATTGGATTCCTATCGATATATTACTAGTTTCTATGTATGCCACACTTGATTTTTGGGCATAATTAAAAATAAATTCGGTAATTACTTTTTACATAGACAAACACTAGCATTTTGATACGTCATGTTGAATTCTGTCAGTTTACACCGAGGTTTATCCCTATATCACATTTAATTTTTCTATAAAATTTTCCGGCATATTATATTTTTACCAAAATAATACCAGGTCATACCAATATGACTCTTAATTCCTTCCTTTTTTTACTTAATTTATACAAACAGTATTTTTTATAATTATATTAAGATCTATTAATTAAACAAGTTGACGTTTTCTCCGTTTTTGTTTTAATACATATAAAGAAAAATAGGTTACAATAAAAATTATGGATAGATATTTTTAAACCCGTTTTTAAATCATCCAGCGGTTTGTATCAACCTCGTAAAAGCATGGGCACCTATACAGCTGTATGCATTTCTCGGATTCGTCGGCGCGTTTTTGTAAGCACGACATAAAAGTTCCGACGGACTTTGCCCCTTCTTGTCTTGTTAATGTTCGTTGGTATTAGTAATATAACTTTGAAGATGATGACGATGATGTAGATGGGTATATATATATATATATATATATATATATATATATATATATATATATATATATATATATATATATATATATATATATATATATATTTATATATATATATATATATATATATATATATATATATATATATATATATATATATATATATATATATATATATATATATATATATATATATATATATATATATATATATATATATATATATATATATATATATATATATATATATATATATATATATATATATATATATATATATATATATATATATATATATATTTCGTTTTTTTTTCTTTAACCATATATAAATATTTTATTAATTATTTTCTTGGGCATAGGTTAACTCATTGAGAAATAAAACTATAATTCAATCGACGTTGCGCTCATTATATTGAGCTTTCTCAAGATATTTATTTTCTACAATAAAAACATGTATAGTTAGTATTTAAATTTTAAAATGGTTAAAACATTACTGAAAAAACATGACTCAAAAAAACATTACTTTTAAAACAAACTATGATCATGAAATCAAAAATACATTTAAAACAAAATTAATATTATACAGAGTACGTACCTTGGAAACATGTCAGTTTTACGAATTTTTTGAGATTGCAATAATTTCGACAGGTCTGGAATTCTGGTAGATAAAAACGAGACAATTTTTTCTTTTTTTTTATGTTTACTTAGATTTTTATTGCTGTACCGAGTTTGGGTTTATGCTATTACTGAATGTACAGGGTTTTATGTATGGAGTGGTTTATTTATTTAGATTAATTAGATATCAGATTATGATAAATTTGGCTTAAGTTATTGATGTCTTTTTTATCGTTGACGGCATCTTTCTCTTTTTTAATTTGTATCATTTCTTTTATTGTGAGTTTTCGATAATTAGTTTCTTGCTCTAAAATTTTGGTTTGTTTGAAATCGAATATAAATATATATATATATATATATATATATATATATATATATATATATATATATATATATATGTTAGATGTTAAATCACTTTCTTGCCAAATTACTTTTTAAAAAATTATTTTATTACTCAAAAAAATACAAATTAAAATATATACATTTGAACTTGCAAAATTACAGAGTAACGTATTACAAAATTAATTCGAGCTAGACTGAACTAACTTTATACAAAGAAAAATAACTATTTATATGTTTCGTTATGCTGACTTAGTGGGAACTGTTTACTTCGTTCTTGAACACTTGGGTCAGGACGTGGGTTCTGCTGATGAAGCTTTCTTGGTATAGACTTGTTTTCGTAAACAAGTAACACCTGCTGTTTATGAGGATAGGATGATCTACGTCGTTAACTGATATGTGATACTTTGTTATTGAGATAAGCTTGGCTTTCTGAATAACTGCGTTGGCGGGTGACAGCTGATAGTCTGGGAACCAAAGTTAGCATAACTTGTATGATGAAATAGCTGGTGAGAATAGATATAACAACTCCCCCATCAAGATGAAAGTTGGTACGTGGAAGTAACTTTCAAGCTGAATGTTTGTTCAGGTTAAGTTCTATTTCTTCAGATTCTTCTGTTGGTTCACCAACACGTATGTTTGGTCGTCTTTTTGGAAATATTCTTCTCCATTGTACAAAATTTGTTCTGGACCTTGGTGGAGAAGGTGGGTAGTCATCATCACTATTGGCATTGACAATTCCAATACTGAAGTTCTTAGGTTTTCTTCTATAACATTTACAAAATATGTACAGGATAATTAGACTGATGATCAGAGTTATGGTCAGGATCGTAAACCAACCGATATGTTTCTTTACGAAAGGTTGATTGATTAGTCTGTCCAACTGATCAGAATATTCATTTAATTTATGTTGAGCGATATTTAAGTTTTCTGTGTCAATGTCGTGTAACTTAAGAGGCTTCAAGTCTGGTATATGAATCTTCTCAGGATAATGGCTGCAGCAATAATATGGAATTTGGATTGGAACGTTGCTGTAGGTAACATTATCATAAATATTTACAAATTTCTTCGCTAGAACTTTGATGCTGCCAATAAATGCACTGCACTCTGGTTGAAGTTTGATTAAGGCGTTGGTACTGATTGTTTGGGTAACAACGTCTCTGGAACCACATTTAATAGTCACCGGTAGAGGGTCTGCAACGGCAACTAACCAGGAGTTTTGATTAAGTTCTTGCACATGATAGTCTTTGGCTAGGATAACTGAAACTTGGCACGTTCTTGGAAGGCGATTGATTAATCGTAGTAACTGGGCTTCACAAACAGCGTCACTGTTTATTGGATATGGCAGGATGTTGGAACATATTAGTGTTTGGCTGCTCAAAGATTTGCATGATTCCAAGTTGCGAATTGTGATATATAATAATGAATTATCGTTTCGCGCAATTAAATTAGTTGTTATTGAAAGAATGTGGTGAAGACCTGTTCGATTATCCAAAATTGGTATTGGATATAAATGAAAGAGAATATATTTTTCTGGATCAACTAATGGGATTTCGAGAACAAAAATTATTTTTGAATCATATTGATATGCCTTTAGTTCTATGATTTCGAGATATTGAGCCACACTTGAAGGGTGAATTAACAAAGGTAAATTATTTCTTTGCAATGATTGAGATATGTGCTTTAGTGATTCTATTAAGTCAAAAGGTGTAATAATTGAACTGTGTAAAATTCGTAAGCGGGCGAAAACAATTGAATTTATGAGATCATTCAAAGAATTTTCAAATAATGAATAACTTTCCATTAATAGTTCGCAAATATTTAATATTTCTATTTGAGAGGAATAATATTTCAGATCGTCAGAAATATGCAGTATTGATTTTCGAATTTCTATAATATCATTATTGAATGTTTCTTCGTCAATTTTAAGTTTCTGAATAGTTGAATTAAATTCTTTTATTACTGAGGTAGTTACTGAGATTTGATTTTTAAGAAGATTTTCTATTTGATATTCATCATGTGTTATTTTTTCTATACAGTCATTAAAATATTCGCCATCGGAGGCATCTAAGTTTCCTGTAATTGCTTTCCAAAATGTTCCTATACCATTAAAAATTCCACGTTTTTCTCTAAGAATATATTTTTTAGTATCTGCCATTATCTCTGTATATTTTTAATTTACAGCTCCTGATATTTGTCTAAGGAGACCAATATGTGTTAATACTTCAGATTTAAATGCTTTCATTCGTGGTACGTCTTCGTTGATATTATTAATAAGGTTTTCTAAAATTCTATCATTATTTACAATTGTATCCTTAATTGGTTCTAAGTCTTTATATACAAGTAATGTCCATTTGTCGTTAGAGATTCTTATTTTTGCTTCTTCATGAAAGAAGACTCCTATCGTGTTGTTAATTGGACTTATGGAGTATTGGGACTGGACGACTGATGACAGTCCGAGGATGGTCCTGGAAGAGAAATTTGCTCGTAGTATGGTTTTAATCTATCAAAATTTATTTTAGATTTTTGTTTAGTATTAGGATTTAATAAGAGGGCTGAGTTTTGATAAATTTCGAGAATTTCGAAAGGGCCATTAAATTTGTTTTGAGCTTTATCTTTAATTTGGGATTCGCGTACATGTACTTTTTCACCTATTTTATATTCATGTGGATGTTTGGGAACATGTTGATCAAAACGTTCTTCTGCTTTTTCTTTTTGTTGTTTCGTTTTATCACGAGCAGATTTATAAAGAAATTGCATACGATTGTTTAAATCACGTATGTATTTTGATATAAGGGTTTTCTCATTATATAGGATTTCAGGGGGTCTAGAAGAAGTATGTCCGAAAATTAGTTCAAAGGGCGTAAAACCGTGGGTTTTATTTTTCGTGTTATTGTAACGAATAACAGCATACGGAAGTACGTTGAACGGATGTTCATGTGGGTTTTCGGTTTGATTAGCTCTTATCATTTCGCTAAGTGTAGTGTGAAATCTTTCTAGAGAGCCATTTGATTGGGGGTGACCTACACTTGAAAATGTTATTTTTATGTCGTATAGTTCACATAGGTGTTTCATTAGTGTATTATTAAGTTCACGGCCATAATCACAATGGATTCGTAGTGGGGTACCATAATGTTGGAAAAATAAAATAATAGTGTTAACAATAGTTTTTGCCATTTTATCTTCAATTGGATAAGCTTGGGTAAATTTAGTAAGTTCGTCTCGTATTGTCAAAGCATAGTTCTTAAATGGATATTCAAATATATCGATATTTATTCGTTCAAATGGTGTTTTCGGTGTTTCTGTTATCACTAAAGGGTTGCTTAAATTTTTTCGGCATATTTTAATTTTTTGACATGTTTCACAACTTTTTATAAAATTTGCTACATCTTTAATCATTCTGGGCCAATTATATTTTTCTTTGATGCGTCTTAAAGGTTCGTTAATTCCGCGATGTAAATTACTTTTGCCTAAATGGTATTGTTCCAATATAATTGGTATTTGGTCTATATCTGGGATGGTTACAATATTTTGACAAATACATATTTTAATATCTTTGTCTGCAAAGATAAAAGAAAATATTTCAAGAATAGGAAGGTCTATTTTATTTTCAAGAAAATATGTTGACGAAAGGTCAAATTTGTTTTGTCCTGTATAAATAATATAGAAAAGATGTTGGACTACATTTTCTGGATCGAGTAACAAAGGAATTATGTAATATTTGCGATTCTTAACTGTTTTACTAGAGAAAATATTTAGCCTTTGTATTGAAAAGTCTGCATTTTCTTCAAAAATGTCTTCTAATATTTCATGATGTAATTCTCCTAAATTCTTTTGTTGAAAAAAAGTTATTATGTTTTTATGTGATTTATTTAGAAGCGTTTGAAGTTTCAATTTTTGAATAATCAATTAAAGATCTTGTTTCGTGCATATTAGCAAATGTGTTGTAATCTTCGGTTATTTTTTCATCATCGAAATTTAAATTTGAGTTATTAGATTTTTCGTCATCGTCTTGATTTGTCGCAAAAATAGAGAGTTTTGATTGGAATTTTGCGCATTGATTAAAATGATTAATTTTAATTCTTGATAATGCGTCTGCGTTTTTATTGATCTTACCGGGTTTGTAAATTATTTCATACTCATATTCTTCGAGTTTAAGTCTCCAGCGTGCGAGTCTACTACCTGGGTCTTTGACTGAAAAAAGCCAAGTAAGAGGGCGGTGGTCTGTGATTAGTTTAAATTTTCTGCCAAAAAGATACGGGCGAAAATGTTTTACTGCCCACACGATTGCAAGGAGTTCACGTTCAATAGTTGAATAATTTGTTTCGGCTTTACATAGGGTTCTAGATGCATAGCTAATTGGTAAATCTTTTCCTACAGGTCCTTGTGATAACACAGCGCCTATTGCAAAAGCACTAGCATCTGTGGTCAAAAGAAATGGTTCGTCAAAATTTGGGTATATAAGAATTGGGTCAGAAATTAGCAATTTTTTCAGTTCGTCAAAAGATTCTTTGCAATCAGAATCAAAGTCAAATTTTATTTCTTTTTTGAGTAGACGAGTAAGTGGTTTAGAAATTTTCGCAAAATTAGGAATGAATCGTCGATAATAACCTGCTAAGTCAAGGAAAGATTTTATATCCTTAAGATTTTTTGGTTGGGGAAAATTTTGAATACATTCAATTTTTGCTGGATTTGTTTTAACACCGTCTTTAGTTATTACGTGTCCAAGATATGCTACTTCTTTGCGTAAAAATTCGCATTTGTCTGGTTGTATTTTAAGATTAGCTTTTCTAAGCCGTTTGAAAACTTCGCGTAATCGATGGATATGTTCGTCAATTGTAGTCTAAGCTGGGATCTAATAGTCGGGATTCTATTTGAAGTTTGAAATTCGGGAGATTCGGGAAGATTGAAATTAAGAAGTGTGTGTATTGAAAATGGTTCTATTTCGATATTTGGAAAATCAATTGTTTTTGGGATTGCGTTCGCATTGATAATTGTTGTCAAAAATTCGCCTTTTTTATTGACATGGTCAAGGGCATTTGGGATATGTACTTTTTCTATTTCTTTTCGGGATAAAATAGCATCTTATTATTATATTGTTATTTTATTTTTATTTGCCTCGTATGTTTCGAGTTCTGTTGAAGAGTAATTGTCCTCAACTTTATACAGTGGTAGTGTTTTAAAATTGGTAATAAGTTGTTTATTCTTTAAATCGATTGTACATTCGTAGTGTTCTAGGAAGTCAAGACCTAGAATTCCGTCAAAATCAATGTCTTAAGTTGTAAATATAGACTTGGTGAGGGTTACCGTTGTTAAAATTTATCAAAGTTGATTCAGTTATTAAAAGTTTTTGTTCGGTAATGCCTTGAATTGTTGCATTTTCGGGGAAACGATTTGGAAAGTTCTTTACTGTATTTTCTTTAAAAATTGAAATACCTGCACCAGAATCTATGAGTAGTTTGAAAGTATTTGTTGCGTCTTTAAAATAGTAAAGATTTTTGGGATTTATAGCAAGGAAGGGATTTAAAGAAATTGTTGTTCGGGGAAATTCAGTGAGGGATTCAAATCGTCTAGCGTGAGAGTTTCGATTTGGGCTTGTATTTGATTTGTTTCTATAGGGGCTTGATTGGGTGGATGGTTTTGATTTGGGGATAAAAGAAAATTTCGATTTTCCTCGATTGGAAAATTTTGGTAGTCTTCGATTAGTTCGTTAAAGTTTTGGGGATTGGGATCTGGATTCTCATAAGAATTGTCGTATTCGTTTTCGAATAAAGTAGAGGGGTCTTCATAGGAAAAGAATGAGGGATCTTGGTAATCTTGTTGATAGTCTTGATAATAGTCATTAAAATATTTTTCTTGATTGTTATCGGTGCTAACTAAGTGAGCTTTAAAATTGGGATTTTTCTGAGTTACTGAGGGTCGAGAATAATTAAAATTCGGTTGACGTTGGAAATTATTTTGATTTGATTGGTTATTTGTAATATTTGAGGTTTGCGTATTTGGGCTTCTTTGTTGTTGCATGTTTGGTCTGTGTGACTGAAAAGAATTTGTTTGCGGGGCAAACTGGGGTCGCTGAAAATTTGAGTTTTGGGAAAAATTGGGACGTGGTTGTCCGTTATTGGCATGGCATTGATTTGCTGAATGACCAATACGTCCACATTTAAAACATTTTTGTGTTTGAAAGTTTTGGTTTTTTCAAAGGTTGATTGAATGGCTTTGGTGGGTTCGGTTTTGAAACTTTTTGAGATTCGAAATAGGACAATTGAAGTTCACGTCGAATATGTATTTGGGCTTCAAGAAGATATCTTGGGTTACTAGCACGAATTATATGTCCAATACGGGGTTCGAGACCAGATAAGAGGGTACTCAGGGACATAGATTCGATCAGGGTTATTTGAGCTTGTTTCTGTTGTTGGGAGAGATTAGACTTTTGTATATTAGCGTGCGTGCATTTTTGCATTTAGCACTTGAAGTCGGTTGAGAAAGGTTAAAGGACTCTCATTTGGTAATTGTTTGATACGTTGTAAGTCTTGTATTAAAGAAGACAAGTCTCGCGTATCTCCGAAGTGAGAATTTAAAAGTTGTTTTATTTCTAAGTAAGAAATAGGGTTGCGAGAGCTTATTAGCTGCGCTGCTCTTGCACGTAATTTATTTTTTATGTGGATTACTAATAAATCTTTTTGATCGCGTGTAGACATATTGTAAGCACAATCACAAGCATTGAGAAATGTTTGGAGAAAAATTTGATCACCATCGTATTCAGGAATTATCGAAAATATTTCAGATAATTTATACGGTTCAATTTCGGGTGTCTCAGGGACATTTTGTATTCCGTTATCAGTCATGGTTGCTCAATATATCACAATATCAAAATGAAATAATATAGGCACACAATATTATATAAAAAGAATACGAACTTAAAATTAATTTAGGTTGATTGGCAGTACGTAAAGTAGTACACAAATCAACGTAAATTAAAGCAATACTAAAATCTACAAAATTCAAGTTGTTTTTTTTTCTTGAAATTTGATAACCCGTATAATCAAAATTTGAAATTAAAATATTCTTTTGGATTTTTGAAATTTGTTTTTGAATTCAGTTTTTCGTTAACTAATTATCAAAATTGAAAAATCGAACAGTTTCCTTAAATTTGAATAAAAATTTCAATATTTTTGGAAAATTGAAAAAATGAAAATTAATAAACGAGATGATTCAGACTTACGTTACTAGTAGAAACATCAGACTTCGTCGTGTTCTCTGCAGCAAATTCTACCAGGGGTTTCACTAGGTGTTCCTAATCCTATCTAATTGGTGACGTCGGGTCGTGATTTTCTCTGTTTTTCTTGTTTTTCACAGGTTCTTCTGAACAATGGATTGGGATCCTCCGTCGACAGTTAGAGTGCACAAAGGCTTCGTGTTCTGTTAGACGTTTTCAGATCCTACCGACTGCGCCAGTTTGTTAAATCACTTTCTTGCCAAATTACTTTTTAAAAAATTATTTTATTACTCAAAAAAATACGAATTAAAATATATACATTTGAACTTGCAAAATTACAGAGTAACGTATTACAAAATGAATTCGAGCTAGACTGAACTGTACTGAACTAACTTTATACAAAGAAAAATAACTATTTATATGTTTCGTTATGCTGACTCAGTGGGAACTGTTTACTTCGTTCTTGAACACTTGGGTCAGGACGTGGGTTCTGCTGATGAAGCTTTCTTGGTATAGACTTGTTTTCGTAAACAAGTAACACCTGAGTATGAGGATATGATGATCTACGTCGTTAACTGATATGTGATACTTTGTTATTGAGATAAGCTTGGCTTTCCGAATAACTGCGTTGGCGGGTGACAGCTGATAGTCTGGGAACCAAGGTTAGCATAACTTGTATGATGAAATAGCTGGTGAGAATAGATATAACATACATACATATATATATATATATATATATATATATATATATATATATATATATATATATATATATATATATATATATATATATATATATATATATATATATATATATATATATATATATATATATATATATATATATATATATATATATATATATATATATATATATATATATATATATATATATATATATATATATATATATATAATAAGATTAGATTATAATAAAACATAAAACCAATAAATATTTAAATTCAGTTAAAAGCACAACAAAATTATAATACAACTAGTCTATAAAGGCACAAGTTTATATTTAGTTCAGTGCCTCATTTATAGTATTAACATCCTCAAAAAATTCTCTCAGATTGTAGTATGCTCTCTTCTTTAAAAACGATTTAAATGTATGTAAAACCTTAGTATATGGTTGTTGCCTCAAAGGTAGGGGGAGCAAATTCCAGACCTTAATTATGTTAAAATACAACATTTCTTTGTGCCAATGTAAAATTTGGGTTTTCGGTCCCGTGGTTTGTTTTAAATCTTGTATCATAAGAATGTTGTCCTAGGGGAAAAGTTATTAAATAAAAACTTAATACATTCGAGAATATAGAGGCTGTACAAGGTAAGTACACCAGTTTCCCGGAATATCTCCTTGCAGCTGTCATGCCAAATACAATACGTATGCATTTTTTTTGTAATAAAAATATTCTATCTGATTCAAAAGAATTTCCCGAAAATATTAAATCATAGATAATATGAGATTGGACATATGAATGAAAAACTGTGAGAGATGCTTGTCACCTAACATTATTGTGAATAAGTTGAAGAGCATAGGCATACCTACTGACCCCTGCTGCAAGCTGTTCGACATGGAGCTTCGAATTTACTCACTGATCTAATCTTACCACCCAAAAAAGACATCTCTTCAGGTGATTTTATGTTTGTATTTTTATATGTTATAAGAAAACTCAGTCTAAATAATATAATTTATAATGATTCCGTAATCCTAATGTAGAGATGTCTAACATTTACGGCTGAAGTTATTACGGTGGAATGAGTTACGCTTCGTCGAATGTACATGGTATACAAGCGATTTACCTCAGCGTTAAGATCTCTATTTGGACTATAAAAAGATGTTAGGCTATTCAATATCTCATATTTTTATCTTACCATATTCATGTCCTTATCACTTACCGTAATTTTGGGAATATTTCCTACCTAGATAGAAACGATTTATGGCACTTGCCTCACCAACTATAATTCATTGTGTTATAATTAATTAATATACTTTAGAGGTATATTCCTATGCCGCACTTAATTTCTATTTCTTCTTATGAATTCCAGTTGCTTCTGTTTTTTTATTTAATCTTTATATTTCATATATGATATTACTTGAAATTGAAAAATTGTCGAGTTATATCTGAACAAGCATTTAAGTCTGTATAATGTACTGATTGAAATGCTAATGAGTATAAGGCAAATATTACTAAGCTTCAGTCAAAACAATCAATGCTATGTAAGCCAAACACCTTTATTTCTCATTAACTGAGAGGTTTATATAGGTGTGATTTTAATTTAATTATCGTTTTATCATTCCTAATGTATTACTTTAATGCCAATATATCAAATTGTCAAAATTCCAATACTAAAAAATTGAATGATGGTCAAAGAATAATCTTACTCCTTGATCCGCCGTCGATAATACTGACAAGAATGTATGTATGTAGCAAATGGTATATTAAAAAACTAGTTTCATAAAATATGATTTGAAAATAAAAACATCCTGTATGTATAACGGAAGCTCGAACGTCTTGTAAAAAAGTGTCAATCACTCTTTGTTTTCAGGATAGTATAAATCCTAGAGTGGGTCCACAACGCACACGGCCTTTCGGTGCAAGTAAAAATTGATCTTTGACCCATTCCTAATCATTTTATAAGGGTAAAAGTTTGAAATAAAACCAAACTGAAATAAAAATGCACATTTTATTTTCAGCATTATAGAAGTTTTTAAATTAATTTCCCAGGCAATGAAATTTAGACGTACTAAAAAAGAAGTGAATTATTTCTTCGCAGTCAACACCTTATACACTATAGACCACCTTCAACCTTCTGTTGCTTCCGTCCATTTTTTTGCTTAAAATTATCTGTCATGCTATAAATTAGCGTACTCCATTTTTATTTTGGTTCTTAAAGCAAACTTTTAATTTTTGAACAGTTTCTTTTTCCAAATATCTTCTTAAATACAAGTCAAACATTCTGTCACCACAAAGCAGTTTGTAAAGACGTTCACCATATTTTCTAAAAATGTGGTACTGTTAAATGTAGTCAATATTAATACTAAATTATATAACAAGTCTTAAAAGTGGGAGCTTTCCTAAACGGTGGGGTATATTGAAAATGATTACTTTCACATGCATAATGGACTCTATTTTTCCAACGACCACAAGGATTTTTATTTTTATTTTCATTTCAATACTAGCTGAGCAGTTGATTCTAAATAAAATAAATGAAAAGTAAGTTAAAGTTCATCTTTCAAATGCTTTCACATTACTAGAAAAACTTCTTGACGTATTCTGCAAGGACGTTTTTGAAATGCTGCAAGAGCTTCTAACCAGTTTTCGCCTCCAGATGAATTGACAATGCCACCCCTTAGATCATAACTCTTTCTGCTGCACCTCACCTTTAAAGTGCGTAAAATACGCCGATAAGTATCACATCAAAACCTGCAAACAGTCAAAGGATAAAACGGCCAAGTGGGCTAATTACGGAGGTGCGTATTACCACATGAAGCTGAAAACCTTCATGCTAGGACTGCAAATCCAACCATAAAAACAAAGTTGTCTGTTACGAGTTCTACAACCGTCCAGTGGCTGGTCCTACTCCCACAGACACAAACACCGTAGTAGTGGAGTTACTCTTACAATTTCATAATGCATCCACCCCTTCATGTCTTTAAACGTATAACAGTTTTTTTGCTTTGTGTGCTGGCCAATAGGGTTAAAAAAAACAGACCTCTAAACGTTCTTTGACGACCACTAAATAAACACTCCTTCGTACAACAACAGGAGAAGCTAAACCCTCCTATAAAGATACCTACCAATCACAGCCCTTCAGTGTGCGCGCGTATTTCAAATCTGATTTCCGATAATTTTATAGCTTTAATGATGGTTTTATCGACTAACCTGAGCTAATCAAACGCTAATTGGACAGATCCACCTAACAGTATGAGTTTTGTTAAAAAAGAAACTTGTTTTAATATAGCCCCGGAATTCGGTTGGCGCGCTTTCTTTATAACACACTTTACCAATCCTAACCTAATATTAATTGCATTTTTATTATTTATTAGTTTTATTGAAAAAAAAACTTAAAAAAAGTCATCCGCTTTAACGCGGATTCGAGCACAGGCCCTTTGCATTGCTAACCCGAAACGCTACTTCTGAGCTAACAACGTCTTACGAAAATAGCGAAAGTCATAAACACGGTTAAAGAAGTCCTAATCAATCCTGCTGATAAACTGGAAGCTTTGTTCTTCTCTTCTGGCCAAATAACATCCAACTCTCCGATCCCGGTAGGAAAATTTAAATATTCATTAATTTTCCTCTACCAACCCAGGCGGCTATTTCTAAAATCCAGACATCCCGAGAGATGTAACTAAAATAATTAAAAAGATGGATATATTGCAGCAATACATTTCCTAGTGGCTAGTACGTACTTAGTACACATCTATTCAGATGATACTTTATTATAGTTTCAAATATTTATACCTTGCTTCCAGTGATTTATCGTTTAAGAATTTTACCATGTTTAATATGATTCGTCTTCTAGTGTAGTCGCTGTTACTAGGATTTAATATTACGCCGGAGCCAGCTATTACCACTGAGCACACTACGAGTCTCGCTGTGGCTACTCTTACGAGTGCGTTTTTATGCTCTGGACCCTAAAAATTGCAACACAATATTACATAAAGGCTAATTTTTTTAATAGAAGTCGATTTTAATAGGGAACATAAAAATTCCTCTGACTAAATCGTTCCGGAAACATCTAAAAAATAGACTGAATGGGGGGAACACATAAATTATTAATTAAATCCCCTAAATATTGAGAAATTAACTTTTTTTGCATCGAAAAAAGAATTTTATTATGTTCAAAACACATTTTTTCCGAAAATGCAAAGGTTTTCCCGTCCAGACTTTTAAGATGTTTACCTTCGGTGATTTACTATTCTTTCCGCTAAATTTCACGTGATTTATTGTCACGTTACCACAATTTTGCTATGCATTCTCAAGGTAATAAAATTGATTCAATTTTCAAGTTTATTCGTTGGATGACAATTTTATTTCAGTATCAATTGAAATTGATTTAGATGAACATGCATAACAACTTTTTCAAATTCTCCCCTGTGGTTATTATTTTACAAGAAAAAACATTACAGCCTGTTTGAGGATTATTAATGCTCCTTTAAGATAACTCGTTGTAAGGAAGGCATATTAAATTTTTTTATTTGTAGGCGAGAAAAAATGTTATATAAAAGAGCTGGAGCATCTAAACAACCTAAATAATAAATAGTCCGTTTTATCTTATTGGCATTATTTATCTTATAATAGATGCATTTATTTAAACTGTTTTCCTTGCATTGAACCATCATCAGTGTTAATATGTTAAATATTTTATGTTTTTATCTCACTGAATAAATATTGTGTTGGCAGATTTAAAAATCTGTTGTGGAAACTGAAAAATCTGTTGACAAAATTAAAATTGTATTACTCCCTCCCAATATTTTTTCTCTTCGGTCCGATCTTGATTGTCGGTACCATTTAAGAGAAATTAACATTAAACGGACAGTTTTAATAGACAATAAACTGCTCACAAAACATAAACGCCGGTCATTATCATCTTCAATGAGGTCTTGCATTTATTTAATTTTATGGGAATTGAATTACAAAAATGTGGCAACTGAAAGAATGGTTACTGCTGAAGAAAAGAGAAATAATTTCAAACCATTCTTCAAGAGTCTAGGTCATATTTAAACTCAGTATAAAAAGAACGATACTGCTTCCACACCGAATAATACCCTTGCTGTCACTCTCATTTACAAATGGCATACTGATACTGTATGCTATTTTGAGGAAATGCTATAATTTGGGTTTTAAGTATGCAAAAAGCAGTCAGTCATAATCTTGTCTGGGGTCAATCTGCAAAAAAATATTAACGCATCGCGTTTTTTTATATACTTCTGGAAATCTACAAAAATAAGATACTAATAAGATAATCTGATATTTACCAGTATTTTAAATAAAACCAATTAAATGATGACACTAGTTACGAAAGCCTCCAAGATGGCTCTGTCGACGTAGATGATAGACGATTGCAATTTTTTCTATTCGTGAGTCGGTATATGGCCACGCCTCTATGTACATATATTCTAAATTTCATTCATAATACTTTTTTGATTAGCTGAATGTTGTAGATAAAAGTCAGATTTAATAGAGGCGATAAGAAATGTGTTTCAATTGCATGCAATTAGAGACTGATTTTTTAAACAACCTGTACCTTAAATTTGTAAAATGAGGAGTTTTTAAGAGTTTCAAGAAATCCTAGCTGCATCTAGTAACCGAGCAAATGCAATATTTTAGAACTTAAGCACTTGTCAATAGAAATAATTAAAATTGCTCAACAATAAGCGGGACAATGTATATATAGTTCCAAGAGAAGGAGAATTGCCTAGACACGTGTAATCAAATTCTAGATATTGTTTTCAATACAATTTTTCGAACCTAACCTAACCCAAATTTAGCAATTCAAAATTACATTTTTAATTTTTTTTGCTATCTTGAATATTATATAAAGGAATGGATGCACAAGTAAGCACGCATTAATACATATTTTTCGAAATATTAATACTATTTTTTATATGTATCCAACATTATTGTGGACACTGAACGAAACTAAATGTTTAATTGATTAATTCTCCTACGTATAAAATCTGCAATACGAACAATTCAATCTTCAATAGCAGCAAGGATTGCATACCAGGCGACATTTTTTGTAATAAAGTTACAGCGAATATTATGTTCTAGTCACGTTCTGGCAACTGGAACATCACAAATTATGTTTTTACTAACCTCTTTTAGTTTTATTCTACAAAATGGTCTAATAAAAAGTGCTCCCCACTTTATGTCGTACGAATCTTTTTAGTTGAGAAATTTAAATACTTATCTTAAATTCTGTATACTAGATTATATCTAAGATATTACCTTTGCACACAGGGAGCGAATAGCATGCAGTACTGGAATATGTGTCACCATACAATCTAAGGCCAAATTTGCATCATGTCTAATGAATTTATTGGAATCGGCAGTCCTGCATAACAGAGTGTCAACAATTTCATCAAATTCCTAAAATTAACGTATATTTTAACCTAGGCATTACAAGCGCTGTTTGACGTGATATGCGGTTGTGCACACCGCGTGATTCGGAGTAGTGTGGATAAATAGAAAAGAAGTAAATCTCTTTATGCCTATATTATCCACAGCATTCTAAGTATACTTAACAAAAACTTGTACATCGGTATTTATTAACTCTAGAAGAAGTCAAACGGTGATATATATTCAGGGTAGCCATTTGAAAACGAATTAGAGTCAATTTTGGGCAACCCAGGTCATTTACCAAAAAACGCTTGAGACCCGATGATTTTAGGGGGAAACACTTTTTTGGTATTTTCGATCCCTGAAGGGCAAAGCCCTAGCGGAGATAACAAGTAATCCCAAAATTTTAAATGGAATGAGGAGTCATCTCATTTCGAAGGTAAAGGTAATTATGTAGATAATAATCCCCGAGATTTACATCCCTACTGTCTACCTATTTTCTATCCCAAAAATTTGCCTTGGGTGTGTTTATAGGGATCGAAAGTGATGTCAGGACCGGATATTCAATATGCTCTCAAAAATACCTGCAAAAATTAGTGTTGGGATTATTGAAGTTGAGGGACGGATACCAAAAGTTGCTAGTGGAAATCTCAAGAGGGATTTCTGCGACAGAATGCAGGGAGCCCTACGAATAATCGAAAAGTGGTGCAGAGAGCTTGCCCCGTCAGGTAAATCTGGAAAGATAGAAATAGTCATCTTCGCTAAAAAAAGGAGATTGGAGCTAATGATAACACCTATGAACTGAAGACGGAGATCCAAATAAAAGTAAACAATCTTATGACTTCTGTCTTGGCAGAAATTGTTTAATATGAATTTTTTGTGGATTTGGATATGTGTGTCCAGCTTGTAAAGAACAAACCTACTACCAAAGACCGATTATATTTCGAACAAACAGTCCATCCGATACAAATAAATTGACCACATCAATTGCTCGGGTCACAATATGTAGTGAGGTGTTGCCAGAAGCACCTACTAGTTTAACCAACCGATCGGATGCAATACGTCGCGGACTAGCAACTTAGTGCGAGGTCAACAGCGTCGGCCCCGGGTGTTGTGCTACGCGGAAATCAAGAGATCGATCCCAGTTATACGCAATACAATATAAAATTGGGATCCCCTTGGGAGGTATTTTATTTTACATTGGATGGTCTATTCAAAATATTATCTGTCTTTGCTGCTACTTTTTCTTCATTGTTGCTAATTAAGTCGAAGAGAATGTCAAGACTGACAATAACACTTTAGTCATTGTGATTGTATGATATTATAGAAACACAAATCTATGTGAAATAAAATTTAAATTTAAAAATTAAATACAAATATTGCAAAACCGCATAGGATATGTCCTATACAAAATAAGTCTAAACTTTTCGTTTAAACCAAAAATGTGATTAAACCCATACCATCCAATTAACTGATAAAAAGCTAGAAAAATCGATCTTTATACTATTCTTTTTTATTCGATTCTCATTTGTTTTGAAGATCATACTTATGAGTGATCCATAAAAATCACCAAAAATTTCGTTATTAACATTTTTTCCATCTTTATAAAAAAAAGTTATAATATTTGTCCTCTTTAAAATGCTATGATGAGACCGATGATTACTTGTAGAGCTGTCGTCTGGTAGATGTAGCCAACAAACCACAGCAAAGGTTAAGCTCAGCCGAATTCAATGGGTTGCGTGTTCCATTCTAAGAGAACGCCGGTCTACCATCGCCAGTTTAAGAGAAGTTTCTATAGGCGATATTATCACTTTTTTAAGAATAAGCTAGTTTATGATGCTGTAGTTCTTATCAACCCTCCCCGTAACACAAAACCCAGTTGTGGTTTACCCGGTATCAACAATTATTCTTTATTATGAACAAGCTACATTTATTGCTACAGGAATAAAGCATTTTTATACCGATTTAATATTGATTGTGACTGACTCCATCCAATATTTGCTTTTCTTAGAAATAAGTATTATGCCCTTAAGAACAACATATTTTTTCTATATGCGCAAAGTAATACTTATCTGTATATCTTACTTTCGAATAGTACAAGTCAAATTATTCGAAAAGCTCAAAAGTATGGCAGATTTATAAGTTTTTTAGTAATAATAGGCTATTTTATGCGAAATGAGAAGTCTTAGCAATCTTAGTTTATTATACTTCACCTACTTTTACTCGTAATTCCCGACATTTCATCTTAAACAAAAAACTTTCCTGTAGGATACAAAATGATTAAAATGATTTGATGATGATTTCATGTCAACAAGAAACAACAAACACTTTAAAATCTCGACGTTGCCGTTTTTTCATCAGATTGTAAAAAAATATAAATATAATTTTAAAATGAGCAACTCTGATGATGAGTTACCAGATTCTATTCTGGAGGCTGCAAATATTGCAAGTTTTAATTTATTGCTATCGAAATCTCAACAAAAATATGAGAAACAATATAAGAATTTTGAAAACTGCTGCCAGAACAAGGGGACAAGTAATGTTAAAGAGAAAGTGGTTCTGGTCTATTTTGCGGACTTGCAAAAAACATTCCAGCCAAATATTTTATGGAGTAACTATACTCCATGTTAAAAAGCGTTCTTAAAATAAAAATAAACTTGGATTTAAGCCTATATTTTAAGCTAACACCATTTATAACAAAGCAAAATGTAGGATACAAATAAAAAAAGTCAACATTTTCGATAACAATGAAGTTTCAATATTCATTAAAGGGGCGTTTAATTAAATTTATCTTTTAATAAAAGTAGCTAGTATTTTTGGGTTGTCCGGTACTTGTATGAGAGAAGAGCTTTCAAAGATAACTATTGGTGACATAGAGGATAAGGAAAATTTAATAATCATCAAAATTCCTGACAGTAAAAATAACAGTTCAAAAATTTTGGTAGTATCCGATGAAATAAATGAGGAATATTATTGACAAATGTATCGAAAATATGCAAGTTTGCGAAAAACATGTACTTAGCAAAGGCGGTTTTTTGTCCGGTATGGAAAAGGAGTGTGGAGTACACAATGCGTTGGAATAAATTCATTTGGAAAACTGCCTTCAGAAATAGCTGCATATCTACGACTCAAAATTCTAGAGCAGTACTTAGGACATAGTTTTCGTCGATCCTCGGCTACCATGTTGGCTGATTCTGGGAAAGAAATTACTAACGTCAAGCCACTGTGGGTAGGAAATCGACGGTTGTCTCCGAGAGCTACGTAGATGATTCCTCATATCAAAAGAAAAGGACATGTCGAATAAAATATTAGCCTTGAAAAACTGCCCTCCTAAGTTAACTCAACCTTCATCAAGCAGAATCATAAGCGTTTCCAAAAGCCACCCATTGAATGAAATTACCGGATCTACAATAAAACTGCAAAACGTCAGTAATTGTTCAATAATATTAACAAGTAGTTAACTTTTGTATTGTTATTGTTGTTACATGATTCAAGGTGCATTAAATAGTCTTCAAAAATAATGTGTATATTAATTGCTTTTATTTTCATTGTAATCTAGACGCTCGTAGAAAAAATATTGTTCCTAATACGTGCGCAAAGTGTCTTTTCCGCATTTAAAGCATATATTCGACTTCGCCCCGTTCCACAGTGGTTTCCCGGAGAGCATTTATGGCCAATAAGAGATATATTAGAAGTACCTTTAACCTAAGTAAACATAGTATTAAAATATACTAGAAGGTCCAGTAGGCTTAGAAAATAAAAAACACTGAAACAAAAGAATACCTACAGCTATCAAAACGAAGCGTCTTCTCAATGTTTTACAAACAGGCTCTTAAAACACATTATTTTTCTATTACATTGTTTAAGTTATTGATAATTATTTAAGTTTATTTGGAAATATATTAACAAAATTTGATATGGAAGCTGCAGAACAACGTAAGTAAAATTAAAACGTTAATTCAATGTTTGATTTTTATTTCATAGTAGCTGTTTTGAAGGGTTGTTTTACTCGTGGTTAAAAATGTCTGATATATTTTAAACGTTTTCCTTTGGTAGAGAAAATGTATGTTTCCGTCATCAACCGTTTTTGCAACTTGTGGTGTTTTTAGCAGAATATTATCTAAAGATATTTTTGAGAAATAAAATAGCTGCCGCTTTTTGCTGTTTTATGATATATCAACACTCTTATGTTGGTATTCATCAGTAATAATTTTTGCTACAATAAAATACATCGTACAGTAAAAATAGAAAAAAACAATATTATTAATTTGCTTGAAAAAATTAAAGTTTAATATACTAAAAGTCTCCATTCCTTAAGGCCGTTTTACATGCTGCAATTCTTTCCTGCAAGTTGCAATAGTCTTGAACAGAAGCATGCGCAGTGGCAAGACATTTGTACCTTTTGTCTAACTGCGCATGCCTTTGTTTAAGACTATTGCATATTGCAAAGAAGAATTGCAGCATGTAAAACGGCCTTTAGTCATCGATGTCTGTCATTTCTAACCTCCAAATGTGATCGCGAAAAGGTTTTTCTTGTCTTGGTTTTGTGCAGCTCTCAATTTGGAGATTATTTTACCGCCAGTGTCGTAGACAGGTCATGTACTGCGCAAAACGACATTAGCCCCGTAAAGCACGTGACCTGTCAACGACATTGGAGCTAACATAACCTAAAAAAAAATTTTTTTTACAGAACCCCAAAGAGTCACAACCATTCAGAGCTTAAAGATTTTTAATTTATGGTTTGAAAATAAAGGAAATTCAATTGAAAAAAGTTCCCAAGTTTACAATAGAATTGCCAATATAATAAATATTTGAGGCGAAATCTATCAACAATCCGCTAAAAAAAATAATTGAAATTTGCGACCAATTAACAAAACGATGAAAAAAGCTAATCCCTCCAAAAATACATTTATGAAATCAAATAATGCGTGGTTACTAAGCAAGGTAATTTTTTCTCTACAAATGAATATACTACAAACCCCAGGTATTTCTTTTGGAAGACCAGAAAAATCATTTACAGAAAGCAATAATAGGTTAAAACGAAGAAAAATTCGAGAACTGTCAGATACATACGACAAAAATCAATTGAAAAGTGCGTTGAAGTTAATTTTAAAAGAAGAACAAAAAAGGATGACCTACATTTAATTAAAACAGGTCTTGAAACTACACCAACCCGATAAGCTAAAATAATGAACACTTGGAATAATCACAACAAAAAACCTATCAAACCATATACAAATGATGAAGCCTCTTAGCCTGATAATCGATACTAGGATGTCCAAGCATGATTATGAAATAATTAGAAGAGATGCTAAGGAAAGAAACTTCGATGTTTATCTCTCTTATAAAAAAAAATGGAAGCAAAGGTCAATTGTTATCCATCTTCTGAACATATACAGGTAACCGAATTGGATTCAAAGGTTCAACTACAGGCGCTTTTGGACCATACTGTTTCTCGAATTATTTTATCTCAAAAAGATGTATTTGAAAATGTCGATTCCGGCCTTACAACGACTTTGATACACAAGTGGGGTTGCGACGGAAGTACCGGTCACAGCGAATATATACAGACTATTACAGAAAATGCTTCAGAGTTTGATAAAGTTCTCACATCACTCGTACCCCTACAATTATTTTCAGTTAGTGAAGTTGATCCAAATATAAAAAAAAATATTTTGGCAAAACCCTCGGCCGTCCTCCACTAGATATTGTAGGACAATTCATATTTCTTTTAAAAAAGCAACTGCATCTTTGACTTTGCAAGAATCCAATTCAGTGAAGAAAGAAATTGAGGAATTACGTGTGACCGAATGTATATATGAGAATAAAACCTTTTTAGTGAAACATGATTTAAAGATGACCATGATAGATGGCAAAATTACTGTTGTTTTGACAGAAACGAGTTCAAATCAAGCACGTAATATTTGCGGAGCTACTCCGAAAATATTGAACGACATTAGATTTATGGAATATTTCATACACTTATCATACCGATTGGACTTCAAAAAATGGCAGGCTAGGTCAGAAGGGGAAAAGGCAAGTGTTAAAGAAAGAAAGAAAGAAATTCAAATCCGTTTTAAAAGCGAAGTGGGATTGAAAAAGTAAAGCCAGGGGGGAGTGGAACTAGGAATGACGGGAATACCATCAGTAACATCTTAACATCTTAAATATCGACGAAGAGTGTGTAAAGCGTTGTACATGCATTTTGCAAGCTATGTCATCGGGATTTCCAATTGATGAAACTAAATTTAAAGAATATTGCGAAAAGACAGCGGTACTGTTGACATCAAAATATCCGTGGTATTACGTGCCCAACAGTACTCACAAGGTTTTGATTCATGGCGCATCCACAATTTCTGCCGCAGTCCTACTAATAGGCATGATGTCGGAAGAGGCACAAGAGTCTTACAACAAAGACCTAAAAAACTACCGGGAACATTTTACTCGAAAAACATCAAAAACAGCCACAAACCATGATCTTTTAAATAGATTTTTGGTATCTTCTGATCCACTAATCACGGGTTTAAGGAAAATGCCGAAGAAAAATAAACAAATGTTTTTACCCAAAACAATAAAATTATTTAAAAAACATTTACCATCTATGGCTCCTAAATATATGGATTCCTCCGATTCTGAAGATGAAATCAATGTTTTATACTGACTTTTTGTTTGTTTTTCAATAATTACTTCATTTAATAATAGATATTTGTAATATACTTTTAAATATTTTATATTTATATCTTGTTGTTAATTTAAGACACAAATTTCACTAAATGTTATCACTGTATATAGTGACGTAAATGAAAAAACTTCAATGGTTTTAAAAAAACTTGTTTTATTTAACCTACCAGTTAGGATTATTACGACTTTTCGTTCGAATATCGAACGCCGAAACGTGTTTTTTCTGCATTTGCACACAAACGCAGACACAATATTACATCTTATATCCTAACAATCAGAATAATGAATTTTTTTGGAAATAATTCCAGGATTATAAAAAAATACGAGTTTTTTTCTATTTCATGCTATAATTCTCAATAGTTATAAAAGTTTATGTTTTTGGATAGAACGTTTTCTTTCATGTTTTTTACATTTAAAAAATCAGGTTTTTTTAGCTTAGAAAAAAAATCGTTTTTTGTACATCCATCCCTATAAATAGGTAGGTATCTAATGTTTACCATTTCACAAATAAGCGTCAAGAAATATGCGGACAAAAAACATTCGTCAAATCCGAATTTATTCTCAGATATGAGGGGAAGCTAATGCTAAATTTTGTAACTTTTAGATTAAAAAAAATATTTTAAAAAGTGTAAAAAATAGGTGGTTATCTAAAGGAAATCTTCCAAATATGTAATGAGAAATTAATAAAGAGTAATTTAATGCTTGTTTATTTGGGAAATAGTAATATGAAGTAATAAAAAGTTCCAATTGCTCTAATTTACCCTACTATGCGTCACTCGTGATTTAAAAATTCTAAAAAGGAAATAGAAGTTCAAATTAAAGTTTAATTTGATATTTAAGCCAAATCTACACTTAAGAACATAAAAATATAACTTGCGCCTTAGGTTATTTTTGCTGTTTATTTTTCCGTTAAAAGTTCTTATCATTAGCTAATCAAGTCCAGATGTGTATAGCTTGTAATTTACTAACTAAAGGTTATTTTTAAGCGTAATTTACCTAATCTCTACTAATTAAACACAAAATATTTTTAATCACAATTATAACCTACTTTTGGCCAAAAATGATCTCCGAGAAACCACTGTGCGTACGTCTAACTGCTTTCGCCTGCGGGAAGTAACTATATATAAAGCATTCCGAATGAATTAGTATTCTAATTAAATTATGCAACTATGCAATATTCGGTATTATAAATTATTTTCCTATGACCACTTACCAAACTGACAAAAAACACACTGTTAACTGGGAAAGTGCCATATATCAATTTTTTCAACGCTAGTGTTGAAATATATAAAATGTAAAATATAATAATTCTACTGAAAATTTTGAGTGATCCTAGGAAAAATAGTGCACATTACTCGTGTTATCGTTTTCAAACTTGAAAGATTTCCGCACTACCTCTTTTAACACTTGCGTAATATACTATTACCTTTATTTTCATAAATCACTTTGTAAAGAAGGTTTGTTGGTTTCAGATATAAAAAACCTATTTTTAAAGTGTTCTGTTAAAAAACCCATGGAAATAGAAACATATATAAAACCGACAATACTTTTGAAAAGAAGTCGCATTATTAATTCTAAAGCAATTGTCAAAATTAAATAAAATGACGGGTTTATTATCCTATATGAGTATAACCCATTAAAGAAAATACGATTTAGGTAGTGATTACAGATTTCAATTATTTTATCAATACATTATTACTTAATTTAGGAATTAATACATACCGGTCTTCTGGTATCTTTAATATATTCGAAAAGATGTCCTACTGCTTTACATGTTGTTCTGCATACATGAGATCTGGAACTTTTCAACATGTCGATAATTCTTTGATTAATGACTGTCATGTGCGGAAATATGATATTTGTGTCCACAGTGCGACATTTTTCGATTATCTCAGCTAGACCTCTAACTGATGTATTCCTAAAATAGTCTTTAATATTTTAAAGATAAATGTTATTTATTTGAAAGTTAATAGTATGCTGTTGTTACCCCAAACCTCATTAAATGAGGTCATCAGCAAAAAAGTTTTTTTTTTATTAATGCTGTATTTTAAAAAAATACATTTAATTATTTTTTCTTCCTTAATTATTCTAAAAGATTTCTTAAATATTAACAGTGGTATTCACTAAAGAGGCTTACATTTAGATCTATTCTAACTTGACAGTTCTGATGGCATATCAAACAACGGAACAAAAAAATTCCTCATTTATCACGATGTGACGTCACACTATGTTAAATATTATTTCTAATAATCTATCGAATCACTATGAAAAATATTATTTCGTACAGTGCGACGTCACATCATGAGAAATGAGGAATTTCCAATGCAAGCATAATGTTATTATTAATTTAAATTTTTAAAAAGTTCATGTAGTCGTAGAAAAAGTATAGTGTGAAACTCGTGACAAAAGCACATTTCATACTCATGTGTTTGATGCACTCGCCTTCGGCTCGTGCCACCAAACTTCCACTAGTTATTTACAAAATATGACAGTGACATAAGCACAACATGATTGGTAATTTAAAGTTTTAATTGCAAAAGCAATTAGTTTGTACAATTTTTTCCAGGGTGGTTTGCAGATATACAGCAGTGTTCACTTTTTTTAAATCAACATCATCTTTGATTTTCTTAGTGTAATACTATAAGGTTTGAAAAGTACCTGTCTTTTAAGGATACCCGAGAAATTTGAGAAAAGCCCTACCATAAAATAATTGTATTATGTATTTGCACTGACTCCACTATATATATGATTATTCCTCTCTGTCCAACACATTGCCTCTTATGTCAGGGCTTATGTCAAATTATTTGGGCGTCTTTGAAGATAACGTTACCAAACTTGGTATATTTATATCTGGCAAGACGCGACCCATTTGGGGGGGGGTTACATTTAGGAAGCCAAAGTTGAAGTTGTTCAGAAAAATGAAACACCTTGTTTATTTGTCCAATTTGAAGAAACATTTATTTGATTTTTAAAAATACGAACATTAATAGGGGTGCAAAAAATCTGTACATCGGAGTCTTCGAAATCTAGAGCTTTGGGTTTAGTAAATAATATTTCCAACACGTAGAAAAATGTTAGCCTGTACTGTGCATTTGCAGTGGATTTCTTTCAGGCATTTCTATTGTTGACTATTAGGAATACCTAGTATGTATAATCTATATAAAAAATATTTTTATTTGCAGTTGTTTTTAACTGCTTTTCTTTCTTTAAAAACACGGTAATATACCTCTAAAATTAAGTAACTTTTATTTCAATCTCTATAGACAATCATGGTTTCGTAGATAAGAGATACAGTAACCTCAGTAATCACCTGTTAGATATAATGGTTCTCATATATATTTGCCAAACTATGCCAGGCCTATCAGTTAGGATTTCAATTAAATTAATCTAATTAATATTTCCATGTTTTCACAATAAATGAACATTATATTTAAAAAACGGGCAGCCTAAACATAGTCAAACTACCTATTTTCCTAAGTCCTGATGATTCAGATAACACCGAACAAAAATAGTAGTTAGTTTTTTTGATATGTCGTATAGGAAAAACTATAGGTAGATGGATCAAAATACAAGAGTTCTAACCACACTACACCACAACTTGTTACGTTCTGGACGCGCGTTTCGCTAACCAAGTTAGCATCATCAGCATATGATATAAACTGTTTTAACTGTTGTAACAGTTTATATCATCTGCTGATGATGCTAACTTGGTTAGCGAAACGCGCGTCCAGAACGTAACAAGTTGTGGTGTAAGGTGGTTAGAACTCTTGTATTTTGATGTATCTTCCACCACAGGTTCCAGTGTTAGGACTTAATATAGGTAGATGTGAAAATATATGTATTTAATACAATCTTAGGACGTTTAATTGGCATATTTACCAGTCAGTATCTCTCATTTTGGCAATAGCTTGCACAAGGTCATGTTCTGGATTACCATCACTGCATGATTCTAATATAGTGGAATTGGATACACCCTAAAAAGGTTTTTTAGTAGTATTACCAAAAAAATTATATAATAAATATAAGTTGTAACTAACCAATTAATTAAAATTTGTTACAATTTTTATCGACAATAGATGTTTAAAAAACAGTTACAAAGTTGTTTGCTAAAAATCTAAACTGCTGCTCTAAAATATGTGGGATCACTAGCTTTTTTAGTTAAGTTAAATATTTCAAAAATCAAAATAGTATCGGCATGCGCCTTAATCCAAGCTACCATTTTTTACAGTGGCATGCTTAAAATTGAAATATACGCGGTCAATCAATATCTGTGCTGTGTAAAGATTAGAACTCTTTTTAATACAACGAAGTGTATAAATTCTAGTTCTCTTCTACAAACAGAATAAGTAATAAAAAATTATGCTCTCGAAGCGGTTTAGCAACTTTTCCAAAAAGTTCACTATAGACTTAGATATCTTTAATTGAACATGAACATGTAAAGATTATTTCAAAATTTGAATACAAAAGCTTACATTTATCCTTCCCAGTGTTGAGACAATTTTGGAAACAACTCTTTCTTTGTGGAGTTAAAAAACCAAACCAAGACATTTTCATAGAATCCCAAGTTGGCCCTAACGTCATGTCTCGTCTTCATTTGATCACTAGATTATTTTATTAGATCAAGTGATATCTCGTCAATTGGAAGATGTGGCTATCGTATTTCTTTTCCTTCTTCATTTGGCAATTCAAAAAAAAAAAACAAAACAAGTCACAGGGCAGCCGTACTTCTCTTCCAAAGATAATTCTGGGTGGAGTCCGACCCGTGGACTCATGTCCTTAAGCCAACAGTTGCGCTGATTTCGGCGACAATTTTGACAGATGTGCTTCTAGATATAGTCCTATTCAATTGTTCTAGTTTTTCGTAACCCATGATTTCCCAAACATTACTAAAAATGGCTGAGTCGAAATTTCGTCCTTGACCTCCAGCGGAACTCCATGTCTACTAAAGACTTCTTCAACCAAAACTTGGGCGATTTTTGTAGTTTCCTGGTTCGCGAAAGCAAATGCTTCAGCCCACTTACTACTCGTAGTCCAAGACAACTAGGATATATTTGTTATCACGATCAGACTCTGGAAATGGCACAACGTCTATTGTTATCCTTTCGAATGGTAAACCAACGTTATATTTTTTCATTGGTCCCCGAGATTTTCTCCTGTGCCCTTTACTTGCTGAATAGGTATCACATTTTCAGCACCATTCCTTGATGCCTTTATGCTAGCGGAGCCAGTATAATCGTTTTCGAACTTTATCCACAATTTTATAAACTACAAGGTGCGCTCCGGATTTTCCTTTAAGCAGTTCTCGTAATATGTCCTGGATTCTTTTTTGAGAACTACTAATTCCATTTTAGTGATCTTTCCATCAAAACTTTTTCAGACTCATTTCAACAATACATCCTCTACGACCCATAAAATCCATCCAACTGAGACTACAGCATCTTGAATGCTAGGTTTTTGTCCCATTCCTTTCCACTCTTGTCTTGGTACTTTTTTGTGAGCTCAATCGGGGTCTTCTAACTGATCTGCTCACCATTTTTTTATTGACTACGCGTGGCCTGGCTGAATCGTAAGTCCTTTGCTTTTTCTGTAAAAATGTCCCTTACTTTGATCTATCTTTTGACTATTCTTACAGTCTTCTTTACATGGCCGTCTGGATAAAGTATCAGCATTTTTATGTTGTCTGCCAGATCGATGTTTAACTTGGAAGTCAAACTGTTGTAATTTTTGTAGCCCAACTGGCTAACTCTCCTTCTGAATTTTTAATTTCCACAAGCCATTTTAATGTCGCATGGTCTGTTCTAATCAGAAATATTCGCCTATAGAAATATTTGTGGAAATGGTCAACGGTTCTTACGATGGCAAGACAAATCAAACCGCTGCGCTCCGGTGTCTACTATAAGGGTTCTTCCACTCGCTACTTCCTTTACTGCCAGGCTCTCATAGGGCTTCCCTAAATTTTTAATGGACACACGCTATGTTTTGCCAGCATTTCCCAATTAACCTGCCTGGTGATTGGGCTGTATTGCCATGCTCTTCTTGACGATATGGAAACTGTATCTTGGAAAGGAGATCTCGATATTCTTACACGACAATCTCTTTGCATATTTCCAGGATTATGACAACTAATAGATTTGATCTGTCTATTTTCCTTTTTATAAAGCTTAACATCTTGACATTTTCGTATCCCGCTTAGAATTATCTCAAATCCTTTTTTTGTACACTTCCGCATAATATCGGCCGGATCTTCCACAATAACTAATATAATTTTAGGTTTTTGGGGTATTAAATAAGTGCGTCGCTACTCTTGCTAAACTTGGTCATTTTTAAAATTTCTTGAATTTTAGATTGTCGTAGTCCATCCACAAATGCAGACAGTACCATCCATTCCTCACCTGATGTAGGAAACGCCAGTCTTATTAATATTTTAATGTAGGACTTAAATTCTTGAAGAGATTCACCGGGCTTCTGAATCCTAGTTTTAAGTCGGATCTGTATATTTGTTGCTGGAACTGATCTCCAAATCTAAGTTTCAAGGCGCTGATAATTTTGTTGATGAATGGTGGGAATATTTTGTAATAAATCCAGTGCTAGTCCTCTTAATGAAACTATTAAAGAAGTAAAATTTTCTTCGTCATTCCAACCATTACTTAGTGCTGCGGTCCCAGGCACATACATAGTCCAGGAAGTTGATCCATTAAATGTTGGTAGTTTGATTTTATCACCAGAAATTGCTATCAGACTAGTGAATTTTTACTTTTTCAATTTAACTAATTTCTTTTTCAAGATCTTTAACTCTGTTTTCAATGTTGTCACGAACCTCTTTGTCTTCCATTTGAACTTGTTTTACTGCAGTTTCAAGATTGTTTCTCACTTTATGCATTTTTCTTCAATTCCTTCCATCACGTTATTTATTTCTTCCTTGACATTATTTATGATTTTTTGCAAGCGGCATTGTTCTTTGTCACTGGTATTCTGAATCCAGTCCTGCATTTCATGTTGTTCTTCCAGTTTTTTTAGCCTCTTCTTCTTGTTTTTCTTTTTGCCCCTTGGTTTCTCGTTCACTTAAATCTTTTCAAGCCGGCCCTTTCGTTTTGTTAAGCCTCTTGTCATTTGAAATTGCCGATCCTGTTCTTCTTATTTTGCTTTTAGCTTCATCATCCTGTTTTTCTTTTTGTCTCTTGGCCTCTAAATCTTGCAGATATCTTAATAATACCTGTTGTTCTTATTGTCTTTTCTTCTCTTTCTTAGATTCTTGATCTGTTGACTTTTTGAATCTTATTTGGCTGTTCCTCTATTATAGTTATTTGTTGTCTGGTGTTAAGCTCGCAATTATATTTCTATGGGCTTCTTTTTTCTTTAAAAATACGCTGGCAAAGTCAAATTGGATGAATCTTGTTTAGTTTTAGAATAAAACTTTCTAGAACTGCCTTGAAATGTCTGTTAGTAAGATTTTCTTGGGGTACAACAAGTTTAGGTAGTTTCGAAACAGAATGTTCTGGAATTTTCTTGAAATGGCTCTGATAGGGTTTTATTGGGGTCCAAAACACGATGGCAAAATCAAAACTTACGGATCTTATTTAGTTTTGAAATGGAGAGTTCTAGAGTTTTCTTAAAATGGCTTTAAAAACGACTTCTTGAGGTCCAAAGTACGATAGCAAAAACAAAACTTACCGATTTTGTTTAGTTGCGAAATATTATTACGTACAAGATCTTGGAAATCAGGGCAAATGGTCATGTCCGGGAATAATTCTTAACAGCGTCCTTTTGGTTGAAATATTTAATACATACATGCATATACAATACATAACCTCAAAATTTGTCACAATAGAGCACTGATGACACTTCGAATTTTCCAGTGTCAACACTAATGTTATCACTAATTTTAAGTCAATATCTCACTTCTGACACTAATGTTTACGGGTTCACTTTATATGAAACACTTCTTTAATAAATAACACTAACTTTATAAAATACTCTGTATAATACAACTAATCGACTTTCCGCTAACATATGTATTACTACCGTCACAATATAGTATTTCTTATATAGGGTGTTCGGTTTTACAAAGATCATTTTAAGTCTGTAATAATATAAAGAGTAAATTAATTTTTGGCTAAAATTCTAGAAGATGATTTGTCTCACGAAAATAGGAAACGCAAACACTTCGTTTTCGAGATAGAGGGTGTAAAAATATCAATTTTTTTTGTTTTTTTTATATAACTCGTACATTTCTAGAGATTTTTAAATCAAATTTGATACTCGTTATTCTATGACTAATATCAATGTATTTTGAATAAATCTACATTCCGATTTTTTTATTGCGACGTCACTGACATTTTTTTAAGTCAAATTCCTTATTTTGTTCTGTAATTTTTTGGTCCCTTATGTTTATTCGATGTTTTGTACTGTAAAATTATTTTTCCTTTCCTGAATGTATTATGACAATCAAACTAGCTGCTAAACAAACTTCCGAACGGTGCAGAATATCAAAATTTTCAGTTTCCGTTCAATAGCTTTGTATTACCAACTTAATAACATAAGTCACCTACACGAATGACAAATATCCATTTTGATTATGGCCTGGCACAATTTTACTACATAAAGTCATAAATAAAGAAAATATGATTAGTTATGCACTGACAATGGGGAATTGGTGTAAATTCGTCGAAAAATTCGCGCCGGTGCTGTGTTTCAATAAGTGCTGTTTCTTTTGTAATTAATGTGCAATACATAATAATAATAATTTTACTTATTACATTAATTAATTAATTCACAGTAATGATTCTGGCCATACAACCATGGATAAATTGCAATGAGCGCAAACAAGCTTCGGAGACTTGTGAATATAAACAAACGCGCAAAAGGATACTCTTCCGAAAGTTAAATCAAGAACATCTGTTGAAGAATATTTAAATTTTAGATAAACGGGAGCTGAAATCAGTGGCAAAGAAAAGCCTCCGAGTGAAATTTCTTTTGCAAATTTGACGGAGAAGCTTAAACCGAACTTGGAAACCCCGAGAGTTTACCTTATGAAAAACAAAAGTTTTTTTGAAAGCTTTATCAGTAAACGAAATAGCTCTACTTTACTTAGCGCTTTGTTTCAAATAGCTAGGTGCAAAAAGCCGCACACTATTAGGAAGGAACTTATTCTGCCAACGGAAATTTAAACTGAAGAAAGTATGCTTAGAGTTCTTTTTCCAAGAAACTGAAGCCCATCTCTTTGTCTAATGATAGTGTTTGTCGTCGAATTGGAGATATATCCGAAGATTGATTATATCGATCAGTTTTGTCAAAGGTGCGTCGGAAACTTCCCTCAATTCAGCTTGATGAGGTAACAGATGAGGCACTAATGTTTTGCAAACTATACAACACAGAATTACAGGTTTATACATGGTTACAAATACGTGTGAGGCAAATATATTCTCAGTGGGGGCAGTTGTAACTGTGGTGAAATGAGGCTCTTAAAATTCAGACTTTCCTTCACTTTTTAATTTTTTATTGGGAATCAAGGCTGTTATTTTAAATGTTAAATTTCTACCACGTATTTACGAGTTAAGAGATAAAATCGCTATATTTTTAATAGGAAAAGCACCAACAGACAACTTGTAGATCACTAATTTACGATGGAACGAAGCTATTTGGTCGACATATTTGAGAAAATATATTTGTTTTAATTTTCAAAAAACTGTTTTACAAATCTTCAACATGAGTGGCAAAGTAAACGCTTTTTGCAGGAAATTAGAATTATGGAACACAAATGTGACGAAAAAACTTAAACCGCTTTATCAATGTGGACGAATTTGTTAGAAGCTATACTGCCGAAGAACAGATTAAAGTTTTATTTACCACAATTGAAAATCATGGCCACTATGACTAAAAATATTAGGAGATACTTCTGATCTAAGATGGCAAAACTAGATATTAATTTTCCGAAGAACATTATATATGATTTTGCCCAGGTAAATAATATCTATATTCGAGATATCTGGTTTTGGTATCGGGAAATATGCAGGAAAAGATTTCATATGTTTGGTCTTATTATCTTATAGATCTCCTTACAACGAACATAATATAAAAATATCCCAAAATCCTCAAATTTCTAAATATATGGTTTTGCTGACTGCTTATTTATTTCGGATAGCATGTATAGTATACATGCGTATTTTGTAAATATATTTAAAATCGCTTTAACGATCTCATTAATTTGATGTCCGTCATGATGGGGTTGGAAAAAATATTCATTATCCACAAAATGATCTCTTAGTTAGTCATACAATAGATCAATATAACTACGCAGTAGATCGAACAAGAAATGCAACTTTCAGGCCCCCTACATGGATGCAAGCTTTGAAAAGCCGGCAGACGAGAGTAGCGACCACAGACTTTTGCCAAAGATAATTTGCGGTTATCCCCCGATATACGTACTTTTCTATGGCGGCTATATTACCCTTTTGTATTAACCGCTTGTCTTATTTACGATGTGTTTAGTAAAAATAAGTTATTTAGCTTCTTTTTGATTACCTAATTTAAACAAGTGACAATTACTTTTTAACTTGTTTCAAAAATGTACAGGTTGAGTCATTATATTTTGACACCTACCTACGGGATTTATTAACGAAGATAGAGAAAAGGTATAAATATAAAAGCTTTAAGTTTATTTTAAACCGCCAGAATCTATTATCTAAAATAAACGACTATCCAATGCTTATCAATAGGCCCTAAAAAATATAAAGAAATACGTTTTTTCAAATTGAACACCCTGTATTTTTATATTTTTTGTGAATGTTCTTTTTTTCCTGATTTCAAAAATATATATAGTACGCCGAATAGATCTGAAGCCCGGGCGAAAGGGGGGGGGGGAGTTGTCAAAAGCAGGCTGTTTCTATGGATATGTAGTGTTTTAGCCAATCACCAATTAATGAGTAATGCACCGTTTCCATAAATATTTGTATTCTTTTCATAGCCTCGGATTCCCGCGCCAAACTTTAATTTGAGTACTTTGGCGCAACCCGTTTTTCAATTATTTTGGTTTAACTGTAACAAGTTTTGCATTATATTATAATATTACCTTAGACTTATATGGCAAGTAATGTTGCAATTAAACTAAAATAATTAATAAACGCTTTGCGCCAATATAATCAAATTACATATTTTTGAATCAGTAGAGAATGGCTTTTCATAAAAAATAAACAATATACAGGTTATTCCACTAAAACAAAACGTATTTCTTACCCTGCACTTTTTGTATTTAGACTTTTCCTCTATATCTTTGTTAATAAATAACCCTTTAGGTGGGTGTCATAAAATAATAACTCACACCGTACATACAAGTATTTCAAGAAGCAAAAAAAGTTCCTCTTCCTGTATAAGTTAATAGGTTTAAAACTCCTTTTTATTAAAATAATATTTAGCGTTGTTTTTTTGATTTCCTTATTCAAGTTTTTGTAAGAATAAGTTTGTTTTCTATTAAAACGTATGCTTACTCCTAGGGGTTCGCGAGACCGAGACCGAGACTGAATCAGGCTCGGTCTCGGTCTCGGAAAATGTTTACGGTCTCGGTCTCGGTATCGGTCTCGAAGCATCGAGCAGACCGAGAACTACTTAGTCTCGGTATCGGTCTCGAAAGTCTCAGTGGTCTCGAAAAAAAAAATTTAAAAATAATAATTGTTCGCCGAGATGTTATTTAGACAAAAGTACATGGAAGCCTAGGTTCGCAACCCAGAGTTATTCCAATTTAAAAATTTAATGTACAAAAACACAATGTTTGAACATTTCAGTAGAAAAAATATAGGTATATTTATACAAAAATTTATTCCAAAAATCTATAATTCGAAATGATGTTGCCAACAGATGGAATCAGTAAATGAATATATACGGACAATAGTAGGTGTATCAAAATAAATATCACATATCCCTTGTGTTCTTTGGACATCAATAGAAAGGTCACACATCACTAGAGTTACTTAAACAACCATCCACAGAACAATAATTATTTGACATTTCGAAAGATATACAAATGGAATAAGATATATTAAACACAATAAGGACACACTGTATAATGCTGACGAACTCATGCAAGCAACGTGCTGGGCATTCTAGGGACAGACATTATAATTCAATAGGTAGAAAACGATCAATGGCCAAGTAAAGCACCCTTAGGTATTCTTCTTTCTTTCTTTCTTTTTCAAAATGGACTCGGCTGCCACTTTTTTGCTTTCAGCGCCATTCTCCAGCCCAATAGGTAGGATGTCCGGGTGGCGAGCTCTTAGCTCCCGAACACCCCGAATCTTTCAAATAACTTTTCCATTTTTGAAATGTATCTTGGCTTCCACTAGATGCCCCTTGAGAGTACTACTGGTCTCACGAGATGACCTTTTCTTTCAAGCTATCCCCTTACCCCTCCCACTCCCGTCACTTAGCGGCCACTACGCTAATAATCTATGTAGAACTGGGGCAGACAAACGGGATAGAACGCAGGAAAAACTAGGCCTCACACGTTCACAGCGTCTTCTCCCTTTCTTGCGGGGTCGTTAGTTTCCACTCTGAGCGGTTGAGTCTCTCGTTTCCCCCCCGAAATAAACCAGCAAAACCGAACACGCGGAACCACTCATGTTAATAACACAGAGGTCTGCCTTCGACGAGACGAACCGGAAGACTATCTAGGTATTCTGTAAACTTTGCTATTTTGAACCAAACTTCTATTACTTTGATGCGTATTTACTTTCTTAACCAGGGCCGTTCTTAGGGGTCTGCACGTTGTGCTTGCACAAAGGGGGCTGTGGTTCATAATACTACTTGTGAATCAACTATTTTTGTTCTTTGGTAAATTAACTATAAATTTTAAAAGTGGAGTAGATTTTAAAAGTAAATTTATTTACTAAACAAATATCTACTTGTTCAATTTTTCGCCTGAAAGATCAATCTATAGCCTTTTTTTCAGAAAATGTACAGAGATAAATATTATATTGTGCCTGCTGAATCACCAATAATATCAAGTTCCTCAAGCGATGATAACTAAGACATCGATTATACATCACTATTTGAAAAAAAAGTGATTCCGAAAATTAGAGAAAAGAAATAATAGAATATTTGCAATTAAAGCGCGCTCCAAAGGGTACAGATATTTTAGAATGGTGGAAAGCACATGATTAACAATTTTCAAATTTAGCGAAAATGGCAAAAGATCTTTTGTCTATACAGGCGATCTCTGTAGTAGTAGAGCGTTTATTTTCACAAACAGGGTTAATTAATACAAAACTAAGAAGCATGTTAAATGAAACTTCAAACAAATGCTTATTATATATTCATTCATGGTATAAAAGTAACTTGAAAAATGAAATTATAAAATATTAGTTTAAATTTTCTGTAATATTTTTAGGTCTATTATATAGGTTGAAATAAAATCTAAAAATATGCTTATAATGTATGTTTAGAAATTTAAATTTTTACTTTGTTATTAGAACAGTTGGTTATTTTTTAAGCCTAATAGTTGAATTAGCTTTATTGATCATCTATTTAAAATCCTAAGCCAAATTCTACTTTGTGTTTTGTTTGTTGAAAATCTTGTCCGTATGTATATGTATTATTTTTATTATACACATATAGTTAAAAATTTTGTATCGTCCAATATTTTCAAATACAAACAAAATCAATACAAAAATATTGTTCTATAAAACACGTTTAGCAAGCCATCGAAGCGATTAAAGAAGAAAATGTTAAGAAACATTTTCACTGATTTTTTTTAACATTTTTTTGTTTATTTTATGTCGGAAAATTTTTAAACAAAAATCACCACAATTACTTCGTCTGTTGGAGACTTTACCGTATCTATACAATATAATAATATGATATTGCGATGTTTTTACTTGTTACAGTCTATTAGTTATTAATTATTGAACCAAAAAACTAAAAATTTTTGGATTTTAGTTACTTTCAATAATTAAACATACAAAGGGATTATAAATTTATAAAGCTCACAGTATCAAAATCCTATATAGTATAGTTGTGATAAAGTGTCTCTCTTTGAGAACAGGGTAGCAATTTACGGTTTTCGACATGTGAAGTGGAATTTCGCTACTAGAATTTCTAAATTAGGGAAATTCTCTTTTTATGGTTATTTATATCGTTTTTTAAATGACTATTTCACTAGTAGCATTGTTATAAGAACATACAATGCTAGTATAACATAACTGATTATAGAAAAATTATTTTTTGCATCAATTAATTTGCCCCCAAACATATATTTTTTGAATTATTTTGTCAAAACAAATAATTTACGAACATTAGTTATTTTGCTACTTCACTTTGAGATCGAGACCGATAGTCTCGATAGGTAAGTCTCGGTATCGGTCTCGGTCTCGAACACCAAGTCTCGGTCTCGGTCTCGAAATAATTTTTCCGAGACCGAGACTAGTCTCGTGGTCTCGCGAACCCTTGCTTACTCCTAGAAACGTTAATTCTAGCTAACCTGTATCAAATTTCAACCCCAAAGATTCACAGCCAAATTCGATATTCCTATTTTAACTAAAAGATCTCTTCTAATATTTAGTGATTTGAAACGCCGCGTCTCATTCCCGTTGGCAAGTGGAGGGTTACCGCACGACATAATATGATTTCAGCATGAAGCCATCCGTCTCCAGACCGATTTAAGGCGTCCCATTTAAATGAGTTATCTATGGCGTAAGCTGGATGGATCTTTGGTCATACTGATACTCACAAGAGAAGTGCGAATCTTTTGACCCCTCACTCATTAAAATCGGTTTAGTCATTTGAGTTCTGTCTTAATGTTAGTTATCAAAATATTTATTTTTTGGTTGGACAAAAGTGCGCAGTACGTGATTTTTATTTTCCTTTAAGCAAACAAATCTAAGTACACTCGCAGGAAACATACATACATAAACCATTTAATGTTTAATGTAGCTTATAGGTTGTAACATACATACATGACTGTTGAACACATTAGCCTCCTTTGTATGCGCAAGCAATATGTTAAATCGCTAGATTTAATTTAAAAAAGTGTACTTACTAGTTTTGGTGATATCAAATTCAATTCATAAATTGCGTCTCCCATTCCATGGAAAATAGATGAAGAACTCTTGTCAATATATGGAACTTTCTTGACAATGGAAGGTGATCGTTCAACATTAGTTTTAGGACTTGCACTTCTACCCCTCCGTGTTGGTGAAATTAGCTTAGTAACAGTGTTAATTTCTCGCATCTTATTTTTCTGTTCACTTGAGAACGTTGGAGACATAAACGAGTGATTTTTACAGTTTCTTGGTGAGGGTTTAGCATGATTAAGATTTAAAACTAATTCTTTTTCGCAGAAATACTTAACTGGCTTAACCATATCTGGAGCTGGGGGTTTTTCCTTAACACTTTTAACTTTAAACCTTGTATTTGGAACATTCGGAGACTGGGGAAAATCATCTGGGAGGGTAGCGATAGAATGACTTTTGAAGTTTCCCTCTTGGACGGGAATAATATTTCTTAAAGGAGATGTTTGCTGTAAAAAGTTAGATCTTGTAATTCTTGGTGAAGGAGTATCTTGATTTTTTCGTCTTGCTTTTTCTAAAATAAAAAAACATGCCGAAAATTATAAAACATTACTATTTCTTTTGTTATTTAAAATTATTTTTGATCTAACAAATTTACAAAAAGAGATTAAAAAATAAATAAATTCATACGCCGAATATTAAATATTAAAAATAATGCATTCACAAATATTATAAAACGCAACATGTATTGTATTCAAGTTAGCTAACAAGTATAATTTACCTAAAAACACTTTTGTTAAAGAGTTTTCCGGAAGGAAATCTCTATTCGTGTTTTCTTGAGGTTTATGAAGATATCTTAAGACACAGCTCTTTCTATTAAATTTAAGACCCGTGCTTACAATGCTAGGTTTATCTAAAGTAAAACATGTATCATGATTAGGATCGATTTGGTAATCGGTTTTAGGACTTAAACTATCAGGAGACATTCTGGGACTTTCAGCTAAATTTAAAGACACCACAGTTTTACTAGTTTGTGTGCTCGAATCTCTTAGAATGTCGGAATTAAATGATCTATGAGTTACATTTCTATTGCTAGGAATTACAAATGAGGTGGATTCAAACAGATTTCTGATATTCTGTTCAGCTTTCAATTTTTGTCTCACGTAGTCTACACCTGGGCCTTTTCGTAGGTTGGGATTAGCTTTCATAATTTTCAATAGCCAATTCATTGAGCATATTTATCGTTAAAAAATCATTTAGTTTGTAGAACATATGTATATAGACCTAATTCAATTCTTTCAAGTATGTCAACTTGACTGAACTGTCATGGAATAGATCTGACAAGAACAAGAGAGAAAAAATAATTTATCTTTGGGTTAAGCAAATTAAATTGCAGGCTTGTATATATAGAATATAGACGTTTTGCATAGTCTTGGGGGAAAATTTTGATTATTTTCTACTACGATTTAAATAGGTCTGGTACGATTTAATACATCTCGATTTTTTACCTTTTTTTGGTCTTGTTAGAAAGCTTACCTTAAATTTACTATATTTAAGCAAAAAAAAAGCGTGGATGAAGCGTTTTTTTTATTAAAAAAATTCACAAAACTTTCCATAAATAACCAAGAAACTTCTGAAATTTGACTACTTTTCCAATACTAAACTGTCAATTATGAAATTTTTGACAAAATACAGATTTCTAAACTATAAGCACTGTTGCCAAACTTACTTGGTTTTCTTCAAATATACAACAAATAGTATTCCTAAATTTAAACAAAACAGTTTAACGATAGTTTTATTAAGTAACCTGGTACTAACCTAACCCGGTATGAATCATAGGATCCTAAATCGCTATCGTCAATCACGCTACTTTAGAGTAAGCGCATATTTCAGATATGATTTTAGCATGTGATTTTATGGCTTTAATGAATGTTTTACCGACGACCCTGGGCTAACCTAACGCTAACGGAACACATCCACCTAACAGTATAAGTTTTGTTAAAAAAAACCTTGTTTTAATGTAGACCCCGAATTTTGTCGGTGCGCTACCGCACGCTTTCTTTATAGCGACCCTAACCAATCCTAACCCAACCTAATCCGCATTTTTATTAATAATAAGTCAAGAAATACTAAAATTACTAATGGTAATAAAACCAAATAAATGCCCAATTTCCCTTCCGACACAATATGTGTAGAACTGGTTGCCTAGTTAATATGAAACTGACACTAAATATTTTTGCTTTAATGATACCTAACCTGGTGCTAACCCGGTAGCAATCCACGTAATTCCTTTCCACTCTGACTTGCACCAACCCATCTATATAAAAAAAAATATTACTGGCACATCAAAGAATATAACAAAATTTACTTTGGCAATAGCGCTTACCGGCTGACTAAATGACATGCAGTTAAGTTAGCAGAGTTTAGATACAAAACAAACTTCATTTGTTAGATATTACATTGCAGAATTATCCATATTCATAATTTCAAAAAAGAAACAACACTAATTAAATAAATATATACTAGAAATAAACAAATCTTTCAAAATACACATATATTAACTTACAACAACAGTCACATGCATAAAATGTAACTGAATCTCAAATAAAATGTGTTAAAAGTGCCGTAGTGCGATTTGACAAATCAATTCTAATTTGTATTATTTTGTGAAAAATTGTAATTGGAACGCTTTTTTTTGCTTAAATGTAATAAATTTGAGGTAAGTTTCCTAATCCCAAACAATTCTGGAAACATGTCAATAACCAAACGCATTCTAATGGATATCCTAGTTCAATGCACTATCTAAATAAAGTAAGCAAGAATGGTGTTGAATCAGCCAATCTATTTGCAGAATATTTTTCTACTGTTTATGCAGATGACTCTCCTCAAATACCTGAGTACTATTCCAAGCTTATGCAGTTAATAAATCTGAATAAACTAAATATTGATATAAAAGACGTTTTTAATGTACTAAACCCACTTGCTCTACTGGCCCTGATGGAGTGCCTTTTCTTTTGTTAAGAAACTGTGTTTGTACTCAAAGGGTCAAACCCTTTGAAGCTCTCAAACGACTTAACTTGTAACGAAATGGATTGTACTTTCATATTTGAGAGGAAATGTCAAATTTTGACAGCTCCTGTCGAACCAGAAATTGGCGTGGGGAAATAGATAATTAAAAACTAAAATGGGAAAGTGAAATCCATTTCGTTGCAAGTTAAATCGCTTGTGAGTTACAGAGAATCAAAAGTTCAAAAATAACCGCCATTTTCTCAAAAACAGCTGAATTTAGGTATAAGAAACAAAATACCAAAAGTATTTAGAATGTTCAGAACATTACAAAAATGCAATAATATACAGGGCATTCCATTTAGAAAACAGATGTTGCCACCGGTTTAAGGTAGAAGCAACAACAGTGCACAATTTTTAAAAAGAGAGTTTAAATTCATCTACGGTCAGAACCAGATTTTCAATGTAATCTATTCATTGATTTTCCAGATACTTCTAATAGTCCGCTGAGTGTGAATAATCCTGTATAAATGTCTTTTTTGTGATGTACTTATAGTAATTTTCTAATTTGGTACGCCGACTTCAAAAAGTCACATTTTCAAGATCGAATAAAAGGCAATTTGGTACTATTTTGATATTTCGAAAACGGCACTGGCCATATCTGTGCAAACAAAATAAAATAACCTTTTAAAAAAACGTTATATATTTCAAAGAACATAGGACCCGTTTGGAGTAAACTTTTAATAGAAATATTATGTGTAGAACAAGGCTCTGGCATTAAATTAGCTTGTATAAGTACTATCCGAAGGGGGTTAAAAGTGAACTGTGAAGGAATTTTTGATTGAACGTATATGTCTCATGCGGGACTTTACCGGTCTAAACTATCTTAAACTGGGAGGGGCACGATTTGAATAAGACATCTGCATGGAACTTGTGCTAGATATGTTTGTCGTAGATGTAATTTCGCACCCGAACTGTCCTGCAATTTATGATGTTACTGCAAATATTGATTTTATCAAATATAAACTTCCATAATGTGCGCAAATATAATATAAAGATACACTTTTATCTATATTTCTTCGAAAAATGAAAATCAAAATCTAAAACCAAATGAATACTATAAAACGCAATACTACCTGCACTATTCACACTAATCTAGAAAAAATATAAATCCCTGGTTTCCATTTTTAGGTGGCCTTAGGTCAAAACTACCAATGTCCAAAACGGGACAAGTGCTGTTTAATGTGAAACAGGAATTGATAGTTTCAGAAAACAAATTTAATATTGTTTACTTCATTTTAGAGAAGTAATAAACCGGAAACATCAGATATGAATTTAATATAGTGATTTTATCGTTGTTATTTTTATCAGTGACGTCTCGGAAAGGTGTGATCATAATGCGTGGTTGATAAGGTACAAAATATGCAGGTAAACAGAATTACTTTAAATAGCTTAATGTTCAGTAAACCGTTTCTCAAGGTTTAGTAAACTTGCTTCGCTCGTAAACAAGCAACCTTATGACCTTTTTTCTGGTATTGTAATGGTACCCACTATGGGTCTCTGTATGGGTTTACCTAGACAACTAAAAGATGCCGCTAAACGTTTATTTTCAACCTGTACTGACCGCGCATTCAGAATAATTAAAATTAGAAAGGCTTGATCAGCCAGTGACTGAGGAAGTATGTTGTCGACTTTCGGAGTGGATTTCAGGTTTAGAATCTCGTACTACGTCGGGTTCGTCATCAGCTGGGGATTTTGACTTCTTCATCGCTTCTTTGTTTAACGGTCGTCTTAACTATGACAACTTTAATTATTTACGAATAAGTGTTCGTTTAGTATGTTGTGCGTATACGTATTTTGTTTCAACCTTTTATGTTATCTCTAAAACGTCTAAAAGTGAACACATTTCGCATATTATTTTGCTCTACTGTCTTTTAAGTGTTATCAAGACAACAATCAAAAAATGTGATCTGAGGTGAAACTAAATTATTTATAACTAGTTAAGTGTTGAAAAACATGGGATTTTCTACGAATCTACAGGGAAAGGTTGCCCATGAAGCCCTGTTATCGCGACAAGACGCTGAATTGAGGCTTCTTGAAGCCATGAAACGGTGTGTAAATGTAAAAATTAAGTGTGATAGAGATTATGCCACCGCTCTTAGTACAGTAGCAGCTCAGGGAATGAAAATTGATCGAGGAGATGACTTAATCGGTAAGTCAATTCTTGTTATTGTTTTTTATACATTACTTATTTTTAAACAAATGTTAAATATTCTGGAACTAGTTGTGAATAAAAAGATATAATTAAGCCAGACGCAAAATCTGCACGAGAATTTCCAATTATTTTTATATTTTTAGATAAAGTTAGTATGATAGACCATTAAAAAATTGAAATACGGCTATCCAAAAATAAGTTAGCAAAATTTCATTGCAACAAAAGTATCCAGAAATATAATAACAAAATAATGTTAGGGTGCCGTTCGGTTCTTTTTACATCTCGGTTCTTTATAAATAAGTTGGAAAATAGCATCAAAGAAAAATACAATACATATTTATCACAAGAGCTAATAGGAGCGACTGTCATTGCTCTAAAAAATTGCTTTCCTCGTAAAAGAGAATTCTTGTAATGGTGAAAAAATCACCCTCTGAGATTTTTGCAGATCTTTGCGTTTTAGGGTCTCTGGACCCCTAAAAACATATTCTTCCATTTCCGTCAGTATGTCGATCTGTCGTTTTGTTTGTACGCGGTATATATAGCTCAAAAACTACTTATCCGATAGACTTCAAGTTTTGGTCACAAATCAAAGGTCATATGAGGATGGAATGGTTTTGGTAAAAATCCAGTAAGGCAGAGCAAAATGGCGACCTCACAAAATGTAAAAAAACCATTATTAAGAAACTGCTCATCAAATAGACTTGACAATTTGTGCAAAAATAAAGTGAAATATAGAGATAAACTGGTAAAATTTTTGTGTAAAGCCATTATGGCGGATCAAAATGACGAACTAATGAAATGTTTATTAATTCAGTGCCAAAAAACTACTTATATATACCAAAACAAAAAATGGCCGCCTAATAACGTGTTCAAATATTTTATGAAATTCCATTTACTGGATTAAAACAGGTTATGGAAGAAAATAATAAAGGAAATAATATAATTTTATAGTATGTAAATAAAGTTATGAAATAATAATAATAATAATAATAATAATAATAATAATGATAATAATGAATAAATTAAAACTAACAAAAAAAATTGATATACATTTTTATAGGATTTATATAAAGGGTCTACCAAATAAGTAAATCCATATGTCGTAGTCATATTGCAAAATCAGTCTTTATAAAACACCTAGGCTTTTTCTGAACGACTGGGTGAATTAAAAAACATTATAAATAGCATAATTTTATAATAATATATATATATTAATAATTTTATAATATACTGAATATTTTAGGCATTTTATATAACGCCGGGGGTTTTTTAACCGTGTCGAAAAACAAAAACATAAGCATTCTAAGAAAATGCCCAACTCTAATTAGGCGTTTTATAATTAGTCTGTCTGGTGGAGTAGGCAAATTGTAAAATATTTAGTTTACCATCGTTAGAGCACGATTTACATCGTGACTCGCATCTATGAGTAGGTATTAATAAATTAAAAATGGTGTTTTCTTTCCATTTGATTTCTGACGCTATAAAAATAATAGACACTGAAGAAGGCATAGAAGGTATATTTCCTTTTCTTATAGCATCACGACTTAATTCGTATCCAGTAGAAGACGATGTTCAATAATATACCCACATTGTTCGAAATCTATGGCGCCATGTTCTTCCAATTCCAGTCACAGAATAAAAGGCTCCGAATGGAAACGCAATTTGTGCAAAAATCAAGAAAAAATAGAAACACAAAGAACAGGATCTGCAGTTGCGCAAAACGCTTAACTGAGAAAATGCTAGAAGGAATCAATAAAAATATAAATGTTGGCCAGAATGTCGCCATAGATGTTCCTAAAGTAGACAGAAGTTCTTTGGATTCTAAAAAATATTGGGAATTAATGTGGATTTTAAAAATAAAGTGCAAATTGAAAAGACACTTGCTGTATTAAATTACTGGCTGATTTTCACGAAATGAAATAACCAGCATAATAAACCGGATTCATTGAATTTCCTTTTCAAAAAATTATATTATTAAGAGAAGCTGTTGGAATATTTTCTAAGTAAGGGCAGGCTTTCAAAAAATCAAATGCACATATCAGCAAGTGCCACTTAAGTGGAATCAGAAGCTGTAAATACTTACACCACCTGAATGCTGGTGTTAGACAGCAGTCGCGTAGCCTGATGGAGAAGGACGAATGACCCCGCCCCGCCCTTTCCTCTTCCAGCGTTCTCTGCCTTCTGGCGCCAACTGTGACAAAAAAACTTTATTCAAAAATACCCAAGGAACAAATTTTTCTTCGTCGGCCAGACGTGAAGACGTTTATTGTTTTGGTCGTCGTGTTCTTTCTACATGAAGTGAAGTGATGACCTTTTTTTTGATCGTCATTTATTTTTCCCTCGATTGTTCCTACAAGTTCTTTTCGCTATTTTTCCTACGTGTTCTTTTTGCTATCCAAATTATTTATGAAAGAAAACACATCATATATACGGTGTGTCCTAGATTGGTAGTGAATGCAGAACTTTAACTTCGACTTTAAAAGGGAAATACGTAACATGTTTTTTTCTGTTTGAGAGAAATGAGAAATTGAAATGCATTCATATATGTTTTAAACATAAAACACTAATAGTTGTGAAGATACTAAATATTTTTTCACAATTAATTTAAACAAGTCTCTGATACAAAAATAAAGGTTCAGCAAGGAGACAAAATTTCAATTTCTATTAGGATTGAAAAAAAAAGTTCTTTTGTTTAAAATAGTTTCTAACATGTTTTTATTTTTAAAGTGATGCTTAACACTACGTATTTTAAACTTTGGTTTTGTTGTTCAACTTATGTATTCTGCTTTGTTTATTATTATTACCTTGATCTATTCTCTGTATAACTATGGTTTTTTTGGAGAAGTAGATCGCCCATAATATTTTCTACACCGCAATGCCCTAAAATTCTCCTTCAATGCATCTCAATAACCTACAATGCACTGTAATGCCTTACAATTCACTGCAGTGTCCTGTAATTCACTGCCCACTAGTGCAAAGATAAGAATAAAAAATGGGGGAACAACAGCATTATTTACACTTTTTAGAGAATGTTAATAGGTAGTGATTAGTATTATATAGAAGTTGTATATTTTTCCTCACAACAGCTCTTAGGAATAAATATGGGTTTAAAGAATTTTAATTACAGGTAAAGACTTTATTTATAAATAACTTGTGCAAAATATAGTGCAAAAAGCAACTTAAGGTATTATAAATTTCTATAAACCTGGCGAAACCTCCCTTATTAGCAAAGGTAAAGGGATGCAGTTTTCGCGAACTTTGACTACTTTTTCGTGGAACTCCAAAAGCCATAACGAAATTTTCATATCTTGGAATTTTTGCTTAATTTTAAAATCTCTGTATGATGGTGCACTAAATTTTGACCGGTCTTATGGAGTCCATCAAGAAAACAAGAAAGAGAGATAAATTTTATACAAAAAGATATAACTCTAAAACGGCAATAAATTCTTTTTTTTAACGGCCTTTCTAATTACAATGATCTACCCTCCGATCTACCTGATAACATAAAAAAAACTCAGTAGTCAGTTTTAGATCGCACTTGTTTTATATTTCAGAATCTTGAATTTTAGTATTGTTAGGACTGTTATTTTGCTGTTTACGTTTTATGTAACTAAGTTTAATATTTCTTTTTAAATTTTACTTGATTGTAGATAGTATTATTGTGCAATAATTTTCCAAATAACCATTCTATGTAATTTTTTTACCCAGCCACAATGTATTAGACTTGCATATTGATTACAATATTTAAGTATAATAATAATACATATTAATATATACATATATTAATATGTATTATTATTATACTTAAATATAGGACAGAAAATATGAATTTTCCTATAAGAGACGATGAGATAGATACAGAAATCCAGAATCCTATCAAATTCATTATGGAGAAGCAACTTGTCTTGAGTTGATGGTGGGCTCCATAACATGAAACATCAGATAAAAAATCTGAAAATTGACATTTTTTGAATACCACTTTATCTTCAAAATCAAGAGAGCTATAAAATTGTATTTATGAAAAGTTCTACAAAAAGTAGCCTAGGTTCACGAAATCCGCGTTCCTCCACATTTGCTTTGCTAATAAGGGAATCGAAATGGGACGCTTTCTATTTATAACTTGTAACAATCCGATTCTCAGTTGAATCCCCAAATGACTAAATTCTTCTATATTGACGTTACCATTTTGAATTTCGAAATGTTGACTAAAAACTCAAAATTTGCACTCTTAAAAACCCCCAGATGCCGATTTGATCGAATCTGCATAAATGACAAAATGCGTGTGCCATATTGACGGTATCATTTTTAATTTTGACCAAAAATTTATAATTTGCACTCTTAAAAAAACCCCAGATACTGATTTTTAGTCGAATCCATACAAATAACAAAATTCGTCCGCCGTGTTGACGACGCCATTTTGCATTTTTAAATATTAGCCAAAAATTCGTAATTTTTTGCACTCTTAAAAACCTACAAATACCGATTTTCATAGTATTAAGCGAGCGGAACTAGACGATATAAACTAAAAAAAAAAAAAGAGAGAGACGTTAAAATTCCACACACAAATCTGTAAATTTCAACTCTAGTCCATGATGTAAAAATATCGAGTAGACTACGCAAATGTGATGCATTTATTTCACACCTGACAGTGTGCGTTGACTTAAGTACTAAAAAAGATTTATATTTACTTTCTGCACTAACAATCTATCAAACTGTCATTAAATTTATCTAATGAAGAAAATTTTGCTATGGTGGAATGCTGGATTAGGATGTGTCAAAGAAATGCAAATATTGCAATAAATTATTATTTTGCAAACTTTCTCAATATTTCCTAAAGCTTATTAGAATTGTATCAAATCTTGGAAGTTTCGAAAAACCCCGGGCTAAAAACTATACAAAGGATAATGAAAATAATAATATTTAACAATATTTTAATCAAAATCCATCTATTTCAATGAGGGTAGCGGACAACACGTTCCAAAATCTACACTCCATATCCTTATAAACCGACTATAGTACAAGGGCTCCAGAAAAGCGATTCTCCCAAGAGAGTAAACTTTTGTAATTGGTATGCAATTAAAAGTCAAGAAAACCCGAACTTCCACGTCAATGTTATATGTGACGAAACTCGAATTAGTAACCGTTTAGTATTTAATCCTCATAACTATCATTGAGAGCACAGCGCAGGTTACAAATACGATTTGGATTTAATGTGTGGTATTTTTCTTCTTATCTGCATTTTAAATATGAATTATTTGATTTCAACAGGATGGCTGCCCTGCGCAAAACTCAAGTGAAGTTTAACAAAAACCTGGTGTAAGAATAATTTCTAATAGCGGTCCGATACGTCGACCGGCTTGGACTTTCGACCTTACTCTCCCTAAATTTTTATTTATGAAGACACGTAAAAAAATGAAATGTATGCATTTGAACCCCCTGAAAACAGGGAAATTTAAACTTTTTAACTTAATTACCTGTGTGAGCACAATTTTATACACATTGATAGAACTTTAATTTTAAAACTAAAAATATAAAATGGCGACGTCAATATGGCGGAGGGTTAAAATCTTACGATTAGATTGAAATTTGGCATATGGGAATTTTAGGAGTTGCTGGCCATTTGCTTTGCACATTTCAAATTTCTTAAACCATTTTAAATTAATATTGGTTGGAAATTAAAAAAATATATAAGAATGTAGTTTTCGATGTTTAAAGGCTTTATATGTCTGGAGTTGGCCAACGTTGTGCTGGTTTGCCAAGATTATCTTCACACAGGTAATTGAGTTAAATTTAACAGAAAAACCTATATAACAAACGTTTCTATAGCAACTTGAAGGTTTTTGTCAAAAGGTAAAAAACCGTTTGGGTAAATATGATTATAGTTTATAAAAATTGTATCAGTCAATGCCAATTCTTTCTTTGGTCTCTGAAAATTATCTTAACTTATATTGATGAGGATCTTTAAAAAAATCGCAAAAACTTTGTTATGTTACTGATTTAAACATTGTGTAACACCCTGTATAATCCAGCTGTAGTTTTTTGATTAACGCAATCTTAACTAAGATAAAGTTATGTAAAAATTATTAACTTTAAATAATAAAAGAATAGTTAAAAATAATTTTCTTTTGAAAGTTCAGAAATTATTAAATTTACCACGTATATTAAAAGCAAATGAATGAATTAAAAACCCGTCAAATTGGTTTTAGATAATGGTTCGTAGAATATCATAACATGATCAAAATTAAACATAACTAAAAATTGCAGAAACTCGGGACTTACGAACTGTGTAAAATTTGCACGATTTTATATAACACCCTATATATTACGCGGAGGACCATTTTTGATGAACTTTTTTAGTTTTTGAAAATTTTCGCTTTAAATTTGGGTAAAAATTTTGAGATGTGCAAAGCAAATGGCCAGCAGTTTATACACACACACACACATATATATATATATATATATATATATATATATATATATATATATATATATATATATATATATATATATATTAACCTCAAGGAAATTATCGGTAGTAGATATATTTTAAAGTTATAGTATGGGGAACTGTATCTAATTAATCTTGTTGTAATAAGTACATACGGTCGGTGGTATGTAACCAATATAGAAAAATTCAATAATTGTATGCAGCTATTTCCCATATTATAATGCAAAAATATTCTTGTCAAGTATAAAGCTATAAAAAGAAAGTTCTTACCCATATAAATCCTAACAAATACATTCTAGGTGGGTCCGAAATAGAATATTTAATACTCGACTTAATACATACATGTATTGGGTTATTTCGAATTAAACATTTTCTGTTTTTTTTTTTTGACGATTTCTCAAATTCAATTTTCAACATTAAGAGGGTTTCCCGGTTTTACGAAACTATTATATTTTTTCTCCTTTTTGATTCTTCAGTTTCTATGGGTTTGGGGGTTGTTACAATTTGTGCTAATTTTCGTCATCAAGGTTTCGTTTAAATTATTGTGCAGTTACGATTCAAGATAGTGCCCTAGTAATGTCCAAGGATTGATGCAAAAAAAACGTAAAAAAATAAATAATCATTTTACAGGTTAAAACGAGGGTGAAAATAAATTAATTAATCCTGAAAAGTTACTTTCCGAGATTTTTTCAGATCTTTACGTTTCAGGCTACCTAGATGCAGAAATTTTTTTTTTTTTCAATTCAGTCGGTCTGTCTATCTGCCTGTTCGCGGAAAAGCTAAACAACTACTTACTAAATTGACTTCAATTTTTGGTCAAAAATTAAGGGTCATATGGGGATGACATGGTTGACATGACATTTTGGTAAAAATCCAATTTGGCAAAACGAAATTACTAAAAACACTATTTATCCAATTTATCTCAAATTTTACACAAAAATCAAGTATTATGTAAAAATCAACTTGTAAAATTCCACTATTCCAAGGTGGCGAAACAAAATGGCGACTTAAAAAAATATTTAAAAATTCAGTCTGAAAAAACTACTTGTTTTCAAATCTTACGCAATTCCGTCGGTATGTCTGTCTGTCAATTCGCGGCGTAACTTAAAAACTACTTACCCGATTGACTTCAAATTTAGGTCAAATGTTAAGACTTATATGGGGATGACATGCTAATATTTTGGAAAAAATCCAGTATGGCAGCCTAGTGAAACGTTAAAAAAATTAAAGTGTTACAAAAGAATAAACTGGTAATATTTTGGTATGAATCCAAGAGAGTAATGGCGGCCTAATAAAATATTTAAAAAATCAACCTGAAAAAACTATTTCTCTGATTTCAAATTATGTGCCAGCATTAAGTGTGGTACAAATTAAAAATGGCGCCCAAATAAAATGTTAAAAAATATCAACGTAAAAAAAATCTTATTCAATTGAATTTAGGTTTTGCAAAAAATTTAAATGTGATATAGAGATAAATTGGCACGAATTCAGAACGACAGACCAAAATGGCGATCTTAAAAAAATCATCAAAAATTAAGTACGCCGTAAGTATAAATTGGTAATATATTCGTACGAATATGGTGGAACAAAGTGCCCAATAAAATCTGTAAATGACTTTGTATGAACTAAATTGGTTTACACTTCACTATTCCTAATAAGAGGAAAGATTCACAACGAGAGAAGTTTCGGATAAAGGACATTTACCGATTTGAATAATTGGAATGAATGCAGTAAAAATAGTATAGGTCAATGACTCGCGGGGGTTATAGTTTGTTATGGGCGTATAAACTGACATTTTTTGAAAATGCTCAAACCAATTTCCGACAAATTAAAACAGAAATACCTTTGTCAAATGTTTTCCCATTAAAAAATTTGCCGGAGTTATTGGCGTAGATAATTGATTTTTTTTCTGTTATACATAGGTGTTTATATACTAAGCGTCATTTAAAAAAAAGTTTTTTTCGTCAACAAATACAGATGTTTAGATGTTTTTATCTTTACGTTGCACATCAAATCTTGGACTAAAAAATTTATATGACGTTTTTTGTTAGTCGGTGTCCTGTTAATATATACGAGGTAAAATATGAAACTATGATTTTACATGGGAGTTCCCAGAAAGTAAGTGAATATTAGATTTCGCTATTGTATGACTACATGCAACTACCTTTTACATTAATAATTAACTGTTCTATTTTATTAGGAATATGATTATAAGACTGTTCCACTTTTTGTACGTTTGAAACACAATTTGTCCAACTACTTTTTAATACCTCACTTTTGTTAAGATTTAATACACTGACATTTAAAGTAGGTGGAATATTATTCCGACGATTTCCAGATTTTAGCTCTTGCTTTATATGCTCGATACATACTCTTTTCTTATATTAAATAGTTTAGCACTTCAATTGGTATTTTGTATAATCTACGTGAAAATAAATGTCATTATTATGATCATGTCTATTTTCGGATAATTCTGACGTTATATTCTTATGATAATCAGCACAAGAGTCTTTGATGGCAAAGAAAAAGCATTTAGAACCTACCTATCTTTAGATCCTGCATGCAAAGTAGTCATTGTCTTGCTTCGGTTTGATGAAGCTTTCGCTTTGCATTTATCGCTGAAATCAACCCAACCTTTTGAAGGAGTATCGTAAGTGTCATATCAAGTCTTATCCAAATAAATAATTGACCTATTTTGATTACGGTATCCTTTAATTTTGGTCAGGAAATCCAGACGCCTTTCCTGAAGCTTCCTGAATCCAATTATAATTTGTTTTTTTTTTAATTTAAATCCAATTCGCTTGATACATTTCCACAGAGTAGTTCGACCACATTTAATTCCAGTTTCATCTTTTTCAAGTTTCTGTAGTAAATTATCGAATATGGGCATATTTTGTTCTTCGTAAAGCTTGCAAATTTTGCGCCATATTACTTCCTCATCACCTCGATCGTTAATACTTCATATTTTTCTCTCTACAATAGGATTGTTCACAATTTTCCAAATAGTTTAGTGGTACTTTTGTCAAAATAGAGGTCTCTTCTATTAATTCTTGTTTGTTCATAACTAAGCGTTCGGTAAGGGTTAAATAAACGTTGTAAATAATTTCTTCGGCTTCCACAGATACATTTTTCTATTTTTGCGATGGGACGAAACGTCGGGAGAAAATAAGTGACTCTCCGTTCACACAATGGGCGCCGCATATTTGCCTTTCGAAAGTCATTTTAACACAGGTGATTCGCACGATGATTACAGACAACTAAAGCTTAATATAATTTAAGTCTTTTTACCTATGCAAATTATAATTTTAATTTCCCTTTAAAATCGCTCTTACTTGAAGACAGGTACTCACTTTTTTCTACATCTGAATATACTTTACAACAATGAATCAAAAAGGAATTTATAGAGGACGTTTCAGCCTATAAAAGCAGGTATATATAGTAAATTTCAGGAAAAATTATTTTAACTGATTGACTACAATAAAACTACCTGTGTGGGTCCCATTGTCTAGACAAGATCTTGGCAATAAACAAAAAACATAGTTGAGAGGGCCGGATTGCAATAATGTTTGCATAATTTCTAGATATAAACATATCTAAAATTTCCTCTGTTGTAGATATGAAACATAATTTTAAATGTCTTCGTTGTTTGCCTAAAGTAGGTAATTTTAAATGCATTTTCGAAAAATTGAATGGCAGTCTCTATTTCTCACGGGAAGTGTTCATTTGTATTGTAACATTTATGGTGGTTCTTCTAGTAGTTAGAAGAAGAAATTGTATATTAAAACAGCAGTTTCGTAAGACATGATTTTATAGCACAAGCCCTAGGTAAGAAAACAAGCTGCAGGCGAGTTTTCTTACTAAGTGAGATTAAATGTCTTATGAAACGAGAATTTGATACCTTTTTTTTCAATTTTGAGCACTATATTTTGAAAAAAGTCTTATCTTTTAAAAAGAATATTTACTGTTAAACATTTTTAAGTTGGTAATAGTTCATGTTAAAAGTTATTTATGTTTTTCAATTTATAATTCCGGCCGGTTTCAAATTCGGGGTGGCCATGACTCAGCATTGCGAACTTTGTAGATAAAAAAATAGTGTCGAAAAAAGCACAATTACAACACTACTTTGTATATCAAAAAGACGTCTTTATGATTGCAAAATAGAAAAAACATTTAACTGTAGATACTAGGGACAGTAAAACTATTTACAGTTTTTTACTTAACAAAGGATGCCATTGCCATTGCATGTAATTTGACTAAGATACCTCTGACTACAGAGAAAAGAACGGTATTCAATCACATCAAGAAAGAAGCGTAAAGATATCTGTTCTAACAAATATTTCGACGAAGGCGACAAGGATTTGAAAAGGCGAAAAGTTAACACTATCTACGAAGAGCAACGGCTCACTAATGATAAAACACAAATAACACATAGCATCACTAGCCTTTGGAGAGTTTTGACAAAAGTGGGCTTCATATATCACACAATTGACAAAAAGCAAATACTGATCCCAGCGATTACAAAAATGGGGTCTTGTATATACAATATCTAGATGAAAATACCGTTCTGAAAATCGTCTAATAAATTATCTGGATTTATCGTCTAATAGTTTTCATTTTTCAAGGGATGGGCCGATTCTTCCGGCAAGTGTAAAACAATGAACAAAGGGAAACTGATAACCATTTTACATGTCAGCATGAAAATTACAAAGACTCCTGTGATATTACAAAGACTCCGAAGATATAACGGCAGAACTTATTGCTCAGAAAAGCGTGATAAAATGGACAGTAGGAGGTATCACAGTCGCCAATTACCTAAGGCTTCAGGTTCAAATAATGCGAAATTGGGATTAAAATCAAAGATTAGGACTGAAAATATTTCTCCGATTTAAGGTTGCAGTGTTGTAGAATTAATAAAAAAAATGTGTTAATTATATTTTCCCAGGTAGTTAGAAAAATTCAGCCCATCTCGTAATTACCATAGAAAATGCCTCTGCGGCCAGTTGCAAAAAACTCAATTAAAGATTAGAATGTTTGACAGAATGTCAAATCTGACAGCGAGTTCCTAAATTTCTGTAAGCAACTTGTCAACTCGGAAAACTCTGTTAAATATTCTAAACTGCAATTAAGTTTTGTGCAATCGGGGGTTGATCGTATAATTAAACAAGTATCAATACTTGTTTTCCTTAGAACCTCAAATCTGTCCATACAATGGCATCGACCCAGGTAGTTTTTTTGCAGCAATTCAGTGAAAATCTTTTTTCGCGAAATTTACTATATATATTTAATCTTCATTTCTTTTCTGGAAAATCCCATGTAACTTGAAAAACTTTGGAAAAAAAACACAAGTTTATATTTTACCCTGTTTATAATAACAAGACACAGACAAATAAAAAACGTCAGGTAAATTTCTGAGTCCAAGAATTGATGTGCAAAGTAAAAATAAAAAACATCTATACATCTTAATTCGTTAAACAGCCCAGAAATTTTATCAACTTTTATGTGGAATGTTTCAAAAGGCGTTCACTATATTTAAAAATATGATAATGAAATATTTTGAAAAACGGCGAAACATTTCAAAATTTATTTATTTTGTATCTAATACCACCCCCAACTTGTTAAAGTAACAATTCCATTTTATATATATCCGTTTACGGGTACTTAGGCTGAGTTAGACGATACCGTTTTAATATTGTGAAAAGGAAAAAAAAAGAATCGAGGTTAGAAAAATAAGAAGCTTGTTTTTATAAGAAAATGTACCAAAAGGAATGTTATATTTTTTGTGGTAGTGTTTCTTTAATAAACCTTGGGAGTTTAAATATGAGTTCCCGTCTATGTTCAAACATCGTGAAAGTTATCAGGTTATGTGCCCCGTAACAGGAAAAAATTGTAGAAGAAGTAATTCCATTTCATATTGTTATTCCTCCATCACCAAGTTCATATTCATCGGCTATATCTTCCGCAAGAACTTTTTCATTTAGACGCCGCTAGAGTGTCATTCAACCATCCGATTGATACATGAACCAGATTGGGCATGATTTTCATTTTTAAGGTGTATACAAGTGTTTCATCGTACAAGTAGTGGTGTATTTGTTCATTATTTTCATTATAGCACAAAAACTCTTTTCAAAACTTTCTGACATGATATAACTATAAAACTTGGGTGTAAAAAGGCATGTATTTAAATTAGCTCTGATTAGAAGTTAGAAGCATTCTGAATTGTCGGTTATACTTTTTGTGACGCAACTTATTAGCCGAGTGGCGGGATGACAATATAGAGTGGAGTAAAAAGACAGATTTATTTACTGCAGAAGGTCATACATATCAGTGTTAAAAGGGGTGAGTCTATTTATATATTGTTATGCCTTTTGCATATATAATCTTAATAAGCAGCTCATTCTTATACATGATGACGCTAGATGACATAGGGTAAAAATTGTTACATATCGGAACTGCATTAATCTTAAATTGAGTTATATTTAAAACCAAAAACATATGTCTTTGTAGAGTTTTTAAGCCACGCTTAATTCTACAAGTTATCACTTTATGATTTATCTTTAATCACTATCAAATTAAAAGTTTTAAGAACAAAAATATGTTTTAATAAATATACTGTCACCGCCTATGTTGACGTTTTTCAAAATGCTAAAAAGCCTTTTCGGGGTATATCATAAAATTTTAAAAAAAAATACGTTTTTTATTATTTTATGCAAGATAAATCTGAATTTGGGTAAATAGATATTTTAAGTTATAATATATACAACCGAGTATTCAACTGTACTTAGCACGCCCCTGAAGCTGAAAGTAAAAAACGTCTAAACCCCTTCATTTTAGTTAAGAACGGTTAGACCTAGAGATGAATATATCGAAAAATTACAGGTTTTCGATAAAAGTTGTATTTCCTAAATTGTGAGTAATTACTTTCTTTCTTACGTCATGTCAATTAATTTGGTACATCTTGGACATATATTAAAACATATATGCTGCCTTAGAAAAGATTTAATAAAAAAACCTAGTTTTGTTATACACCCTGTGTATACCCATATTTAAAATATTCAAAAAATGTTATATCACATCTTTTTCTGGAAGAAATTACATATCAAATGCAAAAAACTGTATTTCGTTTGCTTGGGCGCAAAACTATCGCCCTTTTCTTCAACGATTTTTTTATGTTTGTATATCGGGGCATTCTTGATTCTTGTATTTTATTTATTATTAAAACAGCGATTTTAAAAATTAATTAGAAATGGCGCTGGTACAACATTTTTGATTTAAATTAAGCCTGTTCTTTTAAGCGACATAAAAAAATATTTATTAGACAAAACGCGGTTTGTTCCTACGAGAGACTGAGGGTCTTTAAACATCTGACTTACTCGAGGACCTACCACTTCTGGGTTTGCTAAAAATTTGATTATAATATTAATTTAATATGGCTTCTTACAATGGACAAAAGTTTTCCTGTAAACACAGGCCTTGATCGAATTACTGACTAACTCAATCGAAAAGTTAATTATGTTATCAATATAACGAATAAGAGCTTTATTTTCTTATTATTACAACTTTTTTTTTAATTTTTAGGGAGTGTCGTCTGTTCGGCGTGGAAAAATATGATGGAAGAAATGGAAAATACAGCTAAACTGATAAAGCATAATGCTGACACCGTAGAAACCAAGGCGTTAGACTCACTAAATGCTTTATACACAGAAAAACGAAAAGTTCGAAAAGCATATCAAGAGGAGCATGTTAGGATATCACAACAATTTAATAATGTAAGTAATAAATTAATAAATTTGCAGTTTGAAGTTGTAAAAACCATACTGTTAGAAATTAAGTTTTCACAAGTATACCTAATGATTTATAGCAACATTCACCGCCTAAAAGACTTGCAGCAATCAACACAGATTTGACTTTGTTTGCCGAACACATTACGGAATATATAATTTTTTCTAGATGTTTTCTTTTTATTTTTCTAGAGTCAAAAAGCAAAAAAATTATAACAAAATTATTACGTAAAAAAAAAACAGTTTAAAAACCTACGTTGATGGTATACTAATACTAATCACTTTTGGATTTTTCTCATAGTTGATATTTAAAACTTTTTGTCAGTTTGTCTTTAAGCTTTTTGTGAAGAATTCGGAAACTTTTATACCTGCAATTTGTATGTGTTAGAATTTTCGGCAACCAAATTACTGACCTTTCAACTAGAATTTGATAAATAAAAATGTTATATTTTATATTGAAAATTTTTCAGTTTTTTGTGTGAAGTGTTTTAGCTATGTCACTTAAAATAGTATTTCAGACACATTCTCTCATACACCATCGGGCCTTTAAGAAATCTACTAAATTTTGCATCAATATACAGTTCATACTTGATCTGACAATCTGGACAAGATAAACACTACGTTTAGGCGATTTAAAAATATAAATGAATTCAACAAATTTTTGTATATCTTATAGGTTTTGTGATAAATTAGTACGACATTTGCCACAAGCCACGGCTCACTGCGTTTCTATTTTCACAATTTGACTATGAGCTATGAGTTTGACCCTTATAAAATATTCCCTTAAAGTTTTTATATTCTATTGGTATATCTGTTCTAGGTTTTTATTTATGCATAATTAGCTTATTAATATTATTATTTAAAGTGTTTACCCATAGGATTTCATCATCGCTTTAACCTAGCGTGTATAATATGTGCTTTAACAATATACCGTAACCTACATTTCGTGAGAATGTATTTACACAAACGGTTAAACAAGTAGTTTTATAATTACTAACATTAAAATTATGTAGATTTAAAGATACATAAATGCTCTTTTTATTTTTTAAACGCTAGCCATCCATCAAAGCGTAAAATATTCATTTTATTTGTTGATTAATGATTAGCGATATATTATATATAAAATAAGTTTTTTCCTTGGTCTATCCTCAAGAATAGTTATTAGACGAAATACCAGCACTATATTCAGCTCGGATGTTTAAAGATCTCGCACTTACAAAACTACAGAGAAACAGCTAAAATTCAATAAAACGTAGAAATGCATTTTATGTTTGATTATTTAACCTTGACTAACCAGAGAATTACTTCTTAATGGATACAAGGAAGTACCTATAAGAAATTAATCACGAAAATTATTTAAGGTACTATTTTAATAAATAAAATTTAGTACTTTTGCGAGAGATTTAACTTTTCAATTCTAACTTATTCGTTATTCTTGATTAAAGTCTTAGGTGTTGCTTTTCGAATTGATACGTATGTGGATCAATGCCAAAAATGGCATTCTGATCAAAGAAACACCAGGTTTGATACCTTTAAATACAACTGAGAAATTTGACAAACCCTGCCATGAGGGGTAATATGTGAAAGAGAGGAAACATAAGTAAAATCAGTAGAAGGGAATATGCTGAATGAAACTGCCTCTTATGGCAGGGTTCATGTCAATTCTCTCGGTTGCCTTTAAAGATAAAGATATCAAACCTAGTATTTTTATAATTAGCAAGACGTTGATTGATTGAAGCCCATTTATTGAAATAATATTTTATATGTTCTTCCATTTGAAATAACAAAGTCGATGTTTAATTTTTTACTTTCCAAATATTTTTTGTCTATTTTGTTAACATATTTTGATGGTTCAGGTAAAACCAAGTAACTTCATATTCAACATTTTCTTCTATCTTGAATAATACTGTTGTAAGAGGGTGTCAAAATATACGTGAACATCTTGTTACCTATAGTTTATCATTGAATGTTTTATTTTAGTTTTTCATTTTTATTGCATTAAGAAATCGTGGTTCTTGGGTTTAGACCATGACAAATTGGAATTACTTTCCGCCGTTTCGGCTGCGATTGCGCAAGGCATTTTCAGGGAACTATGCTCACCGACGCGAGACTTACTATAATGATCGCTTCCAACTCATGATGAAACACCTAACCCGCGTTTTCCATGTTCTTTAAGTCTAATTGGCACAAACCATCAAGTTTAACCTATATAGACTTTAGTGCAGGAACAGGGAATTTTATGTCTGCGTCTATTACTATTTAGAGTATTACGTGTCGACTACTAATGACATGGAACATGAAATATGTAGAATTATAAAACAAATAGTTTTTTCCTTGGTCTATCCTCAAGAATAGTTATTAGACGAAATACCAGCACTATATTCAGCTCGGATGTTTAAAGATCTCGCACTTACAATACTACAGAGAAACAGCTAAAATTCAATAAAACGTAGAAATGCATTTTATGTTTGATTATTTAACCTTGACTAACCAGAGAATTACTTCTTAATGGATACAAGGAAGTACCTATAAGAAATTAATCACGAAAATTATTTAAGGTACTATTTTAATAAATAAAATTTAGTACTTTTGCGAGAGATTTAACTTTTCAATTCTAACTTATTCGTTATTCTTGATTAAAGTCTTAGGTGTTGCTTTTCGAATTGATACGTATGTGGATCAATAGATTTCATTATTTCTAAAGCAAATTGATATGCCAGTGAGATTTCTGTTTCTATACGTAAGTAGTAATTTGTATTTATTGAAACTATAAAATAATTGCACAAATAAAAAACGAATTTAATCAGTATTTTGAACCACAAAAGACTGCTTTTTTGCAGCAAAATCGTTTCGTTTTATTATAGTCCTTTGTACTGTCGTCATTGAGATTCAGAAAAATAAATTATCGGTTCTATAGAAAAGTAGAATAACTAAGGTTTAGTAAAATAGCTCTTAGCCTTAGGGCTACATTTTTAAATGGATGAAACTAGTAATAATGGAAATAGTATACCCTGAGTATGACGGAAACCATCGTCTGGCAGCTGATAGGACAATGATGCGGGGGAAAAAAGCTGATTTTTTGAGGGTTAAGGATAACGGGGGTGCAAAGACTGATAAAGTTACATTTTTACATATTACATTTTTACATATTACATTTATGTAATTTTGAATGGGGTCAACAAGATTTATTTTAAAAGAGAATGCCAGACGTTTTGTTAGAACAAACCGAATTATGTATGACGTAACTTTTGAACGGCGTATATAAGTGATATTTTGAAAGATAGAAAATGTTGTGTGCAAAATTTTAAGGTTTCATCTGAACCGCCTGGATTTCCTTAATAATAAACAAATTACAATTAGAAAGTAAAATAAAAAATGAACATTGACTTTTTTATTTTCAAATGGAACATTCTATATATTATAATTTCATTAAATGGGTTTCGATTATAAATATACTATTATCTTTAAAGACAACCGAGAACCTTAAAACAAATAAAACCTTAAATCATTTGTACCGAAAATCCTGGAAGTTCAGATAAAACCTTAAAACTCTTGTACTCAAACTTTCTTCCGGTCTTTCAAAATAAAGCTTGTACACGCCGGCGCCTTTCCAAATTTAGGTCACACGTAACAGATATAAAAATTCAACTTTGACCACCTCTGGCACCCCTTTTGATCTAACAAAAACGTCTGGCATTATTTTTTCATTACTTATGTTATGTTATAAATCACTCCTCAAAAAAACAGCCATTTATTATTAATTTGATTCAAAAAATTTGCTTGTTAAAATAAAAACCAATTCTGATTTTAAAATTACACACGAGAGGTTTACTATTCCTTTAGCTACTTCAATGAGAAATATTGGTCATGTTTTTGATCAACATTTAAATTTTAATGACCATATAAAAATTTCGTTAAAAATGCATATTTGAAACTAAGAATTTTATACCACTTTAAATTTTTTTTAAATACTTGCACTAAATTAAAACTTGTTGATTCTTTAATTCTAAGTAGCCTTGATCATTGTGATACAATTTATCATAAAATTATCAGTTCTAATGATAAAAATAAATTATAAATTTTACATAATAATTGTATCAAGTATGCAACTCCAAAATATGATCATATATTTCCAATTTTTAACTAAATTAGAATTTAGACGCAAAATCCACTTACCTTGTGTTATTCATAAAATAATTTTAAACACCTAACTATTTATATTAAATTAAAAATATCAATTTCGAAATAATATCCATAATTTAAATACCAGAAATCAAAATAACTTGGAATTCCTCTTCGTCAATTTATAATAATATTCCTTATGAAATAATAAATCTTAAATATGCATCATTTACAAAACAAAAAACTATTAATCTTGAGCTAGGATTGGAAGATTGTTTACTCAGTAATCAAAATTTTGCCTTTTGTTCCATCAAGTAGGTTACCTTTTATCTAGTTTTAGTTAGTTTCTTTTACATAGATAATACCGAATTGTAATAATTTTATTTATATGTATTTTAATTATCTAGCACAAATAAATCATTAAAATACAATTTAAAAATTAGGTAAATTCATTAATTTTTCAATTCAATCATTCAAATCCACTTTCTTTTTTTTATAAGTCTAGGTGGGACAATATGTCCAGGGTGGTAATTTTATGTTTTAAACCTGGATCTGAACTTAAAAGAGGATAAGGACAAATGGCGGAACTGGACCCTCCCTTATTACAGCATATATAATTTGATATGCATTTGTAAGATAAATTAAAAATAGGTTAAATGGCGACTAAAATCATTTGCTTCCAATTTTCTTGTATGGCGCAAGAAGTAAGGTAAAAGGTTTTAAATAATAATTCATATTTTTAATCTGTTTCTTATTGACAGATCATTACATGACTCTTTATTATGGCTTTGTAAAATGCAGTTAATTATTACTGGAAATATTACAAATAGCGGATAGCAAATAATTGACTATTTCCTTAAACCAACTACTTTATTATTAATTGCGAATACAGTTGCCATAAACGAAATGTCATGTATTTGTTCTTTAAAATAATACTTTAAGAAATATGAATATTTAGGTAGTGTAAAACAGTCGATTTTGATGTTGTTGTAGGTTGTAATAAACAATTGGAACATTAAATACTTTAGGAAGCATTATGTTTAAGAATTAACTGCTACTATATTCCAAAAGAGTGGTAATGTTAAAGGAGATAATTGCACCTTTATAAAAGGATAATATTTGTTAAACATTATCATGATTCACAAAAGTATATTTTACCAAGAGCTACCAATACTAAAATCAAAAGATCAATAGAGAAAACAGTGTAGATGTTTCTAGGCAACATCTTAAAACGATGAGAATTTTATTTTCTAGGTATCCATATCCCATTGGAGCGCTAATGTTTTTTTAATGGCATTATGTTACTTTTGTATTACAAATATTTTTTTTTAATTAGTAAAAAAGCCTTTTAATATAATTTTTGGTTCCATAATACGATAACTACCTTTTACAACGTCGAACAAAAATTGTAAAATTAAGTTTTTATTTTTCGTTAAAATTGATTGAAATATACATTTATGTAAGATACAGGATATTGATAAGATGACGTATTACCTTATCATAGACGGTATAAGACGTTCAGAAAAAACTTAAAAACAAAAAATATGCAACCCCGACAAAGTATCAACTTGATTGTTTTAAATAGAACACCCAGTATATTGTTAAAGATTTTAATAGATTTTTTTAAAGACGAGTCCAACAATATACCGCAAAACTGTTCTTTTCAGAACGACAGTTGTGAACGGATGTACACCTGGAATGAAAACACATTGTATTTTTCCATCCGTGTGAATCAATATATATATATATATATATATATATATATATATATATATATATATAGGTACACTGATCTTCAGGATTTCACCTAAGTACATATAGATTCACGTAATTAATACACCTTATCAATAAACCCCTACGTATTATCACATATTTAAATAGATCATCCAAAGACGTATTCAACGATACATATTACCATGGGTGTATAAATCAACGTTTCTGACATTTACGATTATATTCAGTATGATGTAGACATGGTAAATAGTTGTCGGCCAGAAACTTTTCAAGTATTCAAAAAGGCATCGGTGTTTAATTGGGGTTACTTATCTTATTTTCATATTATAGATAATGGCATATGGTAAACTATTTCTAATTTTGTACTTCTCTTTCTGGCATTCGGGTACGCCATATACATATTTTCAGTATAGTCGAATACATTGGGTGTCTTTTTATATTTTTCAGCACCCATATTAGTATAATTGACTAAACTCAGAAACAACAAAAACAATTTAGCATTTTAGGCCAAGAAAAAAAAGAACTAAACTTTGAATATATCTGCAATGGCTTTAAAGTATTTTTAGAGAGAAGTTATTTTAGATTTAACTACTTCGTCTGCCCACCATTTTCCAGCATCTATATATGAATGAACGAACACACTGCATTCCGTTCTTCGGGCTAATAATAAATATGGTCCGAAAATGAGAAATTCCTTGACAAAACTAATGTCACCCTGTTCGCTTTTACAAGCAAAGACATAAGTACAGGTGTTAGGTGTACTTAGCGTATAATTTAGTATGATAATGAATAAAACTCGAAATAAAAATTTAATAAAAAATCTTAATGTCACTTAGGCTTGATTAATATACTGGGTGTTCTCGTATATTTTGACCCCCACTTCTAGAGTTTATTATTCGAGATAGCAGAAAATGTTGAATATAAAAGTTATTTGGTTTTAACTGAACCATCAAAATCGGTCAGCAAAATAAACAAAAAATAGTTGAATAGTAAAAAATTGAGCATCCACTTATTCTCGAATATTATTTCAAGAAAAATGGCATTCTGATCAAAGAAACACCAGGTTTGATACCTTTAAATACAACTGAGAAATTTGACAAACCCTGCCATGAGGGGTAATATGTGAAAGAGAGGAAACATAAGTAAAATCAGTAGAAGGGAATATGCTGAATGAAACTGCCTCTTATGGCAGGGTTCATGTCAATTCTCTCGGTTGCCTTTAAAGATAAAGATATCAAACCTAGTATTTTTATAATTAGCAAGACGTTGATTGATTGAAGCCCATTTATTGAAATAATATTTTATATGTTCTTCCATTTGAAATAACAAAGTCGATGTTTAATTTTTTACTTTCCAAATATTTTTTGTCTATTTTGTTAACATATTTTGATGGTTCAGGTAAAACCAAGTAACTTCATATTCAACATTTTCTTCTATCTTGAATAATAAACTTTGTGAGTGGGTGTCAAAATATACGTGAACATCTTGTTACCTATAGTTTATCATTGAATGTTTTATTTTAGTTTTTCATTTTTATTGCATTAAGAAATCGTGGTTCTGGGGTTTAGACCATGACAAATTGGAATTACTTTACTTTACTTACTATAATGATCGCTTCCAACTCATGATGAAACACCTAACCCGCGTTTTCCATGTTCTTTAAGTCTAATTGGCACAAACCATCAAGTTTAACCTATATAGACTTTAGTGCAGGAACAGGGAATTTTATGTCTGCGTCTATTACTATTTAGAGTATTACGTGTCGACTACTAATGACATGGAACACGAAATATGTAGAATTATAAAACAAATAGTCCAATAATACACTGTGGCTGAACACCGATACTTAATAGGACAAATGATTAATGTAATAGATATCAAAGTTCTTGCATCCAGTCTCGGGAAGATAGAATATTTTGGTCTAAGGTAGAAACATATAATTACAGTAATATATAAGAATATAACTGAACTCTGCTCATAGGAGCATCAATATTTTGAGCTTATGCAGTGAAGATTCTTCAAGGTCTCAGGTGAAACGTCGGAAAGTAATTCTAACTTGGCACGGTCCAAACCCAAGAACCATCATTTCTTATACCCAAATTCATTTTTCATAACTTAAATAATTATTCTAATTTGATTTTATTATTGTACCAATACAATTTTATTGTGGTAGATCACTACACGGGTTTATCTATTTAGTTGGCGGTTAAGGAGTTCCAGTGATGATGGCTTTAAAAAACGGAAAGGAAGAAATTGACTATAGAAAATTCGATTATAGATGATGATTTTATTATTATCAGCACCGATGTAATTTCTTTCTTCGTCATTTTAACATATTATTAGAGGCCCAGATTTACTAAATAAGCTGCTGAGAGATTCGACTTTCTAGGTTTCGAACATAATCTTCGCTGTCTCATACCTGACTTCATCAGCTTGCTCCACTGGTACTCTTCTGATTGCATCTTCGATGGAGAATACTTTGGCCTTTGGAGTAGACGGAATATTCTGCTTCGGATATCGGCTTTGACGAAAAGTTGATAACTATGTTCTGCGGAGGTTTCACTGGATTATATACTTTATATATTTTTTGTTGATTGAGAGTAGTTTCTGCCTGTGTATTGGTTACATTGGCTAGATAAATATGGTTAATTTAGTTTAAAAGCCAATTTCAAGTGAATTTCTAATAGTTTACGGACATTTGTATTTAAATCACGACGTGTTGACTTGATCGTTTCTCTAACTAATGCAATGCTGTCATGCTTATAAATATTCTTAATGGTTCTAGAAATTACTTGATGTCTTACATGTAGTGAATTCTGTACTAAATTTTCATCTCGGCAACTGTCAGAGTAACTTCGACTTTCTGTTCCGGAGGTCGCCAAAAGTTTGGGATTTTTTTTAAGATATGAACACTGAATGAGCTCAAAAAAAATTAAGGTATTCCAATGTCAGTTGAAGGAGACAATAATTCTGAAACTTTGGCTTTTGAAGTTTGTCAAATCATCTTCACCCTTTAAATGATAATGTCTTAAATTAGCTCTTTTTATTTGACAGTAAGCCTATCTCTTTTGTTTTGATGAGCCCTACTACCACCATGACGGTACCAGAAAAATTTAGGGTAGATAAAAGTTACACCTAAACTGGTTTAATTTTTTCCTTCTTTTGAGATTTCGTCATGGTGTCCAATCAAGGGGTTTTCATTCTAAATGATTACTTTTTAAAGCAAGACGTCTCGAATGAAATGTACTCTGCTGACGCCAAAACACCGAATGGTATTCACTAAGGACAGGCAAAAGAAATTCAAGTGGAACTTGAATGACTTGAAAACGATTATGTTTGTGGGGAAATTAAAAATTAACCTGTATCGCTCAGATGAGCGGATCTAAGTGTAAAGGAGTCAGAACAAAAGATATAGTGAAGATAATATGAGGCCTTGTCAATCCTTTGGTGGGGGTGCCGTTATAGTATTGGGAGGGGATTATGCTTAACAAGAGAATCAAACTCTTCGCCTAACGAGCCACAATTACGGCAGCCATTTAACGCAACCAGTATCTTATATCAATAGTGATTTTATCAGCAACGATTGTATTTTATTATGTGCGACCCCATAGTGCTGCAAAAGTCAATGAAATGTTGAGAGCAAATGGAATCACCAGAATTGTAACCCTATAGTTAGACCATATGTGGTCGGCGCCTTATATTATAAGAGTTTTTAACTATTTATCAGTTGGTGAGGACAATTAGAGAAAAATGGGACCGATTAACTCAAGAATTAATTTTATCTGTACCACGACGTCGCCAAAACGCACTAGAAACTAGGAAGGGGTGTGCTACTAAATTCAAAACTGATTTTGATTATTATGATTTGCTTTTTGTTATGATGTTTCTTAGTTTTAAAAGTTATTAAAATAAACGTTTTCCAGTTTGGTAACTAATGGTACTCTTAATAAGCATGCTTTTCTAATTGTGATGTTAGCAAAATGTACTATTGTCAAAAACAGAACTTAAGAATTGAATTAAAAAATCACATTTTGCGTTAAACAAAATATATACAAAAAATCTGGAAAATGTCCCGAGAACAATTAGATTCCCCATAAAATAAGTGGACAAGTCACTTCGCCACATTTGGGATAACAATGAACTACTAACAACTAATGACAAAAATGTTTGTTTTCGGGAAACAACAACTATCATTAACGGATGACTAAAAAATGTCAGCCTTTTTTATTAGAGTATTGTTTTCAGTTATTTCGGCATAGCGGGTCCGTGTGGGGGGTCACCTGTCCTTAGTTACGCACCTGATCACCTAACCAGTTTGTTAGTTTATTGTTTAGGCGAACAATTCATTTTTATTAGTAATGTTTTTCTATTATGTGTCTATAAAAACTTAAGCAAAGTCCATCCGTCTCATATTAGGTCCGCTTAGTTACCAATAAATATTAAGATGATCCTTAATATTTATCGGACAATATGACCTTCAATCTATCTTTGGCTATAGCATCGTTTAAGAAAGAAACAGTTCTCTCACTGTTGTGCTCCCAAAAGCAGTTCTCTCACTTCTTTGCTGTGCTCCCAGAAGCCGGCTTTTTTTGCGAGCGGTCGTAAATCACAGCGAACACCTACAGCTAACAGCTAGATGTGAGGTATACGAGGCTGCGCGTTATTTTATCGCAATGAATACATCTACGAGGAACGATCAATAACTGTATTAGTTACTTTAGGTATTCATATTAATATTTAGAGTAGTAGATGTTCAGCTTAATAAAAGGTTAAGTTATGGACTAAATTTAATAGATATTAACAACCAATGTAAAATAAAATGTATTAATTATATTTGCGAAATGATGCAATATTAGTCTCTGGCTATAGCAAACGTTCGCCTAAAGAAGCGAAGGGTATGTGTGCGCACTGGTAAGGATTAATAAGCTGACAGAAATATAAATTTAAGCAAAATTTATCCTTATTGTCCTGTTTACGAGCAAATCTACCATACTTACCCACTCCCAGAACCATTTCTGGCTTGTTTTGGGCGCTATTTTGCACATTTCACTCTAATGTCTTTGACTCTGTTCCGCATTGCAACCACGTAATATGTTCACTTTAAACTTAAGGTAAACGAAAAAAATTGTTATTTATGCTTAAAAACTATTTTTTTATATCATGCATCACATGTTGATATACGAAATGTTCTCAAATAATTGCCTCGTACAATTTAAAAATAGACAATTTTTACAAATTGGATGATACAAGAGTTTTGTTCACTTATCCCTTCGGTGTCTTGTCGCAATGTAGGATATTAGACTTTTACGTTCAATGCATGGAGAACGAGGATAAAAATTTCCGCGAATATGCCTCAATCTAATTTATTTATAATTTTACTCCTTGTAATAAGCAACATTTCAACTGGTTAAAGACCACTTAGTTTTTCTGACATAAAAACAAAAAGAATCCATTTGACACTTATGACTTTTCAGAGATTATGTTGACACTACCTTTATTCGTTTTTATATTGTTTTAAGGCAGTCGTTTTTATTTTAATACAATTACTTCCCTCTACACTGTTGCAAATATTTAAAGCAGAGTATCTCATTCATATTTGTATTATAAACATTTCATACCACATTTTTGTATAATTTGTATATTTATTGTTTTACTACTAGAAAAAATATTTTCCAGTTTCCATATCCTAGTCGACTTTTTTCATTCATACCTTTAGTTTAAAACAATTACTTTGTTTTTCATAATTGCACATCTCGAATATCACAAATCCATCCATACGCCATCAGTTATGATGCACCCTGATACCTATGTTTCCAAATGACATCAATAGTAAATAGTACGTGAATCAAAGATGCAGTACGGTTACCTATACCTACCGTTACTTTAACTAATTTGGAAATAAACAATTTTTTGTTGTGCGACTAAGTATACATTCTGTACCAGCCTTTGAAAAGCTCTTAAAATATATTTATTAGTTATCATCATTTATCTTTTTTATATATTTAGTTGATCATTAGTGTGCAATGCCATCTGGTATATTCATATTAGACATATGATTGAGCCACTTTTTATTCTCGCTCTGTTTTGGACCACAGCCCTGAATGAAAATGATTGATGAAATTTCTGAATAATAAATCACGAAAATATTTTGAAAAAGTCTTTTTTTGGAAATTGTGAATATTAACAATAAAAACAATACTGCTAACTGTAGTTCTGATATTCAGCAATTAAGTATCATTTCTTGCAACGTATTAAAGAAACTTAGTTCTGGTGGGAGTTGATCTGGTAATATATGCAGTTTGGTAAAAATCCAATATGCCGAAACAAAATGGCAGCCTAGAGAAATGTTAGAAATTATTACCAAAAAGGTATTAATAAAAATTCGTATAATAATGCGTAATAGCGGCCCTAGATGCCAAAAATATGTTTTCTGAATTCCATCGATCTGCCTGCCGGTTTGTCTGTTGGTTCCCGACATAGCTACCGACTTACCCGATTGACTTCAAATTTTGGTCAAAAATTAACTGTCATATGGAGATGACCTAGTCATATTTTGGTAGAATAAAATCCAATATGGTGGAACAAAATGGCAGCTTAATGAAATATTTGAACTAATTAATTTTGCACAAAAATCAAGTTTTACAAAGGAAAAAAACTGGTAACATTTTGGCACTAATCCAATAAAGTAAGAAAACAAAATGGCGCCCAAATAAAATGTTTACTTTAAAAATAACACCTTATTAAGTTTACTTTAAATTTGGCAGAAAAATTAAGTGTAATATAGCGATAAACTGGTATGAATTCAACATGACGGAACCAATTGTCGGTTTTAAAAATTTAGTGTAAAACTACATATTCAATATATTTTTAAATTATATCCAAAAATCAAGTCTGGTATAGGGAGACACGGGTAAAATATTGGTACGAATCCAATATGGTGAAACAAAATAGGGCGCAATAAAAATTTTTGAAAAGACAATATATATATATATATATATATATATATATATATATATATATATATAATGTTACATTACTAAATGTCTATATGCGGAACTAAATTGGATCACACTTTACTATCCCTGAAAGGAAAAATCCATAACAAGGATAGTTCTGGATAAAGGATTTATCGATTTATTTTACACATGTATATTTCTAAAAGTTAATATATCATGATCCACCCTATACATTAAAGCTTGCGAAACACGAACAAAATATCTTATTATAATTGCCGATCTCAAAGAAATGCCGAGCCCATGTAGAAAGTGAGGTTGTGCTGGTACAACAGTTCTGTGTTACTTTCATGAATTTGATAAATGTCATCTTATTGCGTTAAGTATTTAATCAATTTATTCGTTGAGCGAAATTATTTTTGTTCGTGAGTAGATCGATGTATTAGGCCAGAGTATTAACATGTAATTTCAGTCTCTTTAAGTATTGATTTACCTATAATATATACCAAAAACTCGGGATTATTTTTTCGTCATCGGTAAACTAAACCTTAAAAGGAACTTTTCTTAAACTTAAGGAAAATCTCTAATAAGTGCCTCAACGCAAGTTGGGAAGCATTTGTTATATAAAGTTGGCTGTGTGTGCCAAAATTTGCTTCTTTTACATTTCTTTGTAGGGAAGTGTATAAAAACTGGACGATCATATCCACTAGACTTAAGAAACAAAAAAAGAAGTACATTATTTCCAACAAAAGATATATTTACTTTTTGCGTTATTCAGTCCTTTCCGTCAAATTTACTCAGTTTTCTGACCTAATTAAACATCGATATGTGAAATAATGAATTCAGAAAGAAGTATTCCCAGATAGAATAATGGAAAGCTAAATTCCACACTGGCGTGGTCTAAACCCATTCAACCACCATCTTTTGAATTAACATTTGGAAAGGATTCTGGCTTACACCTTCTGACATATCAATCATAGGGTAGTCTATTTCAATTAAAGTAGTAGCCTGGTTCAGAAGAACTAGAATGTCTTAATGTTAGTTATCGATTCTTGATTTTAATCATTGGATCCTATGACAGCTATTTGGTTCAGCCGTCACTATTTTTTTGTGAGAGGAAGGCTGTTATTTCTTTTATTACATTACTAGATACACAATTTTAATACTTTACAAGGCCACTGAGGCACGCAGTACATATCGACCGATAGATCGACCAACTATACTACACCCTACCCTATCAAACATGACATCCGCGCAATCTACACAGCATCTCCAAACATCAAGAAGCACTACAAGGTTTTCCGATAAAACAAACCTTATTCTGAGGCCCTCAAGGCCGGATGGACCGACTACTTAGGGTTCTCCTGTAGAACAGGCGTCACCAGAGGAAATAACATATAGAATAAGTTAGGAATCGTAAGATCAAATCAGACTAATTGATTCGTAGTTTAGCTTTTAAATAAATATATATTTTCAGTTAAATTTAAAACCACTGTAATAGCCTAAGATTAAGTACGTAATCAGAATATATTATATAAGTAATATAAATTAAATACTGAATATCTAGCCTTACACACAATGATGTTAAATGAACAGGTCACGATTGTGTGTGAGTGATCAGTAAATAGACTCTGATGCTTGAGATATTGACATAAAGGCTATATAAAAATATAAAAGCTATATTTTTTATTCACAGCTTCTTTTGTCCTGTACAAGTAGTCAATAACTTTGATATTATCTAACATTTTAATTAAACAATGATTTCGAAAATTTATTTTAGGAAAATTGACACTGTGATCTCGTGTTATTTTAATAAGTTGGAACGTTGCTAATAAAGGAAATCTTTTGATTCGCATAATCTTAATACACATGGTTAGAGCAGAATATAAGCAGTTGTATGAACACGTTACTATGTACTAATATTAAAAGTTGGAACGTTGCTAATAAAGAAAATCTTTTGATTCGCATAATCTTAATATACATGGTTAGAGCAGAATATGAACACGTTACTATGTACTAATATTAAAAGTGATTGAAATTATCATATACGTTGAAATGTGCTATTCGCCGATGCCTAAATCTAAAATTATATTTAACTAAAAATACAATCCATGATCTCATCAGATGTGTAAAACCTCTGCAGATTTAATCCTTTATATTTGAAAACTGGCGTACAAAATATACTGCTAGGCAGATGAAATGAATAGTCAAAGTTGTAGTGAATGTAAACCAAAAAAGTTGGAGGTATGTAATATACCTAATAATCCTTATTTTCGTTAACACCCTTCCTCATTTGCAAGTTTGATTAAACTCATGGAATCTCGAAGATTTTATAATCTTGACATATTGGTTTGGTTAAAATATCGGGCACCTAGAGTGTACTGGGTATTCATTTAATATATATGAGTTCTTCCAAAACTAACTCTCTTCCAAATAAATACCGAATTCAAACATGTTTTGTTATGCGATGATATTCAAAGTTCCGCGCCAAATTGATAGCAGACTCATTGTCCGCCATAAGTGTCGGTAATTCTTTCAGTTCTAAAATTTCTTTATACAGGTGCTTTTAATAATACCAATTCCCTAGTAGCTTTACCCGCAACTACAATTTCCGCTTCGGTCGTGAATAAGGCAAAGACTTAACCACGAAATATCACTAGAAGCACACATGCAAATAACACGTTATAGATCGGTCTGTAGGTAGATCCCCACCTTGGTCAGCTAAATAGCCTCATCTATCAGCAACAATCCTAAACTACAATTTTGAAGTCCCTTTTATTTTAAACACCGGAATATTTATTTTACTTGATTCCAATCTTCTTTGCTTGTATTTTCAAGTATTCTGGAAACAAGTCCGAGATCATATGTTATGTTAGGGCGCGTCCCGATTATCCAATATAACAACTCTCCCACTGCTTTTCTGTAAGGAAAATTTACACTCCGTTCTGTCTCTTCCTTTCCTAACTGAATACTTTCTTTTATTATATGAATAGAAACAGGCTTGCTGTTGTTCATTCCAAATCATTATAAAATTTTGCTTGATTTACTAAAATTGTTCTCATCTCATCTTGTGCAGGCTTTACTGTTATTTTATAATCTTTTTCCAATCGTTTTAAAATATATTTTTTATCATTATTTGAAGCTCTCAGACCAACATCGACATAAATAGTCATGCAAAGTAAGTCCGTATCCTGTTTTTTTGATTAATAAACAAGGACTTGTTTCACTCCGTTTAAAAACCATGTGAATAATAAAATCGGTATTTCAGCACTTCAATACTTGTTTGTGACTATAAAGACTTCGTTTCAATGATATACTTTGTCACTGCGTCGTGATAACTTTCTGGTTGTCGCATGAAAACCTCTTCTTCGAGATCTTAGTACAAGAATTCAGTTAATATTAATAATAATTGTTTTTATTGTCGACAAATTACAACGTTTATAAAAAAATAACACTTCAAAATAAAAAAAATCGACACTCATCCTAAAATAATATTAATTAAAAAGATGTATTACTCTTTGACCAGTGCGACAAATAGTAAAGTACCTAATACGATACATAAACACATAAGAGTTAAAACAAAAATACATAATAGTTAAAATTAAAATTAAAAAATGCAAACAAATAATAGTTAATAGAGAAGTATAAAATTTATTTGTTCACCTTTTGTCAATTTTACATACAAACCTAGAAGCATATTTTTGTTTAAATCTACAAATATTGTAGATAGGCTAAACATCAGGAACCCTGTTGTTTAGCCTGATATGGTTATATGAAAGTGATCCAGGTATTTGAGAGGTTTTATGCTGAATGAGAGTTAGCAATGTTCAGCAAGCGACTGCAGTTGATGGTTATTCGGTAAATCAATCCAATATTTGAAAAAACCTTTCCTCATGGGTTAGAAACAATTTTTTTCTACGAGCGTATAAAAAATTAAAAAGAAATAATCACGTAGTTTTGATTTTAACTAACGAGCAAATATAAAACACTAAAGTTTAAATCATTATTGTTTTTTATTTACAATAATTATAGATATCATAGTTTATATATATTTTTTACGTTTTAAGAATATGTAGTTTCTAGCATATCATCAACGGACGAATATATTTAACGCGTTATTTCAACTCAACAAATTAACTAAATAAATCTGACAGCTATCTTTCTGTCGTTATTTAAGGTTTTAAAAGACAATAATTATTTGAAAAGAAAATTGCAACTGTATTATCTATATATTATCTATATATATATATATATATATATATATATATATATATATATATATATATATATATATATATATATATATTACAACTTGTTATGACGTTGGTGTAAGTGGAATGAAAACATACTATCATTTAATATTCCCAACGAAAGCCAGGAGTCACAATGTAATTCAATGCCGGTCGTGGTATTAGCCAGCGGAGTAGTTGTTTTTGTGATTCAATTTTGTGCCTTTGCCCTACACGGGGCTGGCTAGTCTATGGCGGCGTGATGAGCTCTAATAAGAGCGAAATCGCGATCGTCGTTTGACTAAAATGGATCATTGTGTCTGCTGTGATGCAGAACATGTTCCAAACAATCATTTTCTTGAAATGAAAATGAAAACATATTATCATATATATATATATATATATATATATATATATATATATATTTATATATATATTATATATATATATATATATATATATATATATATATATATATACAGGGTTATTCACGCAACCCGTTCATTAAAAGTTTTTGATGATTCCATTTAGATAAAAATTTCAAATTTTGGGATTAAGGTAAGGTCAAGGGGTACTTCTTTTTTGAAATATTTTCAACTTCCTGTCACTTCCGGTTTAACCGGAAGTTGGTATCAACTTGCTTATTTTAAATGGAATAGCCTGTATTTTATGATATTTTTGGATTCTACGGAGAATTTTAATGCTATTTTATGTAGCATGTCCTATACCTAGGTTCAAGCGTTCTTAAGATATTTGACCTTGAACCAAAAATGAGCCTTCGGGGTACCAAATTTTAAAATCTCATATTTTTGTAAGTTTTGAAGATATAATCTTCATATTTTGCAGACGATCGGTAAATAATCTTAGGTTTCTATTTTTTTTATTGAATTTGTCTATTTTTATACAGGGTGTCCTAAATTCAGCTGCAAACATTCACATTTTCAAAGCCGCTAAAGTCCGTTTTTTTAAATGGGACACTCTATAACTTTATGCACTATCAAATGTAGAATTTCGTTTTCTATCGAACTGTATTAAGGTTCCCTATACCTGTTCGTAACCATTTTCGAAATAATTGGGTTTTATAAAAATATCGTATGTATTTGCTTAAATGTTTACATGTTCCAATGGTGAGCCATGGAAAAACAATTGAGATCCAATATCCAATATGACAGATGATTAGTATGCGTTATTTATCGAAAGCTGTCAGTGATAAACTAAATCTTCTAAATCGAAATGGAAGAATACTCAAACGCTGATATTCTCAATCTATTTTATATTCATGGAGAATGTTATAAAATTTTGGAGAGAACGTGTCGTGTGTTTAATGAACACCACCCTGATTTGCCGCCAATGAACAAGTCAAAATTCAAGAGGGTTGAAACGAACTTTTTGCGTTTTGGCAAGGTTAAAGTTACAAAAAATGTTCCGAAACCAGTTACAAATGCCGAGAATAACGTAATAAACACATTAGCTTATTTCCACGCAAACCCGCAAAGTTCAATACCGTCTGCAGAAAACGATTTGGGAATTTCTTCTTTATCAGTCCGACGAGTAAAATTTTGCGAATTCATGTTTTTGAAAATTCAAGAGGACCCTCAATTCCTTTCAAAAATATTTTGGACCGATGAAGCGAAATTTTCTAGGGAAGGAATAACAAATAGAAGAAACGAACATTTCTGGGCAGCAGAAAATCCGCACGCTTTATGCGAAACGCGTTCTCAAGAGAGGTTTAGCTTCAGTGTTTTCGGTATAGTATTAAATGATCAGGTGCGGTAGGTACTGTATTTATGAAGACAATTTAAACAGTGATAAGTATTTGGAAATTCTACGAGAGACGGTTTCTGAATTTATAGAAGAAATTCCTTTTGGTGAGCTGCAAAATTATTGGTATCAATTAGGGCACCAGCACATAATTCCGCTGCAGTTTATCTCCAATTATCTCGAATTTTTGAAGATCGCTGGATTGGTCCCAATGGCCTTTGGAGATGGCCCCCGCGATCGCCTGATTTAACACCCCTAGACTTTTGTTTATGGGGATTTATCAAAGGTAAAGTCTATGCTTCACCAGTAAATAACCAACAAGATTTACTGGACAGGATACGAACAGCTTTTGCCGAATTAGAAAACGGACAAATTCAACGGACCACAGCAACTATACAAAGAAGAATTGAAATGTGTCTTCAAATGAACGGACAGCATATAGAACATTTGTTATAATTCAATTTTATTATTTTATTTATTTATTGTTGATTGTTAGATTGCTATAATTTTTAAGTTCACTAAAACAAGTTTTGAACAGTCTCGAACTTAGTAGATATGGTTAAAAATAATGTAAACAATTTATTACATTTTCTATAACTTTAACTTTTCCGAAACGAAAAAATTTCGTTTCAATCCTCTTCAATTTTCTCTTGCTCATTGGCGATAAATGAGGATGTTTTTCATTAAAAACATGGCACGTTCTCTCCAATATTTTGTAACATTCTCCGCGAATATAAAATAAATTGAGAATATCAGCTTTTGAGTGTTATTTTATTTTAATTTAAAAGTTTCAAATCAGCTGTCATGTTGAATAGAAAAGCACAACAATTGTTTTTCCATGGCTTACTACGGGAAGGTGCAAGCATTGAGCAAATACATATGATAGTTTAATAAAAACCTGATTATTTCGAAAATGTATGAGATTTTAAAATTTGGTACCCCGAAGGCTCATTTTTGGTTCAAGGTCAAGTATCTTAAGAACGCTTGAACCTAGGTATAGGTCATGCTACATAAAATAGCATTAAAATTCTCCGTAGAATCCAAAAATGTCATAAAATACAGGGTGTTCCATTTAAAATAAGCAAGTTGATACCAACTTCCGGTTAAACCGGAAGTTGAAAATGTTTCAAAAAGAAGTACCCCTTGACCTTACCTTAATCCCAAAATTTGAAATTTTTATCTAAATGGCATCATCAAAAACTTTTAATGAACGGGTTGCGTGAATATACAGGGTTATTCACGCATTTAAACCACAAACCGATTTCTTTCTCCACCTTCAGACTTGTTATCACTACTTATTTTTGATTATAATTCTGACATGGAAAACAAGATAAGATAAATTATTTGAGGCGCCGCGCCGCGTCGCGCGTGGTGCTGTTGGCGGAAAGCCAGTGCAGGTTTGCCGTTTATGTGAACGAATATTTCGTACGTGAGGTGAAAATTTTCCATATTTATTTGAAAAGTCTATATACAAATATTCTTGTTAATAACTACTACGCAAAAATACTATTTGTCCTCAGATGAATAAGATGACAAAATGACACTGCTGCGCCGCATTTGCTAGTCATATTACTGGCTTTATTAACTTATTTCTTTTTGTTATTTGGATTTGGGTTAATCAGGAACATTGACACGATATAAAATTATCCTGTTTTTAGGGGATTATCAGAAGTTTTGGAGGTTGTCAGTATCCACTCCATCAAGTCTTCGCATACGGGGGGGTCACTTTTTATTTTATGGTTTTCTGGAGTAATTTTAAAACTATAGTTATTTATACCTAACAAGCACAAACAAATTCATAAAATACAAATTATTATTATTTTAGATTTGTGTCATAAATATGTTCTATAATTCGGTATAGACTAAAGTTTCCTCACAACCTCAGTGTGAGTAGAATAAGCCTTCTTGAATAGTTTTTGTTTTATTCTTTAGTTTTGTATTGAAATAAAAACCAAACATAACGAACATTGGCTGACTAGTAATATATACAAATTTAAGGTGATAAACCTATCATAATAATGGCTATATATAAGTCTGTCCAAGATTTGACTTACATGTATTGCTATCTTGGAGCTAGAAGGGTAGTTAAATTAGAATAGTTGTAGAAAATTTCATTACAAATTTGATTTTGCCTGGATATTTAATTAGATCTGGCGGTTTTTAAGATAATTAGGAAAAACTAAACATGCAAAGTTTCAATTTTTCTCTGTAGCTCACCAAATCGGTAAGGAAAATTGAAGAACAGACAATTCCGAAATCTACTGCATATTCGGTTTAAAAAAAAATCACATTCATCCATATAAATCTTATACAGTTCAGTGTCTTCACGGACATTACTTTATCAGACGGACAGCATTTTGTGATTGGTTTGTAAATAAATGACGAGACCTGGTCTTTAGTCTAAGGTTCTTTGGACAGAATATTTAATAAACACACATTCATTCAACAATCACTTCTGAAGTACAGAAAATCGGCATAATTTAGAGGAAAGGCGATTGAAAACAAGTATTGGATTTAATGTTTGGTATGGCATTATAAGTAATTTGGAATAAATCCTTAGATTACTGTGAAAAGCTGTGTGAAAATGTGTTGATAATGGGGGCAGATAAGTGTCATGAGTTTTTAAAAATTTAATTATTAGTTCAATGTTAGGCATTGTGCCTTAATTGTATATTGTTTCATTGTGGGCAGCCAAACGTAATCAAAGCCTATTATGAAAAAAACAATAATTTTGGTGTTTAGAGCTTAAGCAAAAAAAAATAATCTCGACTTGTAAATATCATTTGAAAGCTCTTAAACGATTTCTTACAAAATGTGCCAAAGTTCAATTTGCCGTCCATATGAAAGCACCGCTTATGGAAAAAGGCTTTAGGCTAATTTTTTTGAAATGTTCATAAAAACCGTGGTTGCATAACAATTTTGAATAACCTATGAAATACTTTCTTTAAATATTATTTCGTAGTCATTTTATATATTTTTTAAACAAACCGTCGGATATTAACATACTTTTAATATGATATGACTTTTGATAAAAGACAAATAAAAACAAGGACATTTTGCTCAATACAAAGCTAAAGGATTTTTTCTAGCTATTTATGAATGGCTCTGATTGTATACATACTCAGGTATATATTGTTTTATAGAGACTCTTTTAATAATAAAAGTTGGTGGATTAAGTATAGATATTTATGATTCTCCATTTCTATTTATTAGAAGACATCTAATAAAGTAACAATGACGGCGAGACAATTATGATGATGTACTGACATGACGTTCCTTTAAGAAATTGAAACAACTTATGGATTTTTATGTGCCGATATACTTAAAGAAATATCTACCACAAACACGAAATTAGCAAAGCAAGAAATAGAAGAATTTTCCTATTAAGAAGCAAACACACAGGCGTCTCGCAAACTTTTTTAAATTTCAATGTTTCCCACATTGTGATCACAGGTACGTACCTCGAAAATAAATTTGATGATATTATAAATAGCACAAAGGTAAAAATTTTAAATCTATGTATAACTCAAACAACGAAAGTTATAAATAAATTAAATAATCTCCTTCAACAAAAAATTAACGCAGTTAAATTAATAATTCCAATTGAGGTTTTTTATAAATTCATGAGGTTTGAAAACATTAAATATGAAAAATTATTCAATTGTATTAAACAAAAAATTAGAAAAAACTTTCTAAATTAACATCGGTCACTGAAAAAAATGACAAATAAATACATCCTCATGGTTAGACAACATCTCTAACACAGATATTCCTAACGATGTCGTAGAACTTCTCGCTTCCTGTACAGAACGAAAAAAACTTACCTTTAACAGAATACATATCCTGCGTAGAAACATAAAAAAATTAAACATAAAAAAAATAAAATTACCAATTTTCAAAAACGAATTCAGAAACAACATAATAAAACAAGTCAATTCACTAAAGATAATCCTCAAATAACCATACTTAAACCAGATAAATGCAGTAAAACCGTTATAATGAATACTACAGATTATGACACAAAAATGAATCAGCTCTTAAAAGATACCAGTACTTATAAACTTTTAAAGAATGACCCAACAAACATCTTTCAAAACAAAAATAATACTTTTGTAAAAAAACTCATACAAAAATCTATTAACTGACGCGGAAGCCAAAAATTTGTCAATTCATAATGCAGTCACGCCCAAAATATATCAGAATTGTTGTCAAATATCACAGATAAAAACACTTATTACATAAAAGACTCATTTATATTTAAACATTTTCTAGATACGTTAACAATACCACCAAATTCAAAGTTAATATCACTAGATGTAATTTCTTTGTATACTAATATACCAAATGAACTCATAGTGCTATAAAAGGCAAATGGAATATTTTAAAAAATTTTACAACTCTAACTCAGCCTGAATTCTTAGAAGCCTTACATCTTATAATGTCAAATAATTATTTTCAATACAAAAACCAATTTTATCAACAACTTGATAGATGTGCTATGGGCTCACCTATTTCCTCTACAATCGCACAAATAGTTATGGAATACCTAGAACAGGAAGTTCTTGAAAAATTGAATTTTAATATTGCTTTTTTTTAAGAGATATGTGAATGATTGTTTAGCATCAGCTCCAGAAAATAAAATAGAAGAACTACTTTTCGCATTCAATAATTTCCATCCGAAACTTCAGTTCACTCTTGAAGTTGAAACAGAAAACAAAATAAATTTTCCCGACTTTACTATAATAAGACAAAAAGAAAATAATTTGAAAACTAAATGGTTTAAAAAAGAAACTTGGTCTGGACAATATCTTAATTTCAATTCCAACCATCCATACAAACAAAAAAGAAGTGTTGTGATTGGTTTAGTTGACCGTGCCATATCTTTAACGTCACCAGAATACCGTCCTGAAACCCTTAATAAAGTTAAAGAGACCTTAATGCAAATCATTTCCCAGAAAAACTGATAAAAAAAATTATCAAACAAAGTATGTACATCTATTATAACAATCATAACGAAAACGTAAAACAAGATAATACGCAAAAAAAAATATATTGCAATGCCATACACATCTCAATTATCTGAAAAATTAAAACATATCTTAGGAAAATACAACATAATTGTGTGTCATAAAGCCCAGAACCTGATAGGCTCCCTATTTACAAAATTAAAAAACAAAATTCCTAAAAATAAAAAATCCAATCTCGTATATGAAATTCCTTGTTTAAACTGCCCTATGAAATATATTTGTATGACAATCCAACTTTTAGAAAATAGAATAAAAGGACATAAGTATACAAAGAATGCATTTACTGCATTACACAAACATGAAAAAAGCACAAAACACGAATTTAATTTTTCTGAAACCAAAATCATTGATGAAGATAACCTCAAGATCAGAAATTAATTATCAAAGAAATGATTCACATAAAAAAAGAAAAAAATGCAGTAAATGACAAACAAGACATAAAAAATTTAAGTCAAATATACTACAATTTGATCTTTTAGTATAGTTTTTACTTTGTCTAAGCCGTTATTTTTAAAATGTATTAGTATTAGTAAGTATATTATTGTGAATGTCTGATTCTACTCTAAGGTTTAAATTAAAAAATAGCAAAAAAATTATCTTTAAATTCCTCAAAAAATCGTACTACGACAAGAACACCTTTTTACCTAAAACTGTGCCATGAGTTGCCTGGCAAACCACTAACTTGCTACCTATCATTCAAATATAAATAAATAATCAACATGCATTTTTCGAGGTACGTAACCTTATTTGATTAATTTTGTAATAATTATTGTCAATAGGATAAAATTTTAAATCAGTTTTAGAAAAATTGTAAATGTCTTTTTATAATTAGACCACTAAATGTTTTTTAAATTAATTGTAGATAGGAAAGGAAAACCATATATACCAAAAAAAAAATAAAGGAATGAGCAATTTTTGAGAAAGCCTACTATGATAGGCGAAACGTCAAGTTAATCCCATTGTTTGATTTTGCAAATAAACCTATACCCAAGAAAGAAGTCCAATTATATATATATATATATATATATATATATATATATATATATATATATACTATAAGGTGTTTCATGCACTGTGGCTACACTTTTTTGGTATAAAACACTAGGGAAAAATGTATAAAAATATTGTTAGTGTTTAATTTTATGTATTCTCTGAAACATTTCTGACTCATTTCGAGTTACATTTCCTAAACCGTAATGCAAATGTTTTTAATTGTTTTATTTCCCCTAAATATTAGTTATTATTGTTTTAGTATTAAAAAAAGTGATTTTCGGACCAACTCTTTTAAGATTTGACAACTTAAAGTACTTTATTATCAAGAAAGCCATGACAAAATAAGTGACAACCTTGGTAACCATTTTGTTATTTATAATAACTGTCACTGATAAAGTTATTTCCTATAATTAACACTCTAATTTCATATAGTTTAAAAGAGTCTCTATAAAACAATATATACCTGGGTATGTATGTACACAACCAGAGCCATTCAGCAAAAAGTTTTTATTTGTCTTTATCAAATATCATACTCATAACATATTAAAATTATATTAAAATCCAATCGTCTGTTTAAAAAATATATAAAACGACTACGAAATAATATTAAAAAAAAAAGTATTTTGTGTTTTATTCAAAATTGTCGTGCAACAACGGTTTTTATGAACACTCTATACAATGGATATCCGGTTAACTTAGAGGAATGACTATATAGCTGTTAAAATTGCTAAAAAATTTTACTTGAGAAATCATAGAGAAAAACATAAGAACATTAAAAAGATGTAAACAAATTAGCTCATAACTTTTACACCCTGTATATCCGAAACTATCCATTATATTGCGTTGCGGCTATATATATATATATATATATATATATATATATATATATATATATATATATATATATATATATATATATATATAAGTAGCAAGGAAACGAACATGATACTAAATTCGATCATTTAAAAATAAATTTTTACATTAATTATACCAATTAACATTTGGCCTTTCCGGAGACATGTTGGCTAGAGACTTAACCTTCTAACAACCCAATAAGTTTTAATGGACTTGGCTTGAAAAAATTAACTGAAGCAGCTTAACTGGTATTAATTTAATTTTTAAAAACAGTTTTAGGGAGTCTCCTTTTTCTAGTAATATATTTGAGACTGATCTATGACAGTTATAAGTACAGTACAGTATATTAAGAGTAAAATTAATAAATTCCTATCTATTCATTTGGTTTGCAGTAAACATCGCCACATCACGTATATCAAAACTAAATAACCTACCAAGAGTGACAAGTTTAATTCAGTACATTTTAAAAATATTGTGGAATCTGAATATATTTCGGATAGAAAATAAGTATTATAATGTCTTTTAGTTTTAAATATATCTGCCGCATTCTCACATGTATTACTCAGTTTTTTTAATTTATTATTTCATCAAAAAAAGGTTTTTAACACCCTTAGGAAATAAATTCAAAATTTCGAGATTATATGCCAAAAATAATCTATAAAAAGGAGGTCAGTCTAATTATCTTTGACATAGCCGTCCTTAACCGCTTGTCAGTTAGAAATGATACAAATCATTAAAGAAAACACCAAAAATGTATTCAAAAAGTTGGTTGAAACTAATAGCTGAGAATTTTTTACAGTTATTAAATTGTTTTACATTAAATAGATTAAAAAAATATGACAGAATTTAACCATATCTTGGTTTCAATAAATAACTAAAATATTTCGTTTTTACTGATAATTGTGTGTTAATGTTTAATTTTTCTTGGTGTTTCACAATGAATTAAACCGGAAGTATCTTTGTTTTCTAGAAAACCTTAGGTTTTCATAATCTGGAATTGAACATTGAGAAAATCTACGTAGAAAAAAGTTATGGCAACTTTTCCCTCTCCCTCTTCCATTCGAGACGCACTTGATTTAGTACTGATATTTTTGAGTTTACGATTCGACTCAGCTTATAAAAGATACCAACATATCCAAATTTCATTATCTAGTTCTTAAACGTTTTAATTTAAATTAACCCTTAATTTCGGGTCACCATGTATTCGCTCTTTATATACCAAAGAAATTTCTTTTTCAAAAAACGAGTCTTATTATTTTATCAATTACTGTTAAAGTTTCAATTGTTAAATATAATATTTTGAATTTATGAAAAAAAGCCGTATAAACAAATTTTTATCAGTTAAATAAAAAAAAACGTAAAATATACATAAATATCTCATTTTAGTTACTGGTAATAGAGCTAATGAATTTAAAAATTTTGTCAGATTATGCATGCGTAATTTGTATGAAAAAGTAAGAAAGTCAAAACAATGAGTGCATGGAAAATTGAAACATCAGTGTTACAGTATTAAAGATAATAAGGTAATTAAAAAAAAAGATCCTTCTTTCAAGTTGCCAGTAATATTATTTAAAATAAAATTTAAAAAGTTTAAGTTTTATAAATTTTTATTTAGTTAATTGTCAAAAAGGTTGACTGACTATAGAGATCCAGTGAATCGTGACTCAGACGAATACGGCAGCGAGCTGCGCCCCCTACCGTATCTGCAACAATTTTTTGGAAATTAATTTTTCAATTAAAAGTGCCAAAAAAATGTTGTTAAAATTATTTTTTAATTCGTTTTAGAAGATTATTTATAATATCTACCTTCGATTTATATATTTCACTTGAGAAAAAAAATCACTTGACGTGATATTACTCAAATGCAAGCGACAAAGAAAAATAGTTAATCACGACTAACGGACTATATACCCTCGATTTTATTTTTGAAAATTAATAAATCCGTCTAATATGGGTACAAGATGTTAAAAATCTTGATAACGAATTTTATCTAAAAAAAACCTAAATATATAGGATACTTCTATAAAGCTAAGATACAAAATTTCCAACATATTATAGTGTCGCTAACAAAATCTGTGTAAATAACTTTGTAACCTTGGCATTTGGGTAACTACAAATCCATTTATATATAAGATATTCCACGATGAACAGGTAGTTAAATTCCTATTAATGGTTAGCCGTTTCACAGAACAGAGACGATGAAAAAACGAATAAAAGGCTAAACCAACCGCTATTTTACATTTAAACTGTTTTCAGAAGAGTCTTCTTAATGGGCCAATGTCTTACCTTACCAGAACATTTTTTTATATGAAATTGATTTCATTTCTTATCCAGGGGCGGTATCTTTTGCACATTATAATTTAGTATAAACTGGAGTTATTCATTTAGGTCTTTTATTAGTCTAGAAAATTATTGTACATAAGGTAATTTTTTTCAAAAAATTTATCAAAAGAGAAAAATTCACTAACTAAAAGCGATAACTGGATTTTCCTTGTCTTTAATACTATCCATTCTTTCAAAGTTTTAGTCCCTGCTGCCTGTGTAATCAAATAATCACCTTTAACGGCATTGCTTATTTTTATTTCATTTTTCTGATCTACGTACTGATAATATTATATTTGCAATAATTCTTTCATACAGGGAGTTTAGTCTCAAGTATTTCCGTTGTGCATTTTACAATGGAATATTTCCATGGTTACCATTTATTTTAAGTGATAAACAAACAAAAGCCTAAATAGAAATATTTTTTTCGTAAAAATGCACTTGTGCAATTTTCACTTCTGTCAATGTCATACAAACCTATAAGCTATATTCACATTTCCCAATACAATCAGCTTAACTTTGAATTTGTTACGGATGCGGCATGATACATATAGAATTTCTTACATTACCCAGTTCTAGATCGATTCATTAATGTTATTAATTGGGAGTATTAAAAATAGCGAACTAAACGCCAAATATATAATTCTAGACTAACATGTCACTTAGCGTTACCATGACAACACCCACGCGCTTCTTAAATACAAACAATAGCCAAACAGCGGAATTTCATTTAATTAATTTTATTGTGAATACATTAGTTAAAATAAAATGAAGTTTACAATATTTACTCGGGAAATACTCTGACAAAATATAAGGCGAGCGAGCAATTTCGGAAAAACTCCAAAAATTGTTTTGCACATTATTTCCTTTAAATAAAAGCATTCGTGGAGGAGGTCAACGAGTAGAAAAATTATGTGCACTCTTGCTTTTATTAAAAAAATAAGTACACAACAATTTTTCTGGAAATTTTGTTTGCATTTGTTATATTATTACCGAACCCCATAAAAACGTACGACTATGAGTTATAGTAATTTAAATCCGGAAAACATATGCCTCTTAATTCCACACAATCACATCAAAAATGAACTAAGAAATAACCGAGATATCCACCTGTTTCTATGTTAAGAGGAACACCTATATTGTATATACATATTATATATACTATATGAAATAAAAGCAGAATATAGTGGTCTAAGTACAATGAAACCTATGTCTAGTACAATTTGTAAAAAAATCTGAAACAATTTTTTGTTATTAAAAGTTACCTGTTTATCTCTCAATCTCAATCGCAATCTCAATCGCAAACGTAGTTTTTTGACAGTGATTGTTTAAACATTTCAATATGCTGTCATTTGGTTCTGCCACCATAGCTTTAAACCAAAATTTGTATCAGTTTATCTTTACATCAAACTTAATTTTTGTACGACGTTTATGCTCAATTGGTTAAGTGGTTTTTTAATTGCGATTTTTTAACATTTTACTTCACCATATCTACTGAATTTTCACCAAAATGCAACAATTTTGTCCCCATTGATTTTTTAGTCAAATTTGAAGTAAATCGGATAAGTAGTCTTTGAACTATGCCGCGCAGGCAGACTAACAGACCGACACAAAGGCAAGACTATGTTCTTCGGGATCTAGGGACCAGTGGCGTATATAAACATTACTACTGGGGGATGGGTTTTTCTAAGTTTCGTAATCTTGGTGCGAGAAGGAGGAGGTGAAACAATTTAACAACCAAAAAAAAGGTCATCGGTTTCCGTTTTCTTCATTTAATCTCTGGGGGGGTTTAATTTCCAAATTCCCACCTAAATATGCCACTATATTTATAAAATATAAACCTAATACTTAAAAATTGGTTTGCGCTAATCTCATAATAGACGAATTGAGATTTTATAAAAAAGATTCATGAAAAAAATTTTCAAAAGCCTAGAATTTCTAAGAATGCTTTAGGTTCTACATATATTCCAGCGTCACGATGATTTAAAGCCTGGGAACTTGAGTGTGATACCATGATAACTGATAAGACTGAGTATTGAAATTTTAGTCTGGTCCATAAAATCGATTCTTATATAATGGGTTGTGCATCTCCCTTCTGAGGCAGGATAATGTTGTATCGAAATATGTGGTGTAATAAAATAATAAAAATATTTATTACAAAGTGATTTTCCTAATAGTGAAAATTATTTTCCATCCAAAAACGGCTGGGTCACTCTTTCACTTTTTGATCTGGACCGTCTGGAATGTTTGCTTTTCTAAGATTCTCCTTGCTCTTTTTAATTTGTAATACTTGTTTGCTTTTTTCGTATAAATATAAATATCTTTTTTGGGTATAATTTTAACTACTACACGACGGCATGTCTCACAAATTATCCACTAAAACTATTTCCAGTTAAATTGTATCTTTCCACAAAACAGACGCACGCATATAAATGAAATCAATGCCATGTGCTTACACAAACTATTTTTGTTGATGCACTAAATTCAGGAACTGGAACTAATAGAAACAAATAAAATTAGACGAGCAAGTGTAATTTGACGTAGCGGGGCAATTTTGAACAAACGCGTGTATATTTTATATATTATGCACGTACATATTTTTAGTAATTCTGAATTAAATAACAAAAGATAAATTGAGAATTTTTTTAATAGTTTCTATTGAGGAAGAATGACTGATTACTTTTCTATATTTAAAAAAAAATAGATTCGTGGCTAACCTATAATTTCATTTTAGAGGTGTTGCCTAGGGATGTAACGGGATCTCGGAGTTAAAAACCTCTCTTGAAAATACCCGGATTAGACCGATCCATCCCGGGATTTATTTATTTTAATACAATTTACACTAAATTGTTTTAAAGGCGCCCTAGCAGCAAGCGTAAAATTAAATTCTACCAGTTTGACAAAAAAAAGTATTTTAAATGGAAAACCATGGCAACAAAAACTCGATTACTGGAAACTGCTTATGTTTACAACGGAGGTGCCTGTATGCTTTAAAATGTTCAATGTAAATTATCTCGACATCCCAGTATTAGAGACGTGAAATAAAAAAAGTACCATTCCATTTAAGAAGCACCCCAAAAATGCAGTTTTTGGAAACCTTACAAAAAAAATTAAATGTAAATAATAAAAATAAAAGACCTATAAAAATAATGAAGTTGAGTGGGGGTGGAAATTGTACGTTGGACGCTCTGTAGACCTTATTATAATATCATCCCAATAAAATAACTAATCACATTTAGTTTTGATAACAGTAGAAAATAACTTATTTTAAATATAACATCAGTTGTGTTAATGTCAATTCTTACAATCTACAACAAAATTTGATGATGATATGAGAAAACTTATGTTATTTTTGACTGTTGTTCGAAGATATTTTGAAAAACGTGAGATATAGAAATGATGCCATTCAAAAGGGCATATAAAAATGCGTCGAATCCGATATTTCAAAAATTAAACAGAAGCAGTCTTTTTGTGTTTAAATCGAAACGACTTTTTACTTTTTGTTAACTATTGTCAATTATTTCCTACATGGAGTTCACTCTTAAAAATATTTCATTTCGGCACCTGTAAAACCGCTCGCCAATGAGATATAGCAACTTACACTCAGGCAAAATATATTTCTTTCAACCAGTGACGGCTCGTACTCTGAAATTTAGAGTCCGTTGAGACTCAAGGACAATCAAGGACGGTTTTACGGAGAGGGGCTAATGAGGTAAATAACCCCCCCCCCTCCCCCCAGACCGGTCAAACATCATGTGTAATTTATCTTTTTTTACGTGAAAATTATAATTAAAAACTTGGCAAGGAAACACTATAGCACAGGAGCGACCTGTTGGATTGAATCTCTTACATATCCATAGATAGAGTATTGATGTAAATATAAACAGTGTAATTAATAAATTTGCTGCAGGAAAAAATTGAACTGTTTTTTTTTTCACTTATGCCACAAGAAGTATGATAAAAAATAAAGGTATTTATGTTCTTCTCATATCATTTACAATAAAATATATTAATTAACAAACTATTTTCTTTAAACTGACCCCCCCTCCAGAAAAGTTTCCTAAAATCCCCTTGTGGTGTTAATTGGGGCCGCGTCCATATATGGTCAAATTCTAGTCTTATTATTTTCCGTTGATTTCTTCAATGATTATAAATTATTAGGTAGGAACCAACCTACATATAGCAGATCTAGGCTAGAGTATAAATTTAACAAATAAGAAAAAATGTTAGTAAAACGCTCTAGTCAGTTAATTTAATTTGTTGATATTTTAATGTATCTTGCCTCAAGAGGAAAATAAAGTAGATGCCAAAATGAAAGCGACATATACAACCAAAAAAGTATATTGTCCTATTGTCCAGCAAGAACCACGATGCGGCCGGCCGGCTTATAAAACAAATTGCAAATGATTTTAAAATATTCACTTCACATTTCGTCACCACATTTAAACATGTAACATGTAGTTAAAATTACTAATATAATATATTAACCATCATTAGTCATGACTAATGTAAAGAACTAACAAATTAATTTGAAAATAAGCATTATCATTTTATAATAATTACAATTAATACCTGTAAAATGGTAGTATTCAAATGAGAAAAATTCCGGGAATACGGCCACATCGAGACGGGCCAGTGTTGGGTGATTTAAGCTGCGACGAACGTTATAACATGAGGATGTATGCGAATGGACTACGTACCGCGTGTATTAGTACCTGAAGTCTAGAGATGCTAAAATCGGCTGGCCGAGCCACCGTTTATAATAAATACATTAGAATATCTGTGGACGGTCGCGCACGGACTGCAGTTAATGGCGTTATTTGTATGTTAGTCAAACAAAGATAATAGGAATACCTACCTATTTTACTATGTGCCCAGGAAATAATAAACTATATTTTGGTTTTGTGCGTTTTTAGGAGATTTGCAAAATTACTTTTGAAAAATATTTACCTACTTTTTTAAAAAGAGAATTTTCCCTGTGTATTTTCTGGTACGGCCCGGCCGACCCTGCCGCCCCTGAGGAGCCGTCACTGCTTTCAACTCCACATAATTATACTAAAGAATGATAAAATGTTGAGTGGAATAAGATCGTGATGTATTGACAAATAAACTTTTAAAATATTACTTCAAGATAAATTTATTAATTGTATTAAAATTGTATGTATTAGGAAGATAAAAACTTGTTAAATACTTTAACCTGCAAAGAACGATTTCTTTCCTAATTTTAAACTCCCAGTTGTGAACAAGTGTACTTTTTTGATTGAAAACATTTTTGAAATAAAAATCTTTTCTTGGATAGCGAGATTGTAATATATTTAGGATAAATTGTACTAATGTACTAAAATTTACTGGATTGTTGTAGATCTAGTACAGTTGTAATAGGCATTAAAACCCTGATCCTATATAGCAAACAAAATGGCGGTCCAACAAAATGTTTAAAAATTCGATTTCCTGAAATAAAACTCTCTTTTAATAGAGGAAAATATTAAAGGAAATAATCAGTTTTGTTAAAGGCCGTGTAAATAATCTTATGAAAAGTAGCAAATAATAATAATAAATATATACAAATATTAAACTAAATTAAAAAAACAAATGGTATACTGGAGTATAGAATGGTTTTATTTGAGTAAATTCTTATTTGCACATGCGCAAAAAGACTATTAAAGTGAACGGTGGTTTCGCTTTACAAACAACATGAAAATGTAGTAAGAACGGTAAAAGTATAGGGAACATAATTACCTGTCCATAAAAAGAAAATAAAAAAATCAGTCAACTGGCATTTAGCCTGTGACAGTAAGTTTCCTTGTAACGAATGTCACTACACACAGATGAACAGTTTATGTATGCATATTGTCATATTGCAGTATCTTTATACATATTACATATATTGTAATACCTATTTTTAAACGATTTTTTATTAAATAAGCTCCGGATACTTATGTAAAAGATAAATATATTATAAGGGAAATGACTAGAAATATTTTAATACGGGAAAGTGCAAATCATTTACTGCAAAAAAAAACTGATATAACCGTGAGTGAAAACCTAACAATTTCTAAGAAAAAAACAGTTAAGTAGGGGGTATATTTAATTACTAGGCTTTTGTCGTGGGTGTACGAAAAGTTCCCGTTTAAGGCGAAGCCGAGCACGGAAATCGAGGATTCATGGAAAAAGCAGTTAAAAGACATATAATGAACGATATTTTTCATTACATTTTTTTGAAAACAACGTTAGAAAATAAACAGAGACGTTTAACATTTTCATTTGGACACCAGAAGACTATTGTTTGATTTGTGCGTTGTCGTAGAGATTTCAATACGATTAATTAGGTTGTCCGTGATATGCCGTGTTGAATTACGTCAGATAGTTGTTAAAATGAAAAATTATACGTGGGCTCATAATGAATAATATATTTAGAGTGAGACGTATCGAGGAGGATATGTGGTCTGAAATTGGAAGAGGTGTGCAATATCAAGTAATATTAATCGGAAGTTAGACCTCGGGAAAGATGCCTTTTCTTTAAACTAAAACAGATGAAAAAGATAGTGTTTTCATAGAGGTGCAATGAAAAATTACTAACCTAATATTTATAAATTTGTTTGTCTTTATATTATAATAGACCAAATGAAATTTTATAATAACAGGCTATTGTTTATAAAAAAATGCTAGCATTTATAAAGTTTTACAGATAGTAATAAATACGCAATTTTTAATCAGCTAGTCAGTTAATCTTCCAGCAGCGACTGTTCTAAGGAATCGGGTTTGGTTATAATTAATAGTTACTTTCAGTTATCAGTTATATATTTAAAATTTATACAATCCACTATCAAAATCAAGATGGACTACCGAAATTAAAGCGGAAATAATTTTTTCTGATTAATTTGGATACTTATTAAATATAAGATCCCAAACTTTTGTTTACGAAATAATAAATGAAATGTATAATAATATGTAAATAATGTACTTCGAAGAAAATTACAAAAGATTTTGCTATAAATCAGGAGTCATTCTGTTTAGATTACAGTCTCCTAAAGTTTAGGTATAGGATATACACTTTTATAGGTACCCTGTAAAAAAATGTATTTTAGAAATATACCTTGTATCTATTATCGTTCTGAAACTTTATTATAGTTGACATTGAGTGATGTGATGAGTCCAAAGAAGAATTTTCGAAATGCCCCAACTCACTTAATTTGCTTTTTCAACTTTGACAAGAAAATAATGTAATTACTATCATGAGTTTTTGTTACATTTGTATATTATTAATTTGTTTGTTTCTTTGCTAGGATGAAACAATTTTCATTGTAAATATTGAACGATTCCATCGTAGTAGAAAAGGGTAAACTCGTAAGGAAACCCACAAGAGTGTTGGAGCGGACCACTGAATTCACCACCAGTTTATTAAGTTTATTTCTCAAATATCGCTTCGCGACAACAAAGCTTTTCTCGGAAGCCATGGGTGAGGTCGGGTTTAGCTTCTTTTTCGGACTTATATGATGTTACCCGATGTTACTCTGAGAAATATTATTGCTCTCAAGCTTGTACTTAAAGGCAATAGTAGCTTTCGTCTTTGTTAAAATGGAGTTGAATGAATTATAATCCTATAGGAATTTATTACTGTGTAAATGTTTCTATATATTTAAGGTCCAAGTAAATTAATTAAATAATAAGTACAGTATTTAACTAATAATATAGTAACGATATGTGTCTAAAAATTAAAAATAATTTTTTTCTCATAACACTTCTATGGATGAGTTAACAAATTTTATTATTTGAAATCTATATATTTGATATCTGTTGGCAGGGCTCTGTCACTACATATTTTTTGAAAGCAGCTTTTCCTACAAAATTGCTAAACTATACAACTCCCTGCCGGAGAAATTTAAAACCCTTTCACAGTCTGTTTTTAGTGTAAGTTATCGTAGGTTTATTTTAAATAAGCGCTAAATTAATACACAGTTGATTGAGCATATATAATTTGCATCAAAAAGTTTTTGTCCACTGTTTTGATATTATATCAATATATCTATGGTTAGTTAGTTATAACCAACTATGTCTACTATAGAGTGTAGGTAATCTCGGGTTAAGTTGATCAGGGAGGTGTCTTCGGGCGCCTCATCTGAACTTCGCCTTTTTCTGAATACTATACTATAAACTATTTAACATATTGTAAACATACTTTGTATATTCAGGAATAAAGACATTTATTATTTATTATTATTACTATTATTATTATTATTATTATTATTTATTATGAGGAAATTATTTCCATGAAAATGTTCATATAGGTTAAATTCTTTCATCCGATCCGTCAACAATATTAATTAGGGTGACCAGACGTCCTCTTTTTAAGGTTCACTCTTTTTTTAATACTGTACTCTTATTTAATCCTATCCTCTTATTATTTTTGTAACAAAATTAAAAATTATTTTTATTTTAAAATTTAAATCTAAAAATAAGCCCTTGCCAAATGTTAAAACTGTGATGGCTTAAGATAACAAATTTTTAATATTTTAGGTTATAGTATCATTTGCAATAAAACTTTAGTTGTCAATAAAGGAAAACTAGATTTGGAGCAACACATTAGGTACAAAAATACAAAACAAGACGACCTAACATCTGTATTTGAAGCTGCGTTATATTACCACACAGTTCCCACAATTTTAGTTACCGATCAACGAACTGCACAACTTCACTGTTACCGCTGCTATCGTAAATAATCTAATAGTGCCATTTTCACTAAAAACTATCAAATCGAATGTTTATTGTGATATAATTAAGTTTATTGGGATTAGTACGGATGAGTGTAACCATGGTTCTACAAAAATTTTTCCAGTGGTTATACATTATTTTAATAAACATGACGGAAAATTGCAAAAGTTATTAGACGTGACGGATACACCTAATGAGAAAGCCGCCACGATAAGTGCATTACTTTTAAAAACTTTAACAGACTTTAATTTATTAGAGAAGTGCCTGGCATAGTGTGGTGATAATTGCAATACCAATTTCGGCGCACTTAAACGGAAGGGAGAATAGAACGTTTTCAAATTATTGCAGAACTGAGAAATCTCTTAATCGTATCGTGGACGGCGTCGGGTGTCCAACTCATATACTAAATAACTGTATTCAGCATGCTGCTGATAGTTATCGAATAGATATAGAGTCTGTCATTATGAAAATTTTTAGTCATTTGTAGTCATTTTTCATTTTTATGGTGAGAACAGAAAAACTAAGAGATCTGTGAGTTTGTAGAAGTGGACTACAAACACCTTCTTAGTCATTCAAAACTAGATGGCTTTCTCTTTTTCCGGCCACTGAGAGAATCCTAAAAATGTATGATCCTTTAAAATAATACTTTCTATCAGAACTGAATTCGAATGTCATCATAAAGATGTTATTTAAAAACCCTTTGAATGAAGGTTTCCTTGTTTCTTTGACCCATATATTACATAGTAATATTTAAAAAATGGAGAAACATGATAACTCACTCCTTAATATTTATGACTTAAATGTCGTCCAAAATACTCTTTCCAATGGATTAGAAATTAATTTCATATCAATACTAGAACAATATTATCAAAAAATAGTGAGTTGGAAAACAAATGCCTAGCTTAAAAAATGTTACAAATTTATGAAAATATCCCAAAATATTTGTCAGTATGGACATCACATTTTTCGAAATATAAGATATTCAAATGGATGCATTTAAATACACATAAGATATCGTGGGAGGATGTATCAAGAACTATTAAATTTTTATACCAAAAGAATATACCCGTATATGAGTTAAAATGTATCGATCAATTTCCCAATTTACTGCTCTTCTTGGAAAATCAGGCATTTTCAACTTCTACAAGTACCGATGATTTTTGAAAAACCGGCTGACGAAAAATGAGTATACTTCTTTTCTTGCTTAAAAGACGAACAATCGTCTGAGTTTCTGACAATATGTCAGTATTTTTTTGCCATAACTGCACGCAATGCACAATTGGACAAAATTTTCAGCCTAATGCAAAGCCAATTGATTGACGAACGCAACAGGTTAGAAGTTCGGTCGGTAAAGAATCTGTTAATCGCGACGGCAAAAGCGAATTATAAAGTGAACTGCAAGGACTTGTTTGACTTTATCATTGATAAAAAATAATTATTCGTTGCCGTCCAATGTTCTAAAAATTATAAGTAGTTATTAAGAGAAAGTACTTGGTTTTTGAGATGTGGTTTTTGTTACATGTGTTTTGTTTTTTATTTTATTTTCAGAATATATATATTTTTTATTTTATTATGTTCTTTAACAACACCATAAAATTATTTTAAAATTTTGTACAAGTGTATTAAAAATCTCAATGATTATACAGTTATAAACTGTACACAGCATTTTTAATTTTTTTTTATTTCAAAAGTGTGTTTATTAAGAATTCTTACATGCTGTAAAAATGTGAAAGACCATCAAAGCAGCTTAGCTTAGAATTTGATATTTATGTTTTCTAATGTTTTAGGGTAAGAAAATGTAGACTAGGTTTTGTTATCATATTTATTTTGTTGAGGTTTATTTCATTTATAATGGTCAAATTTATAATGTCCCCTTTTTTTGTTCAGATTGGCCGACCAGTCCTCTTTTTAGTCATTGGTGATCTGGTCACTCTGTATTAATCATACTGTTATTGTACAAAGTCTGTGATGGAGGTAGACTACAACGTTGTTCAATTTTTTGGTTGTTTGGTGTTATTTCCATAATAAAATTTGTTTGTTCAATAAATATATATCATATAGGGGAATGCGATGTTTAAACACTCATATAAATTTTAAAAGGAAGTCATGCCACATTGTTCTTATTTAATACTTGTAATTATAAATAATATCACGTCGCTGTAAACAAGCTAACGTATTGTATATTCAAGTCAAAAGTGAGCATATAATACAGCATAATTACAATATTGCCACCATGTAATAAAAATTAATTTATTTTTAGATTTCAGCAAAATATCTATTTTTATTTTAGTTTACTTTACGATAATATAAAATTGGAACTATAAAATACATTAGGTTATTGCTAAAATCCAACTGTTTAAACTGTAAATATACATTTCGATATCAAAATCCAAACAAGGTGAATTATAGAAGGTAATAAAATGCTATATTGTTATTCAATATGGGACCACCTGTCAAGGATACAGTTAATATTTGTTTTTATATATATACCATTTTTACATTTCTAGGAAAATTGGCACTTTTGAAAATAAAATGTGTTAAATAATGAAACGTTAGGCTAAATTAGTTATTGAAGAGGTATTACCAAAAAGAGCTTCGTAGAATATTTTATTCATACATCGATTTTCAGAGGAAATATAACTCTTAATAATATAGTTACTGAAGCTCATTTTTTTATACTTTTATATATTCCAAAAAACTTGTTATTTTTCGGTTTAAACAAAACATGTATTTTAAACAGTTTTCTTTTGTTTTAAGCATGTTTTAAACACTAAAGTGACGATTATGTTTAAAACAAAAAAAGATATTTTCAAACACTTGCTTAAAACTCTGATATTACAATTATTTAATTATCATTACCTTGATACATTCACTGCATAATAATGTTTTCTTTTTTAGATTTTATTAGAGTATGATCTTTAAACTAGTTCTATATTAAACTCAGGGTCGTTCCTTGGGGTGTGCACATTGTGCGTACCCAAAATAGGATGAAAATGTGATTCATAGTATTTGAGAATTAAATAAGTTTGTCCTTTGTCAAATTATCTATAAATTTAAAAGTACTTAAGTTTTTAAAAATAAGTTTATTTGCTTTGTTACTCTTCCAGAATCAAAGTTAAAAAATATTTATTGATTGATCTATTTATAATAACATACAATACAGTATGTCCGCGGATGGACCTTATAGGAGGACAAATAGATTAAAAATTGAAAGATTCGAAAAAAGTCACTGTTGATAAAAGTTTTTGCTTGAAAAATAAATAAGATACGCATTATCAAAAATGTAATTTTGAGACAAAAAAAAATACAAAAATGTTATTTTGCGTAAGAGTAAAAATGTCTTATTTTGTAAGATAAGAAAAAGTCACTGTTAATAAAAATATTTGCTTCAAAAATAAATAAGGTACGCGGTCTCAAAAATTTTATTTTCTAAAACAAACTGCGTAAAAAGCATACTTCGTTTATAAGTTTCTCCCAAAAATCCAAATATTAAATATGTTTTGAATTAAACTCCAAGCAGACGTACTTGTCAATGACTTTATTTCATGAAATAATTATCATTTAATGTAAAATAATTAATATCAAAATTTATTAAATATATGTAATTCAAAATAGGTCTTATTCAAGTGTAATTTTTAAATATTACAAACATTTAATTAAGCTAAAATTCATCTTCCATTCCATCTTGTACCAAATTTGCGGTTAAGCCATTCTGTTACTTCAAGAGCTCAATGTGCTGGACAACCATCCTGTTGAAAGTACATTTTTTATCCAGCCTTTCTAAGTACGAAATTATAATGCAGGTGTTATTATAGAAATAGGCAGAATGACATGGACAGATATCGCGCACCACACGTTTTTTGTTTTTTATTATTTATTATTATTTAAATTTGGTGTTTTTTCGAGACCAGTACCTGACGTGCTGGGATGCTGCAGTTCCACTAGTAGAAAATGTGCATTCATTAGAAAACATAATAAACTTATAAAAAACAATATTTTCATTTAAAATTTTGTGTCCTACCCACAAACATAAATCAAGTTTTTTCGTTTTTTTCACAACTGCTAACTGTTTAGCACGATTTCTAAGGGACATCATGGGAGTTTTTCTAACAGATTGAAGAAGTAACTCTGTGGCTGCATCGTTATGGCCATATTTCTTTTTTTTCTTTTTAAGGTCCAAAACCGAACCAGTCCTTTGAAACTTTTTTTATTACGTTGCAGATTGCCATCCGAGTTATTGGTACTCCTTCAAATTTCTCGCTAAATTGTTCCATGACGTAGCGGTTTGATAATTGACCATACCTATAACACTTATTATAAAAATCCTTTGCTCAGAAGATTTTTCGTTAAATGATAATTATTTCATGAAATAAAGACATTGAAAAGTACGTCGTTAAGTATCATAATTATTATAGAAACTAGTAGGTACTCGGATTAAAGGTGTGCTTGAGAATATTTGGGACTTTAAAAAGTAATGTGATAAAACTGATACTTTTAATTTTAAATCTTGTATTTCTGCTTGGGGTTTAATTCAAAAGATATTTAATATTTGTACTTTTGAGAGAAAATTATAAACGAGGTATGCTTTATACGCAAAACAACATTTTTGTATTTTTGATGCCTCGTGTACAAAAAATTAAATTTTTGATAACGCAAACAATATTAATTTTTGAAGAAAAAACTTTTGCCAAGAGTGACTTCCTTTCTTACAAAATGAGACATTTTTACTCTTACGCAAAATAACATTTTTGTATTTTTTATGCCCCCGGTATAAAAATTAAATTTCTGATAACGCTAAAAAAAATCAAATGTTTGAAAGTAAAAAGTATTTTATAAGGCATTACCACGATTATATAAGTGTGAAATTTTGGCCAAAAATTAAGACCTGGTAACATTTTGGTAAAAATCCAATGTGGCAAAACAAAATGACGGCCTAGTGAAATATTACAAAAATTATTAAAATATTCATTCAATTTGCAAAAAATCTCAAATATTATGTAGGAATCAACTGGTAAAATTCTGGTACGAATCCAAGATGGCGAAACAAAATGGCAGTTTAGTAAAATATTTCAAAATTCAGCCTAAAAAAAACTACTTAATAGATTGATTTAAAATTTTGTGCAACGATTAATTGTGATATAGAGATGAACCGGGAAAATTGTGGTACTAATTCAAGTTGGCGGCCAAATAAAATTCTTGTGTTGTAAAAAATCACCCTCGCAGGTTTTACATATCTTCACTTTTTAGCGTTCCTACAGGTATTTACTCGATTGCCCTCAAATTTTCGTCAAAAATTAAGGGTCATATGGGGATGACCCGGTAACATTTTGAAATGTTGAAAAATTATTACTAATTGCACAAAAACCAAGGAAGGAACTGAATGGTAACATTTTGGTACAGATCCAAGATAACAAAAGGGCGGTCCAATAAAATGTATAAAATAATCAGTCTGAAAAACTACTTATTAGATTAATTTGAAATCTTGTGGAAGCATTAAGTGTGCCATAAAGGATAAAATGATAATGATCAAGATTGCGAAACAAAATTGCGATTAAATAAGATTTTTAACTTTGCAGAAAAATTAAATGTGATGTTGGGATATAATCTGGTACGAATTCAACATGACGGAACAAAATGACGGTCTTAAAAAATCAGTGTAAAAACTACTTATTCAGTTTATTTTAAATTATAGCCAAAAATCAGGTGTTGCTTAGGCGGTAACTGGTAAAATATTGGTACGAATCCAATATAGCTGAACAAATTGGCCATAGCGTCTAATAAAAATATTTAAAAAGACAGTACAAATGTGTAACTAAATGACTATGTGCGAAATTAAATTGGGTAAAAAGAAATATTCATAATGAAGGAAGTTCCGGGTAAAGAAAATTTACCGATTTTTTTTTATAGATTATGTAAATAAAATAATATAATAAAATAATAAATAAATTCACAGCAAATAAAAACAAAATTTAAAAAATGGTATATCGGAGTATCCAAGAAGTGGTTTAAGTAGGCATAGTAAGTAATTTTGCTTCAATGTGAAAGACGTAGTTTCATTAATTCATATTTGCGCATGCGCAATATAACTACAAGAGCACGGTGACTTCCGGCTTGACAAACACAATATAAAAATGCAGCAAAAACGGTAGCAAATATATACAAAATGAATACGGGGAAATGTGAATTTGAAAAATAGGTAAATTAGCCTCCTAACAAAATCCACTACATACAAATAACACAGTTTATGTATATTAATATATACGTATATCTATTTGGCCATAATTTTATAGATATTGTATAAATTGTAATAATACGAGAGTTATATTATAGTGGAAATTCTAGGTACAAAATAGGTAAAGCCAATTGAACAGGACTTTCCTCGTAATGAAAATTTCCCTTTATCAACAAAAATGCCATAAATTATTATTTATAAAATGATATAAAGTTATTACGAAATGACCATAGGCCTGTATAAACTATGTATAAATATATATATATATATATATATATATATATATATATATATATATATATATATATATATATATATATAAATATCAAGTACTTTCTTGGGATGAGGTTCGTGGATTGAACAAAGAAACTTTAATTGACGTTTCGCCTGTCCATTTCAGGCTTTTTCAAAATATTTAATTCTGCACATCTAAAAATTAAATACAAAAAGTGTATATATGTAAGTTAATAAATAAAAACAATTAGGTATACCGGCACGCACTAAAATTATTAAAACATTTATTTAAAATAGTACAGTACATACCTTGAGAAAGATGTTCTTTTACCTTGCTTGGCGGTGTGGAGGTAAGTGATACACTGGTTAAAGAATTCTATTGTTTTTTTTTTATATATATCCTTTAGTTTTTTTGATTATATTTACAATGTAGAACTATTTGTGGATACGGGTTGTTTTAAAAGTATTTGTGTGAGTCTGACAGTATACAGTATGTATTTATGATTGATGGAAAATAGTTTATAACAATAGAATTAAATTAGATTGTGATATATTCGGCTGAGATTGTCAATGTCTTTCCGATCGTTTACTGTATTTTTTTCTTTTTTTATCTCGACCATTTCTTTGAATGTCAGTTTATGGTAATGTTGTTCTTTTGATAAGACCGTTGTACCCGAAAAATCAAATTCATGTTTCATGTCTCTTTCATGTTTATGTAGTGCTGTGGAAGCATTTTTTGTATATTTATGCCCATTTAGTCTATTTGATAGGTATTGTGTGGTCATGCCTATATATTTTTTGGGGCAGTTTAGGCAGGGAATGCTGTAAACTACGTTTGATTGTTTTTTAATTGGTGTCTGACTTTTTAGTGGTGTATATAAAGATTTAAGGGTATTGTTAGATTTGTGGCATACGGTTATGTCGTGTTTACCGAGAATGTGTTTAATCTTTTCAGAAAGACCTTCAGTGTATGGCAAAGATATGTATGTAGTTGTTTTATTATTGTCATGATTATTTACAATATGTTTTGTGGCATTGTATAATTTTTGGGTTCTTCGCTTTATAATTCGTTCGATGGCTTTTAATGGGAAATGATTTTTTAAGAGAGTATTTTTAACTTTATTTAGAATGTCAACTCGGTATATAGGTGATGTTAGTGTTAGTGCTCGGTCAACTAATCCTATCATCACGGAGTTTTTTTGACATTTTGGGTGACTGGAATTATAATTAAGGTAGCGGGAGGACCAGGTTTTTTTGGTGTACCACTTAGTTTTAATGCCATTTGTTTTGTGGTCTCTTATTAATGTTAAATCCAAAAAGTTTATAGCACCATCATTTTCTATTTCGGAAGTAAATTGCAATTTTAGATGAAAATTGTTAAAGAGGGAGATAATTTCCGTTATTTTATTTTTTGGTATGGCTAATAAACAATCATCCACGTACCTTTTAAAAAATAATATTGGTACATTGGCTTTTTGTAACACTGTTTCTT